>CM038217.1:106632248-106951092 GCA_021442155.1 Cymbidium sinense
GTCAAGAACAGGCTTCAATTATGCATTTATTAATATATCATTTTAATATATTATTCTCATATAAATTCTGTCATAAAATAAATCTATAATTATGTTCAAAAAACATATAAAAATCAGCTCATTTTTATTCATCTAAGCCAAAATGATGATAACATAATAACCTACATAACCCATCGAATTCATCATAAAGAAAAATAAAAGAAAATAAAAATCATAAAAATAAAATAAATTGAGCGATATGCTAAACAAACAATAATATCCTAAGTCTGCATAATATCATGTAATGCAACACATGAAAATCAATATTATGAGAATATATATGTAAAATCCCAGTATTACAAACTCTCGACCTTCCACCTCCCTCCTACAGAAGCAGAGCAAAGCCCGCCGCCAATGCTGTCATCCCAACACTGACTCCACCTGAGGCGCCGGAACTGCCGGTGGTGGATGGCGTAGGCTGCTCCGCCGGTGTTAATGACGATGGTGGAGAAGCTTTTGTTGTCGTCGACGGCGCCGGTGCTGGCGACTTCGCGGATGGAGCCGGCGAGGCAGTGACAGGGGAGGCCGGAGTAGGGGCTGCTGCTGCTGGCGGAAGTGCCGGAGGAGGGGATGCGGCAGGAGGAGGAGGAGTAGCCGGCGGAGGAGTGGCTGGGGGAGGGTTCCCGGCCGGTGGAGTGGGGGACAGATCAGTGGTGACTGTCGGCAGGAGGATGGTGGGCGGGAGGTGGCTCCAGGCAGGGTCGTGGGTGCGGGTGAGAGATCACCGGCGGGTGGCTGTTCGGGAGGTGGATCCCGAGTGGGGTGGGGTGCAGGAGGGTCGACTGGTGGAAGGATGTCCGGATTTAAAGGAGAACTGTGGGCACAATGGAGGTGGAGAAGAGTGAAAGAGAAATTGTTAAGAAAAGGATTAGAGAATGGCGAGGCATGGCTTTCCTCTGCTCCGTGGTAAAGCTTCTTCGGTCCTGTCTTGATGACACGAAGAAAATGGAGGGGAGAAGGAAGGAGATGGAGAATGAGGCAAGGATTTGGTGCTATATAATGTGTGAACTGAAGAGTTAGGATTTCGAATGACAGTAATGAGAGAAAAAAAATATAAAAAAAATAAAAACAGAATTTTCTGTAATATATTAAATTTAGAAATAAACAAAATTTGATAAAAGTTAATGGTTTGTTTGGAATCAATTTATTTAATTTTAATATTTTTATTTTTATATTGTTTTAAGTTTTATTTTTAAAAAATAGATGATATTATTTTAAGCACTCAAAATAATTTTTTTGAATATTTTTAAAAACAAATATCATTGTTAAATATATTTTATTTCAAACTAAAAAATTAATAAAATAAATAAAAGTAATTTTAAACTGCTCCTAAAATATTAGAAAATATTTTTGAAGAAAATTATAAAGAAGCAGGTTTTCTTCATTATTTTTATATTAAATTTTTTAAATTTTATTATTTTATTCCTTCGGATAATTTTATAAAATTTTAATAATAATTTTTTAAAAATTTATGTCAACAAGTGGAGGCAAAATGAGTAATAAGTGAAAATCATTTATTATTCATAAACCATATCGCAAAAATAAAACAATTAATGCAATTATAAGATTACCATACGTTTATTTTACTTCTCATGTAACACTAAATAAAAATGTATGAAAAAATTTTAAAAACTGATATCTAATAATTAGAACAAAATTAATAATGATAATGATTATCATTAAAATGAGCAAAAAAATTGTGATGAATTACTTTTCCCTTGTCAGGAAAATAACAAAATTTGAGTTAAAATATCTTAATATAAATTATTTTAGAATATATTTCAAAAGTATGAATTTATTTTGAGATTTAAAATTTAGTTTAATTTTAAGATTAATGAAGCATGAAAAAATTTATATTATACTAATCTTAAAATAAATTTAAATCCATTAAATTTATTGGATATGTCAATATTAAGAAAACACTGAAAGTTTGTTAAACTAAAGCTACTTTTCCCAAATAAATTCTTGTTTAAAACTGAAACTTCATAAAAAAAAATATCAAATAAAACAGGAATCTTAATATATGTAAATGCAAAAGAATTGCATGGTATGTATGTAAATTTCCCTATAATTTTTGAGGTAAAATTTTTTAAAATAAATTCATATTTTGATTTTGAATTTTTGAGTTAAAATATAGCAAAATAGATCATTTTTATATTTTAATTTTAAACTTTTTTTGGTCATATTTTGAATCAAAATAATATATACTTACTAGTGATGATTATATTTTAAAAATATTAAAAAAATAAAAATTATTTTAAGCTTTTTAAAAATAATTTAAATTAAAAATTAAAAAATACGAAATAAAATTAATCTCTCTCTCTCTCTCTCTCTATATATATAATTTTGGAAGCAAATAGGACCGTTTGAATAAAAGTAACCTGTGAACAACTCTACCCGAGATTAATATGAGAGACATAGGTCTGAAAAGAAAGTCCGACCTAACCCTAATTCGGCCATATGAACGTTCTGGAAACCCTAGAATATAAGTCCATTGCACTGAAACCCTACCGTTTTCTTTTCTCTTCCAATTCTTAATTAGCTGTCGTTGCTTTATAAATATTTCATTGCGAGTCAGTACTGATATGATTTGAGAACAGAGTGGAAAAAGAATGGGGTCCTTTTATTCAAAGGAAAGTAAAGCTTTCCTTCTAAGAACTGCTGTCATCATATGTTCTTTCTCATATGAAAAAGATCTGAATTTTAATGGATGGATCCCTGGCAACAACTACTTCTATAATTCTGTTTTATGGATGCGTAGCTTTAATGCATGCATGGGACATGCATGTGGAAAAGAAATGGATTAAAATATTCTTATATAATTTATGTCGGAATGGAATGAAAAAATATTATAAATTAAAATTTAAAATAAATGTTTAAGACGAAAAAGATGTTTTGCTATATGTTAAGATAGATTAATTATTTGTCGTTATTATGCTTAAATGCCTTAAATTTTGAACGTTTTTCTTCTAATTTTAAGTTTAAGAGTTTTATTACTTTTATTTTAACATGATATATATATATATATATATATAATAAGTCTTTTCTCACAAAAAATATCCAGCACATATATAAATGATATGACACTTAAAATACTACTAAGAAGACAATCTTGATGAAGTTAAAGCTGATCCAAGTTGAAATTGGTCGAGATCAAGTTAAAATATATCCTTGAAACTTTAGGATATCTTAAATCCCTAAATAGCTCTCAAATATGAAGTGTTTATAGTCAAATCGAGCCTCGACGAATCTAACAAGCCCAAGATCTTATAATTCAATTTTCATTGAGCATTCAAATACTTAAAATACATCAAATGATCAAAGGAATTTCGAGCCATGAAGTGGAGTGGTGGATTTTGCATGTATTTACAGAGACGCCACTCCTCCAATCTATAAATAGCTCCTCATTCTTCATATGAGGGGAGCCAAGCAGGAGAGAGGAGAAAGCCCTAAAGCTTGAAGATCCTCCAAGTAATCGTACCACCGGCTGCCAACCACCGCCACGGCCGTATCGCCATTGCCGCCGCCGCTGATCTCGCCATTATCGACCACCGCTGTCGCCATCATCGCCGACCACTACCGCCGGCCATCATCAACATCGCTGCCAACATCGCTATCAACATCGTCATCAACATCATCTTCAAAGATCGTTGCCAACATCGCCGCCAACATCGCCGTTAACATCGCCTATTACTAGAATTGTTGTTCCTTTCATACTATTCGCAATCCCGCCATCGAGAAGATCTTAAAAGAAATACAAAGTGGAAGATTTTCACGCCATATGTTTTTTTCCTCTTTCGAGGTTTTCCACGTAAAATGAGTTTTCTTCACTCTTTAAATGTGTGCTGACTCAAAGAAGCTAAGATGTAAACTTTTACTCTACCGCAATTGGTTTTTTAGCACGCAATAGTTTGGCGCCGTCTGTGGGAAGAGAACCCATCAATCACAATTTCTGTGAACACTGACATTATGGCCAATAGGCGCAATACCCGTCACAACGGAGCCTCCCGCTCCAACTCCCGTCACTCTTAAAATCAATCCTTGAACCGGACGAAAGCCACTTCTAATGGACGTGACTGCGGAAGGCGTCACAGATCTCTTTAGAAGATCGTGTCTGCCGAATGGAAGAGTCTCAAAATGAGATGATCCGACTTTTGAGAGAAACACAACGACCATTACCACAACAAACACACCTCCCCCAAGATCGATCGTTAGCCGCAGGAGGTCAAAATGCTGATCTCTTTAATAATGAAGTTCATCCGCTTCCTGACCGTGATGCTGATCTTCTTGACACTGCTAGTTCTACTCATCCATCACGTGCAACCGACGCTAATCCATCATATTATGGTAGCTTGACATTTCCCCCACTGACCCCACTCCATGTTATATAATGTAAAATTATGACGCTTAATGCAAGACGAATTTTACCTTCAAGACAGAAATCATCTTCCCCCTCACTACGGCTATGAGGAATCCTAACCTTTAGCTGAAGCTATTCTTCAACATCCTATTCCTGTGGGTTTCAAGCTTCCGAGCATTGATTCTTATGATGGGGCAACTGACCCACATGAACACATCGACCATTACATGACTATCATGCATATCCAATGAGCTCCTGACACACTACTTTGTTAGGTCTTTCCCGTTACCCTCAAGGGGTAAGCTCGCACTTGGTTCTACTCCCTTCCAAGCGGATCCATCCGTACCTTTGACGAACTCGCCAAGACTTTTGTGGAACAGTTCATTACAAATAGGAGGATCATTAAAGATTCCTCTCATCTCTCTCGATTCGCCAATGAGGGTGAATCACTTAAGGAATACTTCCAGAGGTTCTCCTTAGAAGCTCGCCAAATATCTGGAGTAGACCCTGAACTATTAAGAGAAGTTTTCCTTGGAGGACTCCATCCAGGGCCTTTTTACTGTCATTAATGCGAGACACGGTCCACTCATATGCCAACTTGGTTCATCGTGTGGAAGCACAAATCTCTACTGATGAGGTTATTACTTCCCATAACAAATAATTTGAGTAATCTACAGGAAAATGTAAAAGCACCCAGGAATGCGAATCGATCCCTATCAAAAGAAGCAAAGAAGACGTGATCTCCTCCATGGCCCCATATCAACGACGTGAACCATAGCCCAAAAAGGAATACACACCGCTGAACACATCTCGTATTAACCTCCTAATGGCTATTCGAGATGAAGAAAATATCAAGTGGTCGCATCCACTGAAATCAAATTCAGAAAATCAGGAGCAATATTTTCACTTCCATCGAAGTCGTGGACATACTACTGAGGCATGCAAACAACTCAAAGAAGAAATTTAGAGGCTCATTCAGCAATGATATCTACGTCAATTTGTGAAGAATCAATCGACTCGAACAAACATACCTCCAACTGGGGGGCAACCAGGACAATCATCACAGAAATAACAAAATAATCATGAAACAGTTGGATAAATTGAAACAATCACAGGAGGACCAATACTATCTAATCAAGTTCTCATTACCATCTCTGAAGAGTAAGAGTTAAAGAAGTCTCATATTGATCATTCCATCACTTTTAATGACTCAGACTTAGAAGGAGTCCATATTCATCATCAAGATCTACTTGTCATCAGCGCAGGGATCGGTGACCCATGCTATAATATTAAGAGAATTTTGATTGACAATGGGAGTTCTGTTGATGTCTTATTTTACTCCACATTTCTTAGCATGGGCCTGGTTAGGGAAAAGTTTCAACCCGCTGCAGGACCATTGTATGGGTTTGATAATCGCCCTGTGCGAGTAGAGGGAATAATCACCCTTCCTGTTGTACTTGGTGAATTTTCTCGACAAGTGACTCATTTAATCCAATTCATGGTGGTCAAGTCAGATTCGGCATATAACGCTATCTTTGGAAGGCCCCTCCAATTAATTTTCAGTGCAATCACTTTAATATCTCATCTTAAGATGAAGTTTTAACCTCGTTGGGGTGGTCCGTAAAATCAACAAGAATCATGTTACCCCGCATAACCATGCCCTCTTCTGACCTTCAAAGATCAAGATTTTAATTTTTGAGATGAAGAAGTATCCCAGAAAGCTTCGTTTGTAGAAGACTTGCTCTCTATTGTATTATCAGATGACCAACCACTACGAACAGTGCAAGTGGGATCCATGCTCTCAGAAGAATAAAAGAAAAAATACATAGACTTCTTACACAGAAATCAAGACATCTTCGCTTGGAGTCCGATGGATATGCCGGGGGTCGACCCCAATGTGATCATGCACTACCTCAAGATTGATCCAACATTCAAACCAATCATCCAAAAGAAGCGAAGTTTTGCACCCGATCACCTCCAAGCTATTGAACAAGAAGTTAACAAGCTCCTAGAAGCGGGATTCGTACAAGGGTACATTACCCTACATGGCTAGCAAATGTTATCATGGTTAAGAAAATAAATGGAACATGGAAAATGTGTATTGATTACACTGACCTTAACAAGGCTTGCCCGAAAGTTAGTTTTCCTCTTCCTCGAATTGATCAATTGGTTGATGCTACGTCCGGACATCAAATGCTCAATTTTTTGGATGCTTACTCTGGTTACAACCAAATAAAAATGGATCCAACGGATGAAGAAGCTACAACATTTCAAACATATAATGGTTTATATTGTTACCAAGTTATATCGTTTGGGTTGAAAAATGCTGGTGCTACCTATCAACGACTTATGAATAAGGTTTTTAAAAACCTATTATGTCGCATAATGGAGGTATATGTGGATGACATGTTAGTGAAAAGCTTGGAAGAATCACAATATATTTCTGACTTAGAAATATGCTTTAACCTTCTTCGACGTTATAACATGCGACTTAACCCGACCAAGTGTGCTTTTGGGGTTACATCGGGAAAATTTCTTGGATTTATGGTAACCCACCGTGGGATAGAGGCCAACCCCGAGAAAATCAAAGCTCTCAAAGATATGATTCCTCCAAAGAATATCAAGAAAGTTCAACGTTTGAATGGACGAATTACTATGTTATCCCACTTCTTAGCCCATTCTAGGGATAAATACTTGTCATTCTTTAAAATATTAAAGGGAGCTAAAAATAATAATTTTGATTGGGTACGATGAATGTCGGCTTTTGGTAACTAAGGGGAGTATTTAGTATCTCCAAGCCTATTCAGGAGATGTTATACTTCCATATCTAGCGGTCTCTTCCCATACAATAAGCTTAATTTGAGTCTAGAAGAGAATGGGATACAACAATTTTCTGTATGTCGAGATTCTCTCCGATATAGAAAGTCATTATCCAATAAGATTGAAACTTTGGCTTTAGTTTTTCTGAAAAATTGTGTCCGCTTCTCATACTATCGCGTTTGATATAAATTTTCTACCTTTAAGTCTCAGGTATTTCATGGACTTTATAGTGGGAATGCTTGCCGACTCGGAGGAGCTATCTCTGTACATGCCTTTCATCTCCTCAGTGGACCCTCATGTGGATGGAGCTTGAGTACTTAGTCTTTGGTGTGGGAATCTTACTTATTTCCCCACAGTAGAATACCTTAGAGTATGGACTTCGCCTCAAATTTTTCTCAATTAATAATATGGCTGAATATGAGGCTCTCATAGTAGGGTTGAGACTTGGCATTATTGTGGCTCAAGACTTAGCGATCCTTGCATTTCTCAACTTGTCGCCTCCCAAGTTGAGGGAAGCTTTAGTACTCATAATCCTCAGCTGGCATAATACCTCCACTTGGTGAAGTCACTTCTTGCCCATTTCAAGACACATCAAATCATTCACATACTGCGAGAGAAGAATACTCGTGCTCTCGCCAAGCTTGCTACATCTACTACTAGAGATCTATTTAAGAGAAGCCATGTTGAAGAAATACATTTTCCTAGTATCCAAGGGTCATGGGTAATTCAAGCAATTAATGAGATAAAGGAATATTCGTGGATAAACCCCACCCTGTCTTTTCTACAAGAAGGAACCCTTCCTGAAGACCCAATTTTCGCAACTCGTCCCCGAAGATAAGCTTCAAACTTTACTATTATCGGAGGTGAACTATACAAATGAGCTTTCTCTGGACCGTATCTCAAATGCCTTTCACCTTTAGAGGCCCATTACGCATTAAGAGAGGTTCACTTAGGGATATGTGGTGAACACCTACAAGGAAAGGCGCTAGCCCTTAAAATTATAAGGCAAGGGTTCTATTGGCCTATGATTAAACAAGACGTCCTGGAGTTCACAAAAAAATGTGCAAGTTGTCAGTTGCACTCTAACCTCTCACATGCATCTGAGCTCTCATCCCTTCAAAGCCCTTTGCTCGGTGAGAATTGATATCATGGGACCTTTTAGACACGAGCGAAAGTTTATTATTTTAGCCGTTGACTACTTCTAAATGGGTGGAAGCGAACCACTCACTAAAATCATGGAGGCAAATGCTAAATAATTTATTTGGAAAAATATAGTATAATGTCGATCTTCCTACAGATCATCAGCGACAACCCAATTTGAAAAGTCTTTACATCCTTTTGCAAAGATCTTCACATTCATTCGCACTGGTTGTAGCACATCCTCAAACTAGCAGGCGGTGAAGCTACCAGACTATACTCAAAGGACTAAACACATCTTGAGAAGGCGGATGGGTTGATGAGCTTTCTAATGTTCTTTAGGCTTACCGTACTACATCGCCGTGGTGAGACACCATATAACTTGTGTTTCGGCACAGAAGCTATTATACTAGTAGATATCAGGGTTCCAAGTCCAAGAGTTCAATTATTCAATCATGATGGTAATGAAGAAAAACTTCGACACCACTTGGACCTACTCCCCAAAACTCATGACATGGACCTACTTTGGACTACTTCTTATCACCAAAGGGTAGCTCATCACTTCAACAGAAGAGTAAAATCTCGTCCCATATCTGGTGACTTGGTCCTACGAAGTCTCAAAGCTGCAGACAAAGGCCCTCAACGCAATAAACTCTCACCTCTTTGGGATGACCCATATGTGATTATAGCTGTAGTAAAGCCAGGAACATTCAAGCTCAATGATCCAGAGGAAAAAACTTTACCTTAAACTTGGAACATTGAGAATCTCCAAAAATATTATCAGTAATTTCTACTGCATAACTATTGTAACATTTATTTTGTCTCGTCTGTCATTTCCTCTTCATGTAGTTGACCCCACTTAGTGGGATAAAGACTTGTTGTTGTTGTCATCATTTCCTCTTGAAACTCATATCCGTGTTAAAATTATCTTATAATTGTATCACCGAACTTATCAGAGTAATGAATTTATAATTTTTTTCTTACAAGCTTATTTCTTCTTCATTTAATCCTCCCACTTGAGAAATATACAACTCACATTGTATCTCAATCGAGGCATAATCAATCCCAACTTGACCTCTTTCATACGGTAAGAAGTCAAGTAACACTTTGGTCAGGATAGATCAAAAGGTCCTTGGTGGATATCCTCTTCCATATTAACGTCATCAAGTAACACTTTGACAAACAACCCCAGTTGGTCAAAATCTTGATGGATTCAATTCAACCTCATCCATATATGTTAGCGTCGTCGAATAATATTCCGACCAATTACCCCGGATAGGTAAAACCAAAATAAGAGTGTATCATCTAAATATATATATATATATTTCATTGACAGCATTAACATGATGATATAAAAAAGAATCAAGATTTTGATACGCACTAATAATAATACATATAAGAAAATGCATCATTAAGTGATGCTACATCATATCAGTTGGTGATATCAACGTCTTCCTCACCACTAGGAGATGCTCCCTTGGACTCACTCTCAACTCCTTCATCTCACGAATCGATGAAGAGTCTTGACACTTATGGGAGATAGATCCTCAACACTAGCTCGGTCTTGTGATGCACTTGGATTCCTTTTAGGAACCCTGGATGAAGCTCTCTAAACATTGGTGCTCCAAGTCCTTCACTTCAACATCAAGAATATGATTACGAGCTTCCTGAACATGGTCTTCAATTATATTGCGATAAGCCAGAGAGCTCTTAAAGTCTTCCACTGCCTTCAAGTAGATTTCATTTTCTTCCGCTTCTGACATTATATGCTCCTTCTCAGAAAGACGATTTTGTAATGCTTTCTTCTCCAGTACGAGATCTCCCTTCTTCGCTGCAAGTGCCTTGTATTTTCTCTTTATGGCGAATCTCGATCCTCACCTCAATCCTCATTCGAGTGCTCCACCTCCCGACGGAGAGAGAAAGAAGTGTTATTCGCTTCTTCCGATTATTGATCCTCCAAAGTCGTCACTTATTTGGCCTTAGCACTCATCTTTTGCTCATACTCGCCTTGCAAATATTTTATCTTCACAAATTTAGTATTCCACTCATCTAAAGAGATACCCAAATGAGCCATCAGCCCTAATGTTTGAGTTACCTATAAAAAAAACTATCACAAATATTACACAAAAGAAAAGAAGGAGGAAAAGAAGAAAAGAAGAAAGAAGAGAAGACAACATACCAATTCATCTGCTCGTTGACGCCGAGTGCATATGTGATTTAACACCTCTTCAGGAATGTGTGGCTTCGAGAAACAAACTCCCCCATCATGAGTTGAAATAGCTAAACTCTCAGATGCCAACTGGGGGCGAACATCTTCTTAGAGATATCCAGCATCCAGACATGTCTTCTTTTTCTTTAGGGAAGAAACATTGCCACCACCCTGATTTCGTGGCAGGCTTCTTGAAAGAACCCTATGAATATGAGGAGACCTTTCATCACCTTTACTTGACCTCTTTAATGGAAAAGAATGAGATTTCCCTTCCTGGATGGAAATGTCAACCTTGAACATTATATCTTCAACTATATATTTACTAATGTGACGCAACTCATGCTGTAAGCTTTCTACATCTGGAATATTAAGAGTTGCCAAGATCTTATTCTCTTTAATCAGTAATGGATCTGGAAGGTCATTCAATCTTCCTCATCTCTCAAGAAGGCCCCACTCATTTTTCACAAAAAAGAATCCATTAGACCAATTTTTAGACGGATCTCATGCTAAAAATTCTATTCAATTCTTTATAGCCCGATAAGAAACATGTTCTTGAGCATCACATGTGAATCTACACATTCGGCACAAGTATTTGATGTTCAAAGTAACACCACACTCTCTGAAGAAGACAGCCAAACCGACGATGACCACTAAAGCCTGAAATAAAAATTGTGAAAAAGCTACACCACATGTTTTGAAGATCTCAATCGGGAGCCAAAGGGAATGATCCGACGAAGAATCATCTCGAAGCTGAAGTATCCCGACGGAGGTGAGCGTTCGATCGGACTTTTTAACAATGACCACCAACTCATCGGTAGTAAAATTTTCTACCATTAAACTATCGATGTGATGGATGATATGTATGTTAATGCCATTATGGGTTTTCTTGCCATCACCGTGAAAATACATGATAAATAAAGAAAAAATGACAAAAAAAATGGAAATTTTGTGAGTCGCTTACTTACCCCAATACTTGGGCGTATCCTTTTCTGACTCTCTCGCTCACGGATAGCTTGGGATAAAATTTTTCTACGATCTGACGAAAAAGATACCCATACATATGAGAGAGAGAGAGAGAAGATACTCCCTCTCGAAATTACACAAACGATGATAGCTAATGCTTCTCCGCCACCTTGGCGGTTATCAACTACTGAACCATCCATTGAAGACTCAAGAAGTCCAATTTCCTATAAGAAGAAGTAGGAACTACGGGTCTTGATCGCCTCCAAATTCGGTCGGTCCGACGAGGTCAGTTGACACCTCTTTCGAGGAAAACTAGGCCTTGCCGCATAAACTGGGTCTTGATCGCCTCGAAACCCGGTCGGTCCGATGAGGTCAGTTGACACCTCTTTCTAGGGAAAATTGGAGTCTTTCCATATGAACTACGGGTCTTGATCGCCTCCAAACCCGATCGGTCTGACGAGGTCATTTGACACCTCATTCGAGGAAAAATTGGAGCCTTGCAGTATGAACTACGGGTCTTGATCGCCGGTCGGTCAGCAGGTCGGTTGACACCTCTTTCAAGAGCGGAGCCTTGCAGGAACCACGGGCCTGATCGCCTCAACGACCCTCACTCAAGAAGAACAAGCACTAGAGTGTTGAAGAAGTGTGCCTTCTCCCTCAGCCCTGGGGTTTTATAGACCACCCCAGGGCAAAAGGTAAAATCATCAAAAACTACCTAAAATCGCCAAAAATTGCCCAAAGCTCAAAACCATTGTTTGGACCCATGGAGCGGCGCATGCCCGCTTAACCCGCTTCTGGCGCTTTCTGGCGCTGGCTTCAGCGACCAGTAGCCGTCGCGACCAGCGCATCGCCCGTAGCAGCTGATGCCCGGCCCGGATCCATTGCGACTCACCGCCGACCCATTCACCGCCATCGCTCCGACCACTGCCAATCATTGTCGTTGTCGCGGCGAGCACCAGCTATGTCAGCAGCGCACGCCGAGCACCTCGCGAGCGTTCGTGCACCGGATGAGTCATGACCTCGATCGCAACCGCCTACCCGCCTCTTACCGCATCTGCCCCGTAGTCATAATCTTGTGCTCTATGAAGATCGTTCTCTTAAAATGTGTAGTTAATGGACCAAATTTCATTGAAGAATTTACTATTTTATTTGACATATATTTTGGATGATTGAGATAATATCATCCAAAATAGGGGCAACGATATGACACTTAAAAACTACTAGTAAGCACGAATCTTAATGTTAAAAGCAAGGCGTCCGTTGAAAGCTGTCGAGATCAAGCTATTAAAATATCCTTGGAAACTTTAGGATATCAGTTAAATCTCTAAATAGCTCTTAAATATAAAGTGTTTATAGTCAAATCGAGCATCTCAACGAGCCGAATCCAACAAGCCCAAGATCTTACAATTCTGATTTCATTTGAGCATTCAAATACTTAAAATACATCAAATGATCAAAGGAATCATTCTGAGACGTCCGATGAAGTGGAGTGGTTGGTTTTGCATGTATTCTGGCGTCACTCCTCCACCTATAAATATCCCTCATTCTTCATATGGGGAGCCAAGAGAGAGAGGAGAGCCCTAAAGCATGAAGATCCCTCCAACTCGGCGATCGTCAACCACCGCCATTGGCCACCATCGATCACGCTGCGATCCTGCGTCGTCGACCCGTTGCCGTCATCATACCACTACCGCCGGTCATCATCGTCGTCAACATCGTCGTCAACATCATCATCAACATCATCGTCAACATCGTCATCAACATCGTCTATTACTAGCAATTGTTGTTCCCTTCTCACATACTATTCTGTAATCTCATCATCGGGAAGATCCTGTACTCTAAAAGAAATACAAAGTGGAAGATTTTCGCTGGACTAGGCCCTGTGGTTTTTCCCTCTTTTCGAGGTTTTCCACGTAAAAATTCTGGAGTTTTCTTGTTCGCTCTTTAAATATCTGTGTGTGTGTTGGACTCCCCAAAGAAGCTAAGGCATAAATTTTTACTCGCAACTGGTTTTCTAGCACGCAACAATAAATAAAGACAATAAAATTTTTTAAGTGAAATAATCTAATAAGTGAAAAAAATCACGGGGCTTTATTTAGTCAACATAATCCACTGTATAATTTCAATAACAAGATTTCACTCCTCTCCTTCATTGTTGAAAATGGATTTACAAGATAAAGAATTCAAGCAACAATAGCTTAAAGAAAATAAATAAAATCTTTGCTAGTGTTCATCCTTGGATGCTCTCAATCATTGGCTTCAAATTTTCTTTATAACTTTAAATTTAACTCTAAGCTCCATCTCCTTTCCTATGCAAAAATGAATGGCTATTTATAGTATTTTAGAAAGGGACATTTTGATAAATTCAAATGAACCCACCAAAATGCTCCTTCAGATGGTCAATGAGTCAATGACTATTTCCTCCATCAAAAAATTTTCTTTCAGCTTTTAAATGTCTATATGATCTTTGATTTGAGTAATTATGAGTTCGTTGGATTCTTCTTATTGAGACTTTAGAATTGTTTATAAGCATGTCAAATTTATATATCATTTAACCCTTTAATTAATACTTCAAAACTTTTGATTATATTTTTTAAATTTAATTTGTGTTCATTTGGATTCAAATTAATTAACTCTTGGTGTTGATGGGCCATCTCATTTAAACGTTCAATTTGACTATAAATTTTTTAAAATTGAAACTTAATTGATGTAAAACTAAATATTGACATATTCCAACACTTATTGCATTGAGATTCATTCTCGTTCTACTAAATTGTATATTTATTTTATTTTTATAAATCTTGCTCTCCTTGTATTTGGCAAGTTATGGCATACTCTCATTTTAAAGAGTCTACAGTTATAACGTAATATTTTTTAATATGACTTAACTCACTGTGATGATGATCAGAAAATTATGATTTAATTTTTTATAAATAAAAAAAATTATAGGCCTCACATCATTTTCTTATAATAATTTTTTCTGTAAAAATTTGACTATTATTTTTTTGATACAGTTATAACTAAAAATGGGTATGTAGATCTTTGGCTCTTAGATCAGTCAAAATTTACGCAACTCATCAATGGCCTGATCAGACCCAATGCAAGTTCTAGCGTAAAATAATACTACTGATAAATGTAAGGATTCCTCTAACCGTAATGAGAAATTTATTTTTCTATTCTATTTCTCGTTATTATAAAATCATAAAAAGGTATATATATATATATATATATATATATATATATATATATATATATATTGATATGGCTGAAAATTCTACTAGTGAAGCGAATCTTGATGTCAAAAGCAAGTTGATCCTCATAAACTACAAGCATTTAAAATATCCTTAAACTTTGGGATATCAGTTAAATCTATAAATAGCTTTTAAGCATGGAGTGTTTCTAGTCAAATCGAGCGTCTTGACGAGCCGAATCTAACAAGCCCAAGATCTCATAATTCCGACTTCGTTTTAGCATTCAAATAGTTAAAATACATCAAATGATCGTAAGAATCATTCTGAGCCGTCCGATGAAATGGAGTGGTTCAGATTTTTCATGTATTTACAGAGATGTCACTATCATCCTCGCTCATTCCTCATATGAGGGCAAAGCAGAGAGAGAGAGCTCTAAAGTTTGAAGATCCTCCAAAACAATCATTCCACCACTCGGCTCGTCAACCACGCCGGGCCGCCATCGATCCTCGTCGTCGTCAATCTCGGTCTCCAACATTGACCTTCATCGTAGATGCTTTCTCATCTCATCACTACCAAATCACACACTGACTACATATTTGTTCTCTTCTCATATACAATTCTATAATCCCGTTATCAGGAAGATTTTGTACTTTGAAACAAATACATAGTAGAAGATTTTTGACTGGGCTAGGTCCCGTGGTTTTTTCCCTCTTTTCGAGGTTTTAAAATTTAAGTTCTGTTGCTCTTTAAATACTTTTTATGTTTTGGATTTCATAACAGATTAAGGACTTTCACTCTACCACAACTGATTCTCTAGCACGCAATATATATATATATATTAAGAATAATAACTTGTATTATAGGAAGAAATTAAGTTGTGAGAAATAATTTAATAGTTTGTTAGCTTAAGAGATTAATACTCTTTGATGGGGTTGATTATATTTAAATGACTATAAAAATTATTTAATTTATTTTTAAATTAATGTTATATGTATTAAAATCTGATAGTATATTAAATTGAAAATATTTTCAGTAATTTTAAGTTTATTTTAATGCATTTTATATCATCATATTTTAAAATAATGTTTATTTATTTATTTATTTTTTTCAAATCTTAAAGTAGAAGTAACGGGAAGCACCAACCCTAATCATGATCATCAACATGTGGGTCCAGAAATGGTACGGCATTGCCATTTAGTGTAGAAATTGCGGTGCACGCAAATGGTTCATTGCTGGATCTTAAAGGATAAATAATTTATTTTTAGAAATTTAAACCAATTAAGATAACTATATACAGTGTGCGCTCTCAAATAATGTCATAATATCATGAGAGAATCTCTCAACCACTTGAGATGCTCGACACGTCCGCCAAATATTTATTTCTTATGCTATATTATATTATGTACAACTCGATTCTAATTGGAGTTCGGGGGGCTGACTCGAGCTTTGCTCTTAATGAGCTCGTGAGTCGAGCTTAATGGGCACGAGCTCATAATCAAGTTAGAAAATTTTCAAGTTCGAAGTTTCAACCTAGTTTGACTATTTCGATATTTATGGGCCCATTTCAATGTAACTATATCGATATCACGTGTTATCGATTCGCATCGAGCTTTTTAAATGAGCTCAAGCATTTGAGTCGAGCTCGAGATGGACTTTCTTTAAATTGAGTCGAGCTTAAGCCTGTTAATTGAGTTCGAGCTCAATAGTGATTAAACAAGCTTAATTTGATAATGTCAAAACTCGACTCGACTTGACTCATTTATACCACTAATTGGAGTTAAAAGTCCGATCGACTTTGTTGGGATTGTAGAAATCACTACTTAATCATATGACAAATTTTGAGGCAAGAATATAAGATTGTAGAAATCACTACCTAATACTCCCAAGAAAGCCATATTAGGCATGCCTCGTATGATAACCTCCTAAGGATTATATGATATTCAAAGGCTATAACCAGCAAAATATTATAATATAGGTCTATATTACTTAGTTGTTTTGATATTCATTCTATTGTTGTGCACTTTAGTTATTTTTGTATAATTGAAAAAAAAAAAAAGGTATAATGTCATAAAAATGATCATATATTTTGACAAAAAAATTTGCCTTAAATTAAAAAAAAAATTATTTATGACATAATTTGCAATAAAAAAAAGTCATTTGTAAAATCCTTATTGAAAAAATATATATTATAATTATAAATTTTAAAGAAATATTACAAACATATTATATCAATCATAATTTATAATAAATTATGTGTTATAAATTACCATTGATATATATGCATCAAATATAATATTGAATTGCTACAAGTTATTGATAATGACATCACATTAATTACTAAGTCTAAGAAGATTAATTATTAGATAACAAATAAGAAGTAATTATTTAATATACTTTGTCATGTAGTATATTTATTATATATGTAAGCTAGTTCAATGAACTCATCTAATTTATTTAGTAGAAGCTTAGAGCATTCATGAAGCCATTTAACTAAAAATATTAAGAGCTTAGAAATAATTAAATGTGGAGATTTGGATTCAAGTAGAGAGTTACAAGATCACTATTAAGGATTGTCAAAATGTCAATTTCATAAGAGTTCAAGATTATTTTTAAATTCAAAATGAGATTTTATCATTTAAACATTCACTTAGAAGTTTTCAATAATTCAAAATATGGATGTCACAAATCATTGAAAAGTTTATTCATATAATCGAGAATTTTAAATTAAATTTGGATGTTACATAAGTCTTATTCCTAATGTAAATTAATATAATTTGATTTCATTAGTAAACTAAAAAAAGAACTCTTTTCTTAGCCTATAAACTTATGTTTATAATTCTTTTGAGCTCGATAATTTAGAATTAGTATGCAAACCAACTAAAGGATTGGCTTACAAACCAACCATGATGAGCTTTGTGAAGGTCATTGTATCCCTTCATCTTTATCCCTCTGTCCTATTTACTCTATATACTCAAAATATCGACGGTCAAGAAAGCAAAGAATCAATATTTCAATCCTTCCTTCCCAAAGGGCGTGAAATTCTTTTTTTCCTTTCGCGGGGACCAGAGATTGGATCTAGATAAGATAAGAAGATGCTTGACTCACTTCTTGGTTTTGACCCCCCCCTGATCCGCGGGCTCTCTCGGTGATGGGATGTATCTATTTATCTATCTCTTGAAATGAATTTCCTTTGGAAGGAGGATTCAGAAATCCTGATTGATTTGCTTTGACCTCACATGAAAAAATGCTCGAATGGTACGATCCTCCAGGTCACCCAGAGTGAAAGGCGATCTCGTGAGTTCTTGGTGCAGAGATGCGTTGTTAGGTGCTCCATTTTCTCATTGAGGCCAACCTTCTTGATGTCAAATATAAAAGGATCTACAAACATTCTTTGAAGAAATTTGAAGCTAAAGTAGTCCTTCAACAAATTTCTAGACAAAATCCTAAATGAACTAACTTGAACCATGAACACCACCCTAAACTATTTCGTGTCAGTTAGGGTGACACAATATCCATATTTGTGTGAAAATAGTAGCCTAGTTCCTATAAAACTAGATAATTAGGAAGAAATTTAGTGGCACATCCCTTCTATAGATAGAATACACATTCTTCTAGCACAATAATGAATTTATGAAAAAAATATTATGTATAATAGCTTTGATGATACTTATATCATTAAACATAAAAAATATACTTTCAAACTCTTTCTTCTCAATCCAATGGAAAAAAGGACAAACTTGTAGCATATGATTCTTGTTTTTAACTATAAAATGAAAATAATAATTTATTCTTCCATTGGTTTTCACTAAAAATTCTAAGTTAAAATACTAATGAATAAATCTTTTAAAATTTCTTCCTACTTGGAGGACACACAACTTTCTATTAACAAATACCTAAGTACTTTATTTTAAGGTCATTTGCTTAACTTACCTGTTATACCTCATAAATTTAAAATTTAGAGAACTTGAGCTCACCTTAATAAAATTAATTTTTTTATTAAGCAAATGACCTTAAAGTATTTTTTTTAAAAAAAATATTTCAAAGCTAGTCATGGACGAGGCAGCTAGGATGCAGGTTAAGCGTCAGCGACTAAGCTTAAGCTATTTTAATTTTTTAAACTGGCTAATTAGCTAATTAAATTATTAAATATGCCTATTATGAAAATGTAGCCAAATATGTATTGTATATATTGTGATAAAATTGTCTTAAAAATTCTTTCATTTGATTTACTGTCTGGAAAAGTCAAAAAAGAGTTTCAGTTAATTCTCAAAATATAATGATTTTTTCGAACGTAAAAAACAGATGAAAATAAAACCATGTCATGCAGATATCATGGTATCAAACCTTTAATGCCTCCCATGTGATTCCCATGAAGGAAAGAAACAGCATAATTTTGCTGTAGCAGGCCAGATGGGGGAGACGAAGGTCCACAGGCCAGCCTCGCTTTATATCTGTCATTCTTTCAGCATGAAAACGATAAATATACAGTTCATTTTTCAGCTGAAGTTGCAGTTCATCGTCATCTTTATCAGATTTATTATTATTTAGAGTTTAAATATTATATATAAAAAAATTATATCAAGATATATTATTTTATAAATTATATTAGTTTGGATTTAAAAATTATTAAATTTATTTTGAAACTCTTAGAGTGTGTTTCGAATAGCTTTCTGGCTGCTTTGTTTTTTTAAAAAATAAAGTAATTTCATTTAAATTAATTTTTTTCAAAAGAAAAAAATGATTTGAAAATTAGTTGTTAGAATATGATCATTTATTAAATCATTTTGAATTTTTTGAAAAAAAATATTTTAACATGCGATAACTTTTAGTAAAATTAATTTCTTGTCAAAATTACGAAAAATAGAAATAGACCCTAAGTGTATATAAGAGATTTATATTGCACTAATCAAAACAAATTCATTAATTTTGAAGTTCGTTCTTTGTTTTTTCATAATATAGAGATCAGTATCAGTGGTGAAATTTTTGTTTTCAAAATACTCACCCTTAGGTTATTTGCAATATTATGTTACAGTCGGCTTACGAAAGTATGAGGATTCATACATCAGTAATTGAAGGAAATTATATTATTCAAGATTATTAAGTATATATTTTATGATTTATCATTTCTTCTTTTTAAATAAATACGTATTTATTTATTTATTTATTTTGTCGTCTTCCTCGCTGGGATCAATCCCATTTATACAGTGGTCCGAATTTTTTTTTCTTGCCAATGGAAGGAAATGCAATTTCTCGTTCTTTATTGAATAGCCGTTTTAAATCATTTTTATTTTGTCTTTTATTTAAATTATATTTATATTTTGCTTTAAAATAAAACATAATTATTAGTGATAATTATTTCAAAAATATTTAAATGATTTAATTGTTTTTAAAAAATAATCTATATAAAAATATACCAAATAAATATATTTGATTTTAATGATAATAACAGTTTTAACTGTTATTTGATTTTGTTGCTCCTTAAGCACAGTCACAGAGGACGTTTTAGAGGACATCAATAACAAATTTTAACTACTGCAAAAATGTATTGAGTTTTAAAATTACTTTCATTGCAATCCATTGGAAAGCCCTTTGTTCAATGATTTACAGATGAGTTACCCCGTTGCTGTGATTGGATCAGTTTAAATTATTGCAAGGTTTAATTAGTGATTTTAACACTATAATCAGCAATTTTAATTATTACATAAGATTAAATTAAGTGTTGCAGAGATGAGGATGCTCAGGTGGATGAGTGGCTTCACTCTTAGAGATAAAATATGAAATGAGTATGTTCGGAAAAAAAGTTAAATTCGAAAGATTAGAGAGAGTCGCTTAGATGATTTGGCACATAAAAGTATCAATCAATGAATTCTAGGAGAGTAGATGTATTATATTCTTTATGTTAAGAAAGGTAGAAGCCTAAAAAAGACTTGGTTAAGATGTATAAAAATGACCTTAGCATACTTTAATTAAATAAAAATTTGACACATAATAGGACATAATAGAGACAAAGAATTCATATAATCAACCCCACTTAATAGGATAAAAGTTTATTTCCGGTGAATGATAATCTAAACAACTTCTAAATTACATTTAAGAGGTTCATTAGTTAATGCATGCTTCAGTATGTCCTATCTAATTGAAAATTATTAAACTATATATAGATATAATCATATGATCATTTGATTGATGAAGAAGAAATTTCAAGTTCTAAAGAAAAGTAATTGTAATAGTTTTTTTTTTTTTTTTTGACAGATATGATATTTTAATAGTTCTGATTTTTAAAAATAATTTTTTATTATAAATTTTTAAAAAATAATTAAAAAATTAATAGATAAATGTAAATATAGTTATTTTTAGCTGCTTTTGAAAAACAAAATAGCAAGAAAGTTTCCCCAAAAATGTACCTTTAGTAGTCTAGTGAGTTTACTTAATTATTTTCTAATGTAAGCTGTTTCAATAATATTTACCTAAATCTAAAAAAGATGAGCACAGATCTAAAAAATTTTAAATTTATTAAAATTGATCTAAATTACATTTTAACATTGTTATAGATTTATCTATAAGTATTTATTATTTACATAAATTATAATAATTAATCTATAAGTATTTATTATTTACATAAATTATAATAATTAATAATCACATGCTGAATATTTACTTTATTTTGTAATACTCGTCTAACTTATCCTACTGTCTAATTCAAAAGCAATTGAACATTAGCGACAAAATTTGTTTTAAGTTTCTTTTGGTCGGGCTGAAGTCAGCCTGATTCAACCCAGCCTGCATTATGCCAAGCTTGGTCAATATGATGAACTCGAGCCTGTTTGATTGCCAGAAAAATAAATATAGTATAAAAGGAATATAATATATTTATATTACTTATAAGTTATTTAATTGAAAATTCTATAAATACATAAATTTATTTTTTTTGTTTGGTAAAATAAATATAATGTAAAATATTTTGAAGATTTTAATACAGCAGCGTGGGCGAGTAGTGGCCAGTGGTAGCGAAGATGCGCGGTGCACTTTGTATCGATCATGATTTAGAATTGGCCTAGATTTGGGTGAATTTCAAATACACAAAAAATTAACCTTATAGTGAATTCCAAATGCATTACACCATTTTAAAATTTTGCTTTTCATCATATTAAACAAAAAAAAAAAAGAGTTATGATATGTCACTTAAAATACTACTAGTCGAAGCACGAATCTTGATGCTAAAAGCATGATCCAAATAAACTAGAGATCAAACACTTAAAATATCCTTAAACGGGATGTTTAAATCCTAAATAACTCTCAAATATGAAGTGTTTATATGAATCGAAGTCTCGACGCCGGATCAAACGAGCCTAAGATCTCATAATTCGACTTCATTTGAGCATTCAAATACACAAAATATATCATATGATCAAGGAATCCATGAGCCATCCAATAGAGGAGTGGTTGGATTTTGCATGTTATTCTGACGCCACTCTTACAATCTATAAATACCACTCATTCCTCATGAGGGGAGAGGCAAGAGAGAGAAGAGAGGCGAAAATCCTCCGCATAATCGTCGCCACTGACGGCCACCGACTATCCGTTGGTTACCAACCACTGCCACCACCGGCCGATCCTTGTTGTCATCAATCTCGGTGCCGCCGGCCATTAATTACGCTGCCCTTCGCCGGTCATCGTTATTAACCATCGCCATCATCATCGCCGACCACCGACGCCGGCCACTGGCCACCATTTGGCCACCGTAGTAGGATCCTCGACGGCCATCTTCGCCGGTCACCATCCTGACGACCTTCATCAAATCGACTCGCTGTCACATTACTATACATTGTTGCTCGATTTTGGGATTCATTGTCGCTCTTCATATACAATTTTGTAATCCGTTTAAAAAACTTGTGCTCCAAAACAAATACATAGTGGAAGATTTCTACCCGGTCCCTTTTCCTCTTTCGAGATTTTTCACTTCTCTTTGTTCACTTTAAATACGTGTGTGTCTTTGGATTTGACAACAAGGCTAAGGCGTAAACTTTCACTCTATCGCAACTGATTTTCTAGCACACAACAAGTTAAAACTCTTACATTTATTTTACTTTACATTAATTTACGTTCAAACCAGGCAACCTATAGAGAAACTCAAGATCAAATTAAGGTTTTGGAATTTCAAATCAAAATGTATAAATTAAGTGCCATAAGAAGTTTGCTGGTTGGTATGAGTGGATGAAGACTATGATATTAATTTATAAAAAAGACTTATGATTGGATATGAAATACGATCGATGCGTGTCAATATATCTGTGATATGTTCAATTTTAAATGAATAGAAAGAATTTCGGATTCATATGCTCTAAATGATAATTTTTAAATTTTATAAATATTAATTAAATATTATATTTTGATAATTTATATTATATTAAATAGCTTATTTGTTTATAACTTTTTACTCTTTCTTTACCTACTATCAAAATTGCTAAATAATATATTAAACTTTTATTCATTTTCTTGTATTTTTAAATATGAATATTTTTTTATCCTTAAAATATTAATTTTTACTTATTTAATATTTTTTAATTTGTGTGATCATTATATATTATTTTAAATTTAATAAATTATATAATAAATATGTTTCACAAGCTAATAAATTTGTATAATTAACAAAAACTTATTAAAAAATAATGAGATGAATGTACATTATGCATTAGCTAGATTTATAAAGAATCCCTTTAAGAATTTGCATTCCCCTATCTCTCTCTTTCTCAAAGCTATGATCTAGAGTAAATACTAATGATTAATGCCATCCTATAGCATTAATCAAGAAGTATTTAGTTTAAGTTTTTTTACATATATTTTGTGCTATGATTAAATTCTAATTGTCAAAAAAATTTAAAAAGAAGGAATCGATAATCAAAATGTTGCGTGCTAGAAAACCGGCAGAGTGAAAGTTTTGTTGTCAAGTCAAAGACACAATACAGTAATTAAAGAGCAACAAGAGACATTCCAATTTTAATGTGAAAAACCTCGAATAGAGGGAAAACCACTGGCTAGCCCAAGAAAAGCTTCCACTATGTATGCTCTGAGTACAAAGTCTTCCGCTAACGGATTACTGAATTGTATGAGGGAGGAAAATAGTTATGTAACAACGATCGTTGTAATAGGTAGTAGTGGAGATCTGGGACAATTAGCATGAAGGTGGTGATGGTGGTTGATGACGTAGGGGGTGGATCTTGGAGGATCTTCTCTTCCTCCTTGTTTGCTTTTCCTCTTCTTCCTTGCTCGGGCTCTTCCTCTTCTTCCTTGCTTGAGTTCCTCCTCTTCTTCCTTGTTTGGACTCTTCCTCTTCTTCCTTGCTCGGACTCTTCCTCTTCTTCCTTGCTCGGACTCTTCCTCTTCTTCGCTGCACCTCCTCTTCTTCACTTGTTTGCCTCCTCTTCTTCTTCACTTCATTTGTTCTTCACTTGGCCTTCCCTTTCATGTGAGGAATGAAGGTCATTTTATAGATGGGAGGAGGGGCATTCTTGTAAATTCATGTAAAGCCCGTACCACTCCCCTCGATCGGACGGCTCAGGATGATTCCTTCGATCATTTGATGTATTTTGAGCATTTGGATGCCCAAATGAAATCAGAATTATGAGATCTTAGGCTCGTTAGATCCGGCTCGTCGAGACGCTCGATTTGACTATAAACACTCCATATTTGAGAGCTGTTTTGGGATTTAATTGATGTCCCAAAGATTCCAATGATATTTTAAGTGCTTGATCTCGATCGGTTTCGACTCAAAATCATATCGCTTTCGACATCAAGATTTGTGCTTTGACTAGTGGTATTTTGAGAGTATCAGTTGCTTATATTTTTTTATGACATTAGCTTAATCATCAAAAATATATGTGTCAAATCTTGAAAATAACGAATTCTTCAAAAGGTGGGCATGAATCATACATTTGAGAGAAGAAATCATCATAAAAATACAAAATTATAATTAGGGAAGTAGATGTGTAGCCATAGGTATGAGATTTTGAGGTTACGGATCTATTTGGATACTCACGGAAGGTTTGGTGTTTTAGGGACATGAGCCGTAGCGTCAGGCCTTGTGAGCGTCGCATATGGCCTTGATACTGTGTATGCGTCTTGTACGCGATGTAACACGTCAATTATGGGGCCTTCAGAACCCGGGTGAGGCAGTTGAGGAGAGTCGTCTGGAGGGTCTGCGCCTTTCAGCATGAGCCGTCTGGCCGGGTGTATGACAGTTAATGTGATGGTTGTCATATGACGTTCTGAAACGATCTGGCGAATGCGGCGGGGTAGAATTTGAAGGGTTTTAGCGTTTTGAGGAGTTTTGAGTTTTGAGAATTTTGAGCCATTTTGAAGAGTTTTGAGCCATTTTGAGCCGTTTGAGCCATTTTGAGGTTTTGAGCCATTTTTTGACGGATTTTTACCCTTTTTCCCCTGTGGGGGGCTATAAATTCCCCCCTAGGGTGAGAGAGGAGAGCACACCTTTCCCTCTCCCTTTCTTCTTGAGTGAGGGTCCTTTGGAATCAAGAAGGAAGGATCGAGCGTTGGGGAGCGATCAAGGAGGTGATCAAGGCCCACCGGTATCGTCGTGGTTCATTCTGCCTCGTCGGACCGTCCGGGTTAGGGCGATCAAAGGTACGTATCGTCGGTTCGGTTCACCGTCGGACCGTCCGGGTTAGGGTGATCAAGGCCCGTATCGTCGTGGTTCGGTTCGCCCCGTCGGACCGTCCGGGTTAGGAGGCGATCAAGGCCACGGTATGTCGTGGTTCGGTTTTACCCCGTCCGTCCGGGTTAGGAAGCGATCAAGGCCGGTATCGTTGATTCCGGTTCTGCTCGTCGGACCGTCCGGGTTAGGAAGCGATCAAACCAGTTTCGTCGTTACTTCCGTTCACCGACCTTATCGGACCGTCGGGTTAGGAGCGATCAAGGCCCAGTATCGTCGTGGTTCCGGTTCACCGACCTCGTCGGACCGTCGGGTTAGGAAGGCGATCAAGGCCCACGGTATCGTCGTGGTTCCGGTTCTGACCCGTCGGACCGTCCGGATTAGGGCGATCAAGGCCGCGGTCGGGAGAGGGTTCACTGCGATGCCGGAGAATAGCGAGCGATAATTGGTATCGGCGGGATCGATAGTGGAAAGCGTCCGGGACGTAATCGAGCGTGGCGGTTCAGGTAGCCAGGTAGTTGGGCCGAGGGTGGTCAAGCGATAATGGTCAATGATGCATGATGTCCAGAGGTTAGGAAAGATGGTGGTACCAATGGAGATCTGATAAAGGATAACCGGCAGCTGTCAGCATGATAACCGGCTTCCAGTTAGCGGTAGCGTGGTCGGCAATGACGGTGCAGATTAATGTGGCCAGCGTCAGTAGTAAGCGAGATACCGGCAACGATAGTGGTGACCTGAGTTCTGCGAAGATAATGCCGGAAGTGTCAGCGATCAGCGGTAGTAGCCACGATGGTCAGCGGCGGCTATCCGTTAGCGGCCGGCGAGTGGTAACAAAGCGCAATGCCTATAGTGGATGGAAATACCGGCTGGCCGGTGATGGTGTGGCCCACGATTATAGTTGGCGCCCGGCAGTGGTCAGCGGCAATGATGGCGTAGTCGATGGGCGTCGGTAGTCAGTGAGATGGTGGTGGCCGGAAGATTGCCGGTGATGGTTCAACGATTGATAAGTGATGTTGTTAACGCGTTATGGATATAATTGAATTCGTTGAGGATTTTTTACCCATCCGAAGTTGTTTGTCATGGTGTTACCCGATGACATCAACCTGTGTAGAGTGGTTACAAAGTTTTGACCTTTCCAGGTTATTGGTGAATATTAGTCGGCGGCAACGTATGGAAGAGGCCGTGAAGTCCACCAGGGCGTTTTTATCTGGGTTATTTGTCGAGCTTTTGCTCGATGACATTAACCGTATGGAAGAGGCCGTGAGAAGTCCACCGTTTGACTATCTGGGTTGTTTGTCGAGCTTTGCTCGATGACGTGCTGTATGGAAGGTCGCGGAAGTCCACCAAGGCGTTTATATCGGGTTGTTTGTCGAGAACTTTTGCTCGATGACATTAACCGTATGGAAGGCGTGGGAAGTCCAGAGGCGTTTTGACCTATCTGGGTTGTTTGTCGAGCTTTGCTCGATGACATTAACGTATGGAAGAGGTGAGTCACAGGGCGTTTATATCTGGGTTGTTTGTGAGATCTTTTTGATGACATTAACCGTATGGAAGAGGTCATGAAGTCCACAGGGCGTTTTGACTATCGGTTGTTAGTCGAGTTTTGCTCGATGGCGTTAATATGGAAGAGGTCATGAAGTTCATCGAGCGTTTTGACCTGTAGGGTGGAATATTATTAATGACGCCAACACTATGGAAGAGGTCGAATTAAATATTTGTTTGAGCTTGTAGTCGAGTTGACCATTTTGCCTTTTATGGTATTGTTGACTTACTTTTCGAACTAATAATCAATCAGATATCCAAAATTTTGATTTGGATAATCTTTTGAGATTAAGAGTTGCCTCCCAGTTGGAGGCATATTCATTTGAGTCGATGATATATGGAGGTGGAGGAGATCACACTATCTTTATCGCTTTAATGGGCTGTTGGTTCGCATTTCTCAGGGTGCTGTTTCCCATATTGTTCAAATTATTGCGATGGCATTAATAGTTTCATGGAGATGGTGGTGGCCGTGAAGTTCGGCGATGGTGTTAGTGTCGAGTAGTTAGCGGATGACGATGGTTGGCGGCCACGGGTGGTCAGCGTATGACAGCGGTGATTCAGTGATGGCGGACCACTACATTGGTTGGCGGCTCGGTTGGTCAGCCAGTAGACAGTAGTCAACATGATGAAAGCGTCGATGTAGATACCGGCGAGATAGTGGACCGGCGAAGGTTCAGCGATGGTGGCGATATCCGGCGATAGTGGCGGTGGCCACGATGGTTGCGGCCACGGGTGGCCAGCGAGTGACGGCAGGAGATCTTTGACTATCAGGTTGTTTGTCGAGGGTATGCGATGGCGTGTATAGGTCGAATTGAATCCGTTAAGGATTTTGACTATCGAGGTTGTTTGTCGAGTATTGCGATGGCGTTAACTATGTGGAAGAGGGAATGAATCCAGATTTTGACATCCGGTTGTTTGTCGAGTGTTATCGATGACATTAACTTTGTGGGTACAAAGTTTTGACCTTTCTGGGTTATTGGTGGAATATTATTCGACGCTAACAGTATGGAAGAGGCCGTGGAAGTCCACAAGGACCTTTCGACCTTTCTGTTGTTATCGAGCTTTTGCTTTCGATGATGCTGCATTATGGAAGAGATCGTGAGTCCACCAAAAGGCGTTTGACCTTTCACGGGTTGTTTGTAAGAGCTTTTCGATGGCGTGCCATTATGGAAGAGATCGAGAAGTCCACCATGGGCGTTTGACCTTTCTAGGTTGTTGTCGAGCTTTTCGATGACATTAACTGTATGGGAGGTCGCGGGAGTCCAGGGCGTTTTGACTATCTGGTTGTTTGTCGAGTGTTTACTCGATGGCGTTAACCCGTATGGAAGAGGTCGAATATTTTATGAGCTTGTAGCGAGTTGACCATTGATCTTTGCCTTTTCGTTGGTGTTGACTTGCTTATCTTTTGAGATTAAGAGTTGCCCCAGTTCCGGAGAATCGGAACAAAGTTTGATGAATCTTCATTCTTCGCTTGCGTTCTTTAAAAGCTTGAATGCTCCACCTCAGTGGTGGTTTTGATCTTGTTGGGAAACTTGGTCGTCATACAAGATAAAATAATGGGTATCGGTTGTGTAGCGTCTTTGAAAACCGGTCCGGTAGAGTGAAAGTTCGCCTTAGCCTTGTTGTGAAGTCCAAGCGCCACGGGTAAATAAAGAGCGAGACATTCAATTTAACGTGAAAACCTCGAAAAGGAAAAAAAACTAGCCGATAAAAGCTTCCACTATGTATCTGTTTAGTACAAAGTCTTCGATAACGGGATTCTGAATTGCATATGAGGAGGAAAACATATGTAACAACGACCGGGTTGTAATAGTTCTTTGGTAGTAGGTGGAGATCACGGGGACAATTAGCGATGAAGGTAGCGGTGATGGTGGTTGATGGCCGTCGAGCGGTCGACACTTGCTTGGAGGATCTTGACTTGAGCTTCTTCCTCCTCCGCTTGGGCTTTCCTCTTCTTCCTTTCGGGCTCTTCCTCTTCTTCCTTGCTTGGGTTCCTCCTTCTTGTTTGGACTTCTCTTCTTCTTTCTGACTCTTCCTCTTATTTCGGGCACCTCTCTTCTTGTTTGTTCACTCTTCTCACTTGTTTGTTCTTCACTTGGCCTTATTTAGGAATGAAGGTCATTTATAGATGGGAGGCGTTCTTAAAATTCATGTAAAAGTCTCTCCTCGTCGGACTCGGGATGATTCCTTCGATCATTTGATGTATTTTGAGCATTTGGATGCCCAAATGAAGTCGGAATTATGAGATCTTAGGCTCGTTAGATCCTCGTCGAGGCGCCTTTGACTAAACACTCCATATTTGAGAGCTATTTTGGGATTTAATTGATGTTAAATATTGATGATATTTTAAGTCTTGATCTGATCGGTTTTGACTCAAAATCATATCGCTGTCAGATTTGTCTTTAAGTGGTATTTTGAGAGCCATATCAAAATAAACTTTTAAGTTGCCAGAAAATCATCCAGTAGGTGAGAGCAAAACATAAATCATGATTGTCTTGTAAATAAAATTTCTTTGCTCTACAAAGCTTTACCTAAATTTTCGCACGCAAAATCAAGAATAAAAAGTTATCGCAAGAGTGGAAGAGGCCGTCAATGTCAGGGATCGAGCAGGACGAGTTCTAGCTTCGGTACTACCGTACTACGTGGGCACTAGGGGAAGTTCGGGCATGAGTTCCTTGAGTTTGAGTAACAACTCCGACTACAAGAACGACAACATGATCCGCAAGGAGGTCTTCCTCACCCCCACCGTCCTCCGTGACTGCCGCCGCATCATCGCAGAAAGCGAGGTCTCTCGGTTTCACTACTTCCTAGGTCTCCAGCATTTTGTTTATCTGAACGCTGATCTCTAATGTTTATGCAGGGATTTTTTCCGATCCGAGCTGTTATTTGATGGATGCGTTTTCATGGGAGTTAGGGTTTTATGGCGTAATTTGAAATTTGTTGCAGATAATGAAGGAAGACGATAATAATTGGCCGGAACCTGATAGTGTTGGGAGGCAGCTGCTGTAAATTGTGATGGGAAATGAGCATATCTCCTTCACCACTTCTAGTATTGGGTCTCTGGTTGATGTCCATGGCAGTAAGGATCCAGAACGGTTGCGCATCTGTTATTATCTTGTTCAGGTTCGCTCCAATGACTAGATTTAGATTTTTTTAGGGTCTGCGTTTGAGGTCACGAAATCCCCATTTCACCGTTTACTCGCTTTTTTTTTTTTTTTTTGCTTATGTTATCTTTTGAAAATTTACTTGCGGTAATGTTTAATTTTTTTAAATCCTTTGTTGCTCGTGGAATGCTTGATTTGCCAAAATACTCTAATAACAAAGTAATGCCGTAGCTTTACATTTATCTATTCTTAAAACTTATATATAATCTTCTTTTTTTTAAAATTTTAAATGTGAGCTTTTGGTTGATACATGTCGTTGATAGGGGCTGTTTGGTTGACAAAATAGGGGCTAAATAAAAGAAATTCAGGTAAAGTTTTTTGGAAGATTTACATATATATATACCACACAATTCTTATGTTTTTACATATCTAATACCTAAAGTTAGATTTTTTTTTTTTTTTACATTTATGATTTAATTAAACTCACACATCCATAACTGGACCAGGCCTCGGTTGAAAGTCAAAGCTCTCAACCACTAGGATAAGGTATCTTACACCTAAAGGTAGATATTTACTTATTTAACACTTTTTTATGCTTAAAAAGGTGTATTTCATTTTTAAAAAGTGAGTGATGATGATATTTTTAATGTGATATTGAAGATTTGGGTGTTATATGTATATAAATTAAAGTTTAGGTGTTAGATATGTAAATATATAAGAATTGTGTGGTATGTAGGTAAATCCCCCAAGTTTTTTTTTTTATTATAAATTTTTTTAGGTGTTTTGGTTTGACGTAAATTAGCTGCGTTTACTTTACATCTTTCTTTCTTCCTTTTTTGGCTATTTCTTTAATGAAACTGCTACAATGTAAATTCTGATCATGCATTTCCCAATCCCCTTCCAGGGTTTATAAGGCTTTAGAAATCTTTTCAAGTTCAAAGAAAATGAAATGCCATCTTCTCATTTTAACAACTAATTCTAGATTCCAAAGATTATCCAAAAGCATTTTAGAATGAAGAATGGGTAAAAAACTATGCTCGAAGAAATGACAATCCTAAAAGAAATCAAACTTATGAGATGGTAGAATTTTCAAAGGAAAGAAATTAATTAGATGCAAGTGGATATATACTATCAAATACAATACAAATGGAACACTGGAAAGTATAAAGCTAGACTCATTGCAAAAAGCTATTTTCAGATTTCTTAAATTGATTATGGAGAAATTTCTACACTAGTCGCAGATCTTACTACCATTCAAATACTTTAATCCTTAGCTGCCAACCTCAACTAGTCCTTATAATAATTATGTATAAAAAATACATTTTTACACAGGGAACTAGAGGAAGAAGGATGCATAGAGTCTCCACCGAGTTTTAATCATGGATTCAATGCTAACCATAACCATATGTGTAGGTTCAAAGAAGCTTTTTATGGGTTTAAATAATCTTCAAGAGCATGGTTTAGGAGGTTTACTAGAGCAATGAAAATGATTAATTTGAAGTCCTGGAGATCACCCTCTATTCATAAAGAGATCCAAGGAGAGAAAAGTTACAATTATAATAGTTTATGTGTATGATATGATTATAATAAAAGATTATTCTTAAGCAATGAGATGGTGAAAGATGAACTTTCCATTTAATTTGAAGTGAAATGTCTTAGAAGATTCAAATACTTCCTTAGAATAGTAATGGCCCACTTAAAGGCTGTGATATTTGTCGCACAAAAATTACATCCTTTTTTTACTAAATGAAACATGTATGACGGGGATATAAGTCCTCAAAAGTTTCAATCGATAATCACCATAAACTTGGAGAAGCATGCAACAACACAAAAATTGATAAAGATACTAACAATAATTGAAAATCTTTTCTATCTTACAAACACAAGGCCAGTTATAACATATGATGCAAGTGTTCTAAATCAATTCAAGCATAATCCTAAAGAAGTGCATTTGTAGGTTGCAACTCTTTAATAACAAAAAGCAACATCGTAAAGATGAATCATATTTAAGACTAATAGAAGATTTAGCTTAGAAATTTACATAGATGTTAACTGGGTAGGATCCCTTTTATATTGAAAATTTACTACCGGTTATTGCACCTTTATGGGAGAAAATTTAATCACTTAATGAAGAAAAGCAGTTATTAATCTCTAAATCTAAGTGCATAAGATGAATTTTAAGTAATCGCTCAAGGAATTAATTTTTGAACTATTTTGGATTAAAATCATCTTAAAGGATTTGAGAATAAAATGAGAAGATACTATGAAGTTATATTACTAAAATAAGTTAATATCAATGTTGCACACAACATGGTCTAATATAATCAAATTAAACACCTGGAAATTGCTTGATCCTTTATCAAAAAACATTCTAACCAAGGGACTATTGAGCCTTGCATTTAAAAATATCACCTCCAAGTTAGTTTATGAAGAACATCTACTAGAGAGCATGAGGAGAGTTGGAAAGTCCACCTTGGCACTCAGGGATCCACCAAATTGTTGGCCATAGCATTGAGGCGGTGTCGCCTTTCAAGGCATCACATGCAAGTTGTAGTATTTGTTTATTCCAATTGGTGCATATATAGAAATTGGGTCAATACTTGTATGTTCTTTCTCAGCAATTTTGACAAGTATTATTTTACAAGTAGTTGTTTCCATTGGAAGAAATTACCAGGTATAACATAAAATCTTGTTGTATAAATAAGATTGTAACTTTCTCAATGGAATACAACTTAAAATTCAAGCCATCCCTTTTCTTTTCACAAATTTGTTTTGGTTGATCATACGATGGGAAAAATGGAACTTTGGAGATGCATGAGATTGCCATGGAGATTGGATGATGGATGGAAGGTTCTGTTTGGAAAGACAAATTATTCATGAATAAGGTGTAGACATCGACTATGGAGGAAGCAACTCGGAATTTTTCTTGGTTAATGTATCCATGTGGACATCCAACCATGGGTTCATGCGTACAATTGGTGGAAGCTTCCACATTAGTATTTTAATTTCAAATGCTTGTGTATTTAGGTATGACAACGTGGCTAACCACCCTTTTGTATTTTTGTATTCCAAATGGTGAATTTTTTTATTTTTTTATTTTTTGTATTTTAGTGACTTTTGATCTTCCTTTTGGTTCATGTATTGGAAGTTCTATGTAGAGCCTTGAATTCTAGGTTTGAGATAAAATTTGAGATTATTCTCTCATTAATATTTAGCTTAGCGACTAATTTGTTTCTCTTTTTTTGTGTGGTTTAGTGAGGCTCTTTTAGTGAGGAAGTGTTGATTATTCTTTATCTTTCTTATTTACCTTATACAATCATCAATCCCTCTCCACCCCATTAGCTTTATTGCATAAAGGCATTAATGTTTAACCTAAAGATTCCAGATTAATAGTGTTAAGCCCTTCAACAATAGTTTCTCTTTGAAAGGTGTTGCTTGCTTTGATGTTACATCTTCATAAACTTCAAGTTCTATGTTTTTTTTAGTTGCATTTCTACTATTAAGAGGATTTGAGCTTTCTTGTATATTTGTTTACAAATTATATTAACATTCCTGCAATCTATTAAGTTGCCTTCTATTCATTTTCAAAGCCTAGTCAATGTTTGCAAACTTACCAAACACATTATCACTTGAGTGACCTTTGGTAAGGTGTGTTCTAATCATAATAGCCTTAAAGTACAACTAAATACTTAAAAACCTAATTTATTTTTTTAATCAATTAAAATTAAGTCCACTATACAAAAGATATAACGTTCGAGGTGATTACAATCAGGTAATACTAATGACTTTAATGATCACTTTTGATGCGGTTCATAAACCTAACAAATTTTTAGGTGGACTTTGATAAATGAATAACTTCTTTAATTGGCATTATAAGAATGATTTTCAAAGTGTTCAATTTGCCAAAAAGAAACCGAGAAGACATGCTAGATATACTGGAATAATACATTTAATAAGGAACAAAGTTGGTGAAGAGTAGTTCTCACATGAGTAGAAATTTGGGAGATACTAAAGAAAAAATATTATCTAAGCAATCATGAAAAGGTTTTGCATGGTAAATTTTTTTTTTTAGACTAGAAAATATGTATAGAATTGTGTACCTAAATATTTTAAAAAAATTTATATCTAGAACAAGATACAAGAATAATGATTGGCAATTTCAATAAATTTATCACTAGTCTAGTAGTCTTAGACTAAATAAAAGAAATGAAGTTACGCTCTTAAATGAAGCTTTTTATTTTGCTTTGCTCAATAAAAAATAGAAGTTAGCTTATAATTCTAAGTGTAAGGGTTTTTTCAGTCTTTGAAGGCTTATCGCTAGACCTTTCAACAAATTATTTTTCTTAATTGATACTAAACCAACCACTGTCGACCCTTTTAAGTTTCCAACAGCTCCTTTGCAAATCTAATAAAATTGTTTGTTATAAATGCCACAAAAAGGGGCATGTGCAACATCAACGTAGTGTTGGGACAAGATCATGTTCATAGAGGAGGTTGAATTTCAAGTAGATCAGGATGGTGAATTTGAGCAACTGCATCGCAATTCTTTATCTTCTGGTGGTGAGTTATATTTGTGTGATGAGAACCCTTTAAGTGTCATGAGATATTCAACCATAGGAAAAGTGAGTTTGAGGATTGGTGTAAATAAAATATTTTCTATGTGATTGTTGTTATAAATGAAAAGAAATATAGGCCATCTATTGAAGAAGTTTCATGAATGTGATTTTTTTTTTCTATAATTCAGCTAAAAGTCAATTTTATATCTGAACCACATCCTAAACTCTTTCGTATTAGTTAGGTGAGCCATACTTTCCTTCTTATTATTAGTTCATGTTTGGTTCCTATCAAGTTGGGTTCTGAAGTAAATACACGGTGTATTGTTCTACCATTCATTTACTTTTAGCTTTGTAGACTTGCGTGAGTGCTTCGGAACTGCTGATAAGAAGCACAAGGTTTGAACTTCATTGACAAATTTATTATCAACCTAACTCAGTTGGCTTGGACATCTTATGGTTTAGATTTCTTAATGTAACTAAATTATGCAATAGATGAACTTACATTACTCAAATTTCGAATTCTCTGCTTCAAAGACCACTAATTAAAACAATAATTTATCTTCTTTTAATGTAAATGAAACAAAAGGGAAATTTGCATCAGAGAATAGTTTTATAATCATCTAAAATAATGATTTCAGTGATAAAATAAAGGGAGAATTAACTAAAAACCCAAATATTACCCTGTACTTTTCCTTTACTCTCTGATTTTTTTTTTTGTTGCTTTTACTACTTTCTATTCTGCACATTTCTTCCTTACTCTTTTTTTTTTTTTACCTTCATAATTTCCCTTCTTAAAAAAAGATCTAGAATGCTGACTATATGTTTTCTAACTAGCATATTCAAACAATTGATAGTCATATTCAACTAAAAATTATCAAATTCATACATATTAATTTATGATAATCAGATCAATCTCAACAACAATCATATTCGAATTTTAATAATCAAATTCGGATGGCAGCGAGGACTTCATTGGAGATAATAGGGAGGACAAGCGGCATAACTAGCATTTACTTGGGCCTGTGCCTCCTCGGATCAATGTGACTGGCATGTAATTAAATAATGAGTCAGTAGGTCGTGAAAGTGTTGAATGTAGGCGTAAAGGTGAAAAGTAAGGTGTGTTGATGTGATGCTTAAATAATTAGTCCCAACACCATTATAATAATAAAATAAAATAAAATAATGAGTCAGTAGGTCGTGGTACGGTTAGGAAAAGAAAAGTATAAGGATGTGTGTATATATATGTGTGCTTAAATAACAAGTCATGTACATCCATTTATAATAATTAGATTAACCCAAACAGTAACCACTTTCCAATTTTGAATAATTAGATCTTCTTATTGTAGCAACAACTGTAATAGTAATGGTGACGTTCACTATTGTAGCGGCAATGTGATGTGGCCTGTGGTTGGGTCACTTGGAGTGACCAATTTGATGGATGATGGCTCTCCTAAGATGCGTGGGAGAGTGAGAAAGTCTTTAATAATATTTAATTTGGAGTGGTGCTGTAGTTATACCAACACTTTAGGTTGGCCAATCCTAAACAGAGAATAATTCAATTATAGAGATCTGATTTCACAAAAATAGAACTCCCTCTACAGAATCTAAAATCACATGAAATAAAAAAGCAAAAAATGTAGATAACGATATTTATTTGTGATCTAAAAATTTTCATTAGATTTCATGAGATGTAGGTATTTATTTTGGAATTTCTTCATGGATTGATCAAATGAATACTTCTTTGGCCGATAAGCTAAAATGGAACTTAGATTTGTTAAAACTTGGGGTAATAATAGGAATGAACACAAATTAATACTTGGGCAAGAAGGATAAAAATGTTTATTATAATTCTAAAAAAATTCACAAGATTTTATGGGGTTTGCATACACCAAATATCAACAAGATCCAAATTAAGTTAAGTGTAACCTAGTTTAGGCTGATCACAACAAGGGACCAAATTAAGGCTTTTTAGTGGAGAATAATTTTCTTAAATAGTAGACTTACCATACAACACATTACAGAAGAAAATTCTCAAAAAAGATCACCACACAAATTAAGACTACTCATCAAAGTAGCCCTTATAGTTTTTCAAGGTTGGCTGGCCACCAAACCCCAACAATAAGGAATTTGCTTCCCAATTTTTATTCAAAACTTCACTAAAACTTCATTAATAGCAGCCAAAGAGAGTTTATTTAACTTACACTATTCAAATTGACATTAGGAAGGAATAGTTGGGAGTGGGAGGCAGGCCAACTCAAAGGAGTAATTACTCCTTCAATGCAAGCCTCTAACCCTCATAACTACAATGACAACAACAACAATAAATTTTTATCCCACTACATGGTCAACTACATGAATCCTTATTTTCGGTTGTGTCCTATCAAGTGTCAAATTTTCATTTAATTCTAATAAAATAAAGTTATTTTTTATACTTTTTAACAAAATCTTTTTAGATCTACCTCTACCTTTTTTAATATAGATTGAATCTAATGCATCTACTCTCCTAACTAGGTCATCATACAACCAACGTTTTATGTGACCCAACCATTTAAGACAACTCCCTCCAATCTCATCTGTTAGTGGAGCTACTCCAACCTTTTATATATTCATTTTGTATTTTATCTCTTAGTATAAAATCACTAATCCACTTGAGCATTCTCATCTTTGTTACACTTTATTTTATGCTTCTCTTTTATTGGCTAGTAGTTCTGCATCATAAAGCATTGCAGGTCTCACCACCATCTTATATAAGTATAAGGGATACTTTTTTATCACACAATAAGCTCGATGCATTCCTCCACTTCAACCATCCAACTTGAATTCTACTAGTAATATCTTTATCTATTTCACCATCACTGTGAACAATGGACTTATGATATCTAAAATGTTCACTCTTTTTAATGACTTGATCACTTATTGTCACAAAGCCACACCTAGATCTTCTACTAGTAAAATTATACTCCATGTACTCTATTTTAGATCTACTCAAATGAAAGCCTTTAGACTCTAAGGTTGACCTCCATAATTCAAATTTCTCTTGAACTTCTTCTTTAGTCTTATCAACAAGAAGAATATCATCAACAAAAAAGCATACACCAAGATATATCCTCTTGTAAATGTCTAGTAAGAACATCCATAACTAAAGGAAAAAGATATGGGTTTAAAGCTGATCCTTGATACAATCCAACTAAATTAGTAAAATACTTGATCAATTCTCCTTATATTTGAACACAAGTAGCTCTAGTATATATATCCTTAATGACTTGAATTTAAGCAATATTAACTCTTTTTTTTTCCTAAAACTCTCCAAAGCTCTTTTCTTAAAACTTTATCATATGCTTTCTCTAAATCAATGAATATCATATGTAGATCCTTCCTAATATCTTTATACTTTTTTATCAAGCTTCTGAATAAGTGTATAGCATGTATAGTAGACCTACCCAGCATAAAATTAAACTAATTTTGAAAAATTTTTCTATCACATCTTAACCTATGCTCAATTACTCTCTTCCATAATTGTAATGTTTGATACATTATATTAGTTCTTCTGTAATTTGCACACTCTTATGTATTACCTTTATTCTTAAAAATAGGAACCAACTATTTCTCCTCTCATCTAACACTTTTTTAGTCTTTAAAATAATATTTAAAAGATTAGTAAGTTATGAAATTCTTTGATCTCTTAAATCATTTTCATATTTCTTTTAGAATATCATCAGGCCTTATTGTTTTTTCACACTTCATTTTTTTAATACCTCTCCAACTTCAATTTTACTAACATAATTACAAAATCATAAGCTAAAGCAAAATTCAATTTGGTCTTATCTTCTTCATTTGTAACTTTAAACTTATAATCATCATGCTTTTAAAACATTTTACTACCCTATGTACATTTAAATCATCTTCAATAAATATTCTTTCTTTAAGAGGTATCTTGTATTTTATGTATTAATCTTTTAGGTCATTTTAAAATTTTTTCTTTTGAGCATACATCCAAAATTATTTGAGAGCCATAAATACTTATAATATTAATAATCTTAGCATCAACAATAATATTTAAAGTTATAATTCTATCTCTAATCCTATTAATTATCACAATCAAATTTTTATTTATAATCATAGTTACATCATTTCTAGTACTACTCCTACCTGCATATCAAAATTTAAAACTTAAACTATCAATCTAATATTGACATAATATATTAAATGATTTATGTTATGATTTGTGATAAGTTTTATGTTGGCTATTGACTACCTTATGCAACTCTTCATTCAAAGTTCAATTAATTAATTGTAATTGTAATTAAGCATGTCCCTCCTCTCTTTACATAACACCAAATTCACTCTTCATGACAATTAATAGGCTTGTTGCATACAAATATTACAACATAGACAAGAAATGAAGTAAATCAAAGCTAAGTCTTCAATTTCACCATTTCTTGGAGCTTCAATTTTCTCTAATGGCCTTCGTACTTCTTGTAATGGGGCTTCAATGCATAGCCTTCAATTTTCTTCCTTGAGCTCTAGTGGTTGGGCCTCCTTATACTTGTGCTACATCACAATATAGACAATACCGACTATGACAATTATTAAAGTAATTGGTGTAAAATATATGATGATATACTTGGTATTTTGTATAAATTCAAAATTTTAGCTCCTTTAGTATCCTTTCGCTATCTAAGAACCAAATATAATTATTCAGAGGACTAAAGAATAAGATTAGTTCAACTTTAGGTAGTTACAACTAATTTGTCCTAAATTCAAACAATTAAAAGCCACATTTCTTTAGAAATTCACAGGGGGTGTAGCTAATTTGATTGAAATCAAGTACACTTGAAAAGCTAAGATTTAATTTTGAATATGAAAAAGAACAAAATAACATAATGTCAAAGGCCGAAAATCCAGGCCCAGGAGATAACTTCTGAAAATTGGTTGTCACTCTTACATCACAGATGAAACTAGAATTCAGCATCCAACAAATACTCGCATGATTGAAAGAAACATAACACTTGTTATTAAGCCAAAGGTTTCCTAATACATGCTTACAGTATGATATTGGTAATCATTTAACTCCTCATGAACAGCTTCTCAGAAGTCAGTTTGATTCTAAACCTATAACAATACACATATCTGGGCATAATAATCACATGCATGAACCTAACTTTCCCACCAAGTGGTCTTATATAGGCTACAGGAACCAAAGTAATTGACTGCAGCCTGCGACTTGACTTAGGCCCCATTTGGGGCAGTGTATCCCCTGTGGTGCGGTTTGAACTAGACCTCTCAGGCGTTTGGCAAACTGCGGTGGGGTTGGGTTTTGAAGAATTTGTGGCAAGAAAGTTGCGTTTTCTAACATGACCTGATGAAGTGTGGTGGTGGTCATAAAGTTGTGATTTGATTTTTCAAAAAAAAAATTTTGTAATACCCATTGTAGCTCTTTAGATAACAGTTTCTTCTACAGTAGTTCTACCATTGCTTTTTTTATATAACTGCAACTATCACAAACCCCTAATAAAAATGACAAATGAGGATAATATGCACAGTTAGCCTAACCAATCAAATCAAACCATAACGTATGTGAACTATACCATGAAAAATCATAATAGTAATGAACATCATGATAGCAATGTTTAAATCAATTTCATTATATATATATATATATATATATAGTTGAATTTATTTTAAAATTAATATTATAGGATTAATGTAAGTTATATTGCTTCGAGATGTTCAACATTATCATCATCATAATCAGTCTTATCTCAATTATTCAGAGTCAACATTATAAATTCTCATTTTTTATTGGTTTTATTTAGTGCTATTTGTTGCATCAATATATTTAGGAATTTTGATTTTATTTTGCTTGAGACTATTTAGTTTGGTGTATTTTAGATGCAAAGTAAATGAAATCAAATTAAATATGCATTTATTTTACTAAAGTCTTGTGATTGTGGTGAACTACATGGGAATTTTATTTTGGTTCACTAATTTTAGTTTAAATGAAAATTCTAAAAATATTAAACTCTAATGCAAGTGTTTTACATTAGTGTTTGTCTCATAACTAAACAGCCCCTTTTCCAGTTCTCCCAGATGGAATGTTTAGATTGAAAAGAATAATTGAATTTCTCATTATAAGGAGAAGGCTATTTGATATAACAACATATTTATTCAACTTTAAACTCAACTAAAGGAGAAAAGTTCAAGGAACTAAACATAGTTGGAAGTTCTTAACCTACTAAATTGTCCTTAGCTCATTTATTTGTTTTACATTAATTAATATAACAACATTATTATAGTTTGTATTTTCTTTTTTTAATATAGTTGTTTTTATTCTATAATTTTTTAAGAGATTATTGCGTGTGGAGTTCAGATATAGCTATACATATAATGTTATGTGACGTTTAGTCAATATATAATTATTGTGTATTGTGATGTATTGATGTAATATTAATTACACGATTATACATATCATTATATAATACTTTACAGTCAATACACAATAGTTGTGTATTAGGTGAGTCTCATATAATATTACGTTATTAGAGTTTGGATGTAATTTACTTTCGGTATATTTACGATCGATATATAGCTTGTGTATTGATTGATACCGTATATTATTATATTTGAAGTGACGTAAAATTATATCCGAACCCCGCAGGTTTATAGCACAGATGTATAAATTATTCTTAATATTGGAGTTATAAGAGAAAAAAGATTATGTGATATGTTGCTGCTATCTTATCATATATATATATATATATCTTTGACACCCTCTATTTGTTTTATACATTATAAGACGAACAACTAATGAAAAAATCTGGCCGTTTTCTTTATAAAAATTTGAAGGAAACTAAAAACAGCGATTAGTTCGGTTCGTTTCAATATACTGTTTTTTTTTCAATATTTTTTGTTGAAGATTTCGGTTCAACGGTCAAAGTATAGTTTCTTTAAACTAATTCAAATCAATGTCATCTGAAAATAATATTAAAAATATATAGTAAAATATAAAGCAATAAATACCTTTTATTTAAAAAAAATTAAACTGAAAAAAAAAATCGCAGGCAGAAATAAAATTTCGTTATGTTGAAAAATATGTACAAGAGAGTTATGGCTCATAATCCCAATATATATATATATATATATATATATATATATATATATATATATATATATATATATATATATATATATATATATATATATATATATATATATATATATTATAATTTGCTACATATTTCGTATTTTAAAATTTTCAAGTCAAGCTTAATAGAAGTTATGGCTCTATTATTATTTTTTTATACAATTATAGCTATCACAAACACATCAGTCTCAAATTCAAGACTTAAGATAATACTTTACAATAAATAAAAGAAATTTATAAGATAATTTTCAATCATTTTCAAGAAAGATTAATTCAAGAAATAGACTTATATTATCAAAAATGCATAGCATATCAAAATAAAATATCATAGAGACCATACACAGTTCTTAATCAATCTCTTTATCTTAAAATGTTTCTCTTAACTTCTTTAGCCTTTTAGCTTATCCTTTCACATATTTAGTAGATATATTAATTTAAATACACGTTAAATGTCATAGTCACGAAGAAATCAGCGTAGAGATAAGAGTCAAAATATTGTCATATTTCTATGATTACTGATACTATAATATATATTAATGTGGTGGCAAGCTGGCATGGTGGACTTTTTAAAAAGGCATTTTGTAGCACAAACCAACAAGCACGTTAATTGTTCGCGCTATTACCATTGTCCATTCATGGCGATGTAATTTGGGACGGCAGATGAAGTCATATTCAACATGAGTTTTAAATTGATTCAAATTTTTAATTAAAGTTTATTTCTCAAAAGAATATTTTTAAATTATTCATCATTATAGTTATCAACATAAAAATATTTAAAATGTTTTTATAATATGTATGTATTATGTTTGTGCTATAAAAATAAAAAAATTATTATATGTGGAGTTTATATATATATAATATTTATAAATATAATAATATATGATATTTTATAATAAATATATAATAATTATATATTAATTGAATATTTTATGATGTTATATTATTAAAATTTAGATATAAAATTATATATAAATTTTGCGTAATAATATATATTAAAATAGTTCATGCGTCACCGTTCTGCGACGTGGCATGAAATCGTGGACTGGGCGTACGCGTGTGATCCCTACATATATTTAATCTTAGGAGCAATTTGCTTTGGATTGATGCTAATTTTCACTCAGGAGTTGTTTACCTATTTGAAAGGAAATATTTTGGATGTAAAGTAAAGTAAAAAAAATAAGAGTTTTAATTTTTTTTATTTATTTGATATGATGTGAAGTAAAATTTTAAAGTAAATATAATATATTTAGAATATATTATAAAGTTTTTTTTAGTGTATTTAGAATTTATCAGATTTAAATGAATTTTAAATGTATCGATCAATCTGTTTGATTATCGCTATCCTCTCATCATCATAAGTTGGTTCGGTCATACTTGGTGATCCGCACTAATTCGTACGCGGCACCATTTGGCCGTTGGTGAATTATCGTATATCTCCGTCGTCTCCGCATCACGTTGTCGGGCTAGAATGACCGATAATTTTAAAAATATTTTACATTATATTTATTTTAATAATAAAAAGAAAGAAAAGAAATTATGTATTTGTAGAGTTTTCAATCAAATAAATAAGAGTAATTTAAATATACTATATTACTTTTATATTATATTTATTTTATATTGTATTTTTTAAGGCAATCAAACAGCCCCTTAAATTATTAAAAATGAATTTGTATTATAATATAACCGGAATTAAAATTTCGGGTTCAAACAGTATTTTTTAGATATTTATCAATTAAATTAATTAAATAGATAAATATTTCAGCAAAATCAAATACTTGTTATTGTTATTCTCTAGCGGCTATATGTTAAAGTAATACATCATCATGAATGCTCTAATTTATGAATTATTTGTGAAATTGGAGTGAATTTATTATCATTCTTTGATGGCGCTAATTTTTATCCCTAAATATTCTTAGAATTATGTCCATTAATCTGATTATTAAAATTTTGATATATTAATTTTATTGATTTTTAAAAATTAAGCTCTTTAAAATATTATATTATTTTTAGTTTAATGGAGGCTTCAGTAGTGGGAGCAATCATTAGTTACCTAAACTGATTATAAGCATCCTACGTTGATTATGCTGACCGAGGGGTGAGATCATCCGATCTCTTTTTTTCTTAGAGGATAGTTTGATATAGTGCATGCATTATAAACAAATATACAACTAGGCATAAGTTCTTATTTGAAATGTTCAAAACTCATAAATCGTATGAAATTTTAGAGAGAGAGAGAGAGTTATTTAGTGAATCTCAAAAAGATAAGAGTTATTTACAATTCTCTAATTTATAATAAATTATTCAATAAAAAAATTTATGAGAGGGGAAAAATTACAAACAATCCTTCTAAATTGAATGAAATTAGGTAAAAGTGATAAAGAAGATTTGAAATAGAATCACATCAAAGACTTGTTTAATATGCATGATAAGTTATAGTGATCAATATTGATTATAATGATTGTGCAATCTTATAGTGATCAATATGCTTATAAGGATTGTGGGATCCATTATAAAGATTGGTTGAGAGTAAATTAATCATTAACGAATTATGATGCTGAAATTTTGTATTATTCATCTAGTGGACTCTTGAAAGTTGAGGCAAGGGGTAATTTGATTTCTATCCCTTGAAAGGAAAATTTCACAATGTTATTTTTTTTTTGTCAAACAAGATGCTAAAGTTTGTATCGTATAAGATCATAAGATGAATCAAGAAGGTGAGGTTGAGCCAAATCAATTGATTTATTGTGAATTATAGTTTGTTGAGTAGAATAAAAGCAAGTGTTAAACTAATAGTGTTCAAGAGATCTTATTGAGATTATAGTGGAGGAAGAAACATATCACGATAATAAGAGGGTATTGCATAGAAGCATCAAGTCAGGACTTTTGTGATTATGGTAGAAGTAGTAAATGATAATGATGGCAATAAAATGGTGATCAAGTCAGGACAATCAAGTAATGATGATTAGAGACAACCATTGTGCAGTAATGATCAAGAGAAAATGATTAGGAGATGGTTATGGAAAGATGAAAGCTATCTCTTAACAAGAGTGAAATAATATGGTTATGCATGATATTTCAACATACAACATGCAGCTAAGGAGTTGCTAAATATTTTATTATCTTGATTTAATACCTAGGCTTTAATGTGGGATTATGAGTTATTTTACAAGTTTAGTTATGAGTTGTTAATGGGATAGAAAATTTATTTTTATCCTAAGAGCCTAATCACATCCAGACCATACTACAATTACTAACCATAAATAAACTATGAAGAGGCATGCTTTTTCTAATGTGCAAGCTAAACAAAACATCAAATAATTTTATAAAGCTATGTAAAGAATAAAAGACCGTGGTAAGTAATCATACAACCCGAAAAGAAATGTGGGTAGTCGAGCTCTACCCTTATACATATCGATATAATGAAAGAATAATTATAATTACAAATGATGACTGTTATGAGGTAATCTTCATTCTTCATTCTTTCTTTATTTGATTTGCTCCATTTCTTTCTTTCTTTTGTCTTGATTTAGATGTGCTTGCTCCAAAGGCATCACATGGTACATAAGACTTGGTCTTATAACCAATACTTATACTAATCTCTCATAACACTTATCCTAATCCTAATAAAAAATTACATTAAAAGAAGGAAAGTAAATCTAGCTACACCTGCAAAACAAATGTTAGCTAAACACACCATACAACCTAAGTAGTTATATGAATAGTTTGAACTTAGCACCTCACATAAGGGTAACCAAGCCCACCTGTCCTAACTTGGGCCATGCTTAGGGGCATAAGCAACTTGCACAGCAAAAATATTTATATTTTATTTATTACAGTGACCCTTTAAGCACAGTCCCCTGCAGGAAGCATGATTAGGCTAATATCAGCCTAACATCCAGACTACACATATACACCCTAATATCTAGTCTAAAATGATACATCACAAAACAAGCATACATCAAATCATACACCACCATAACATAAAGCTAAAAATGATGAATTAGTCTAATGTGTGTGAATTAAAGCTTGTGTGGTATGTCCTAACTAGGCTTTAGAGTTGTAATTTGCTGTGTGAGAGATTTAATTTATAAAATGGTTGATTTCTCTTTAAGTGATTTAATTGATTTAAAAATTTTTACTTAGTATTTTCCTTTATTTCATATGGCCTATACAAACCAACTAAGTATTATAAAGAAAAGAAAGAGAGGAGGCCCCTCTTTCATTCCTACCTTAAGTCACTTCTAAAATAAATAAATTAACTAATTTCTTTTAGTGAATGATTCATTACATATTTTGATTAACTCTAAGTTTAGGTCCACCCTAAATAACCCTATTCAATAAGAAAGACATCTTAAGATTAATTAGGATAAATTACTATCATACAACACATATTCATTCATTTCTTTCCGTCATGTACATCATGCATATGATTAAATCCTAAGCATACACACATACAATATATGTTTTAGCACACTTAAATGATGAATGCAAAGAAATGTGTTTGAAATTTAGATATTTCATTTGATTGAATTATGAATGCATGTCTTTTTAATAGAAAAGGATGGGTTTTCATCCATTAGTTAGATACACATTCACATGTATAAAAGTTTTAAGTGAGTACGTCGCCATTATTTTTTGCATAAGGGGTGTAAGTACAATACCTACTTAGGGCTACTTAAAATCTCCCAGCCCCGGGGTGTCCAAACTAATGTACCACTTTTCTTAGATACATGTAGATGTATAAGCAACTATAAGGATAAAAATCTCATGCAAAAGTTGTATTTGATTTATGATTCTTATTCATTGGCCACATCATACATACATATGCATAAGAGTTTTAAGTGAGTACGACACCATTATTTTCTACACTAGGGGCGTAAGGTACAAGTCCTACTTAGGACCACTTAAAGCTTCGCAGCCTCATGTCCAGATTAATATACCAATTTTATCAGATACATATGAATGCACAAAAAGAACTATAAGAATAAGAAGTCATGTAAGAAGCTATATTTAATTTGATTGTATGATTTACATATGTGATATGAAATTCTTCCTATGTCTTAACATAGAGATGCATATGAGTAGATTTAGATAAATATTGTGTTCTTTTCAAATGAACTATACACTTGTAAATTCTATGTGAATCCATGTAAGATAAAGAAAGAGAACTTTATATTGCATATCTTGTATTATCATCACATGCAAACTTATAGATACTTGTAATTAACATCACTTCATATTATTATAATTTATTTATGGGCTTTTGAAAATAACTTTTGATTTAATAGTGATAATAGCCACACCTATTTTAATTTAAGTCAATACATGCAATTCAACATAAAAGAAAATTATTTCATTTAGTTTTAAAAGAAATGAATGCATGATTTCACATGGAAAATAATATTTAGCATGATTGGAAAGAAATAAAAGAATATAAGCACATGATCTCATTCATCCCAATTAATTTCTAAGGACAATCACATTAAATAAGACTATTTAAAATGAACCAAAATTTTTTAAATACATCTTTAACCTTGAGTTTGATTTAATTTAGAAATATGAAAGAGGTTTGCTAATCTTAATCCAATTCCCCATGTGTGGATTTATTTGGTTTAATGAAGAATATTTAGGTTGATTTTATATTTTAATTAGGTTAAGGTATGAATTAAGTGAATTAATTAACCCTTACCTATATCACCTTAAGTTAATTAACTAATTAATAATAAGCTAATATGATATGCAACCACATTAAAAGTAAATTTGTAATGCCCCTAAGAAATGAAAGGGGCATAATGCAATTAGCTTATAATAAATTGTTAATTAGGCTTAAGGGATCTCACTTAACTACTTTTATAGTTTTCTCACACATGTGAGCTAACCATAATTTCATTATCTCTCACCTTGGGTTATGAACACCCAAGGAGATACTCAAGATTAATTAAATATTGCTTAGGTGTGAGGTGAATTTTGATTGAGTTAAATCAAGCTTATTAATTAGTTGATTGAATTCTTTGATTATATTTTGATTAGGATGATGAAATTAATTTAGGGAGAAGGATCAAGGACAAGCCCTCAATCCTTAATTCCTAAGTCATTTCAAAGATTCAATTAGGCTCTAATTTTTTTTCCTGGAAATTAATTAATTAATTAAGAAATTAATTACCTTATTAATCATCAATTAAGTTAATTCCAAAACAAGTGAAGAAAATCTTGGAAATGAATTAGGAAAAAATATCCCAATCACACCCCCTAAGTTTCCTTACTGTTCCACAAAGGTAATTAGGCTTAAATAATTAATTAGACCATTATTCATTCACTAATTATCATTAATTGAATTAAGAGAGTGATTAAGGCTTAATCAATTCATTTTTATAATTAAGCAACCAATAAAATCCCAAGAAAATAGGGGAGGCAGAGGTCATCCACTAGATATCCACAAAAAAATTGAGATTAATTGGATGCTTAATTAAGGGATAAAACTAATTAAAATTCTAATTAAATCTTAATTAAGTCAAAATCATTATAAAATAAATTAATAATAATTTTCTTAGATTCTACTCTAGAATACCTTTAAGATGAGCCAAAGTTTGCATTTTTTAGATTTTTCTAATTACTTATGAATTTAAGAAGTTTTAGGCTTAAAAATTAATTAAAACAACCTAATTAAAGCCTTGATCCCGCCGCCATGTGATGTTGACGCGCAAATGTAACTAGATTGGCTATTTAAGTTGTTACATCTATGCTCTGACTTAGTCGGTGGTGGGCGCGCTTTCTTGTGGACCATCTGATTTGAGATCAGATGGCCATGATTCGATCTGCATGTTAAGGGAGAAAATAACGGCTATCTACCGTGATTTAATTACACCTGTCTGTTCCAATCACACAGAATGGATGACATATGATCTTCCTCCTTCGTGAACGGCGAAAGACGAGCACCGTCCGTCTTTCCTCGTTCAATTCGAGCTCACCCAAGCTCGGATTGGGATCAAACTGATCCCACACCTTCGGAAGGAGGGGGGATGCACATCTAATGGTTAAATTCACATGGGATTCAAATTTACTTCATAAAAGATAAACCTATTTTTGCATACAAGGCTTGATTTGCAAAATTACCTCACCGGAGCTAATGTCCGGCGGTGGGCCGTCGGAGGTAGCTTCGCCTAGTTGAGTGGAGGCCCTGTTGAGAACCTTTGGGTTCAATTTGAAGTAGAGTGCTCTGTGGACCAAGCTCCCCTCCTTTGGCATTCGATCTTGATTGAACTCACTCCTCCCACAGCTTGGAAGCTTGGGAATTGATTCATTTATGCTCGATAATGTGTGGTGATGATGTGGCTAAGAGGAATTGAGATTTGATTGGATGAAGATGGAGTATTGATTGAAAGGGTGGTGTCCTATTTCGGCTTTGCTCAGGGAAGAGAAATGCCAATCAAGGAGGGCTTGGGATCACTTGGGAAGCTCCGTGGGATTTTGAAAATGCCTTAAGAAGTCTCACCAAGCAATCAACTGTGATTTTTGCTCGAATTGAGGTGGTATACCCCTCAATTTCTCATGATGGATGAATGGCAGCATGCACAAGCCACTGGACTTGTCTCCATCATCTCAGGTTGCACGCCAGGGATGGGAGGAGTGATGGGAGGCTACCATGGATCCATTATGCAAAAGTTGCAAGGGCTTGTATCTAATGGGTGCTCAATTTGGGTTGGAGGTGAGTCAACTCACCTCCCAAAGATCCTTGGCCAAGGTGGGTTGGGGATAGTGGGTGAGGAGTTCTATTGAGTCTTGGGGCTATCATGTGGATGGGAGAGTTGACTTGGCTTGGATCCATTAGTTTTGAAGCTTATATCTCATGGTTTGATGGCTAATCCTCTTAGGTGAGGCCCACATGGCCTTTAGGGAGGTCTTGGGTTGACCTAGGGTGAGTTTAAGTTGAGTTAGATCAGCCCATAAGATTCCATAAATTAGATTTGAGTGGTTCAGCTTAGATTGGCCAAATGGGTTCAATTTGGGCTATGTTGGGTTGAGTTGACCAATTGGTCAAATTGGGTCCAACCAATGCTTGGGCTAGGTTCATATGATGATTTGGGATGTTTTGGTCCAATTGGTTTGGATTTGACTCATTCGGATTCAAAAGGGTCAAATTGGTCAAGTTGACCAATTTGACCAATTTGATCAAATTGGGTTGGGTTAAGGATTGAGTCAAGTTCAATTGGTGAATTGAAAATTATTGTATGCTTTGGTTTGATTTAATTTGGATTTAATTTGAATTTTGGCCAATTTGACTTTTTAGGTCAATTTGGGCTAGGTTGGGTGAAGTTGACCAATTGATTAACTTGGGCTCAATGATGACTTTGGTCAAGTTCAATAAGTGATTTGGAATGAACTTGAGCCATTGGTTGCAATCAATTTGGATCAAATCATGATTTGACTTATGTTAGCCTTTTAGGCCAATTTGGGTCAACTTAGGTGAAATGGTCAATTGGGCTTGATTTGGCTCAATTGATGATTTGGACATGTTCAATCATTGATTATGCATGGGTTTGAGTCAATAATTTTAATCAATTTGGCATATGATTTTTGACTAGTTTGAATTTCATTTAGGTTAAATGTTGACTTGGTCAAAGGTGAGGTTTAACTTGATTTGACCTAATTCAATGCAATTGATCACCCTATGATGATTGTTGATCATGATTGAAGGTTTAGATGGGCTTAGTTCAATCCAATTTGGGTTGGATTAGAAGCTCAAAAGGTTTTAGGTCACTTTGGGTCAAGTGAGCCTAAATGGGTCAATTGACTTGATCAAGGTTTGATTCAAGTTTAGTTGAACTCACACATGAGCCTAGGATTGAAATATAAATCCAATTGCAATTAGTTTGGAGCCAAATGGGTTTTGGTTCATATGATAATTTCAAGTCAAAAGGGTGAACTTGGATTTGATTTGGGTTGACTTGGATTTGGTTTGATAATGATGGTTTATGTTTATATTTGGGTCAATGATTGTAGGAATGATTGAATCATAAAGAAATCTATGAGTTTTGAGTTGATTTGGGTATCATTTAGCCAAGTTCAAGAATTTGGCTAAGAGGGCTAAAATTGGAAATTTGATTTAATTTTGGATTTGGTTTGGATCATTTGTATTTATATTTTATTTATATTTGTGAATATAAATGAATATATAAATGGGTTATGAAAATCACTTGAGTTTGGAGTGATTTGGATGCAAATTTGACCAAATTAAGGGATGTAGGTCAAAAAGGGCTAACTTGGAATTTGAATTGGTTTGAAGGGTTTGAACCTAGATTTCATTTATATTTGGGAATATAAATGAAGGAATGATTGATTTATAAAGAAATCAACCAAGTTTGAGTTAGTTTGAAGGAGTTTTGACTAAGCATGTGAAGGTGGTTCATATGGCCTAAGAAGAGATTTTGGAATTTGGACTTAATCATATGTTTCAATCATTTGGAGTTTGAAATTGATTTTAGAATTTTATTTAAGATTGAATTTTATAATTGAGAAAATTAATTGGATTGGGGTTGGTTTGAATTTGGTTAAGGCTAAGTTTATAAGATAAAAATCAAAGGGCTTAGGAAGGGATTTGGAGTTTGAATTTAATAATGGATTTCAATCATTGGATAATTGTGTTTGATTTTGGAATTTGAATTTGAATTTGAATTTGAGGTTTAGTTTGAAAGAAGGAAGCAAAGATTGGGTTTAGGCTATAGGATAGATAAGTCCTCCTAAATCCCTAGAACCTATTCCTATAGCTAACTCTTCTAATTCTCTAGAGTTAAGTTAAGTGTTCACCTAATCACTAGAAGTGTCTTAAGACTAATGACTTTTAGTGCCTATAAGAGTCCTAGATCTATGATGAGGAAGTTGAGAGCTCACTCCAAAAGTGAGGTCAACAAAGGGCGCCCAATAGGTGTGGTGTGAATGACAAGAGACACCGCATGTATTGGTGTTGACAGAGATGATCAACAATGTTTGAATGTTTGGAAACACTAACAGAAACAATCTATTCCTAAACTCGAGATGTAGAAGTAATCAAGATCTTAGTGCAATGATCACTCATGCCAGGGCATAAGGGAGGAAGAAGGGATCCACTAAGGGATCAAGCATGTGAACCTTCCACTAGGGAAGTAGGTTCAGGTTATCCACTAGGGATAAGGGTTTTGGATTTGAATGCAATATATTATTTGGGTACAGTATTTGTTGGGGATTAGAATATATAACTCACCAGGGATAGATGCATGAACCTTCCACTAGGGAAGCAGATTTAGGTTATCCACTAAGGATAAGGATTTTATAAGATTTCTTTTGAGGGTGCACTCGCTGGGAAATGCAAGTTTGAATTAGATTTGATTGACCCCACCAGGGATGTCAGGATGATTGATGTCTCGCTAGGGAGAAGTTGGTTGATTATTTGTTTAAGTTTAGATTTCGAGATGGATCTTGTCAGTTTGTGATAGAACGCACTGAGAAGGGGCCATGTCAGCCTAGGCCTATATCTGATTTACCAATCTAAAGGGGTAGTCCACCAGCCACATGGTAGAACTATCCAACATAAGGGGTTGCCTTTCGGTGTTCAATGGTTGTGCAAGAGAGAAAGCATAGCAGACTTACATCTCCAAAAGTAGGGGACAAACACTGGGGTGATCAGTAGGATGCAACAAATTGAACCCAACCTAGGGTGACTACTGAATGAATGTTGCTAGGGGACTTATATCAGCTCGGAAGTACTCAGGGTAATGTCATTTGATTGAATTACATTTTCTTTAATTTCATTTGTTTTAATTTGATGGATCCCCTCGGTGTGCGATGGACTCACTAAGAATGGGCTAATATCAGCTTAGACCTGTCTTAGATTTACAAATCTAAAGGGATAGTCTATCGACAGTGAGGTAGAACTAGCCAACCTAGGGGGTGCCTTTTGGTGTGCAATGGTTAAGTTAGGAAGAAAGTGCGAGGACTCACATCCTCTTACACAAGGAACCACCGGGGTGATCGATCGCTTGTGCAACAAATCAAACCTGACCTAAGGCTACCCGTTAGTTTGCAATGGTAGTGTTGGAAAGAATGTGTAATAGACTTATATCTTTCAAAGCAAAGACGACCACCGGGGGAACCTATTGGTGGCACAACAAGTTGAACCCGACCTAAGGGCGACTACTGAGAGAGCGCTGACCCGGAGACTTATCTCAACTCAAAGTAGTCAAACAATTCTTATAAGGAGTTTTGCTGCACTGTCCTAAAAATAGGATGTCTGCTTGGGAAAGGGGCCACTGGGGCTTGGATTCCTAATCCACAAGTGAAGATATATTTTATTTATTTTATGTTTATGTGGACCCTATTGGTTTTGAGGGACCACACTGAGAAGAAGCTTATGTCACCTATCTTAGACTAGACCAAGGAGAATCTATCAATTGAACAAATTCTCCAACCATGGGGTGGCTACTAGGAAAGGGGGACTATCCAATCCAAAAATACCTTAGGTAGTATTTAAATGGGGTCATTAAGGATGTGATCCAAATATAGTGCCCACAGGGAGGTGTCGCTGGGGGCGTTATCCGAAACCCTATAAAAGAAAGCCTGTAGGTATTCGGTGTCCAACCCTAGGAGAAAGTGCGGGGACTCGCATCTGCCAAGAGTGGTGTATCCACCGGGTGGGTCACCATTAGCATGGCGATAACCAACCAACCTAAGGTGTCGGTTTGTGACAATCAGTATAGAAAGAAGGCATGTAGGCTTACATCTTCCTAAGGTGAAACTGATTGTTGGGATAGTCTATCTTCAGCTCGACATGGGCTATCCGACCTAGGGTGACTACTAAGTGAGGAGTCTTGTGTAAGGATTAAACCTAAGCTTGAAGTAGTCAAGAGGAAAGGAGCCACTAGGGGACTTACCCTAAACCTCAAATATACTTGACCTAGTTAGTGCATGATAGCTATTTCTACATCTTCTTAAATGAAGTCAACATGGGTTAGCTTACCAACTGCACGGTAAGGCTACTATACTAACATGGTGCTCATTGGTTTGCAATTGTCAAGTTAGGAAGAAAGCTCGGGGACTTACATCTGCTAGACAAGTGACCATTGGGGTGACACACTAATAAGGTAGTGTGTCAGCCCGACTTAGAGTGCTAATGAGTGAGTGCCATAGGGGGCTTGCTCCCACATCAAAAAAGCCTAAGGCAAAAGATATGTGTTCATTTGTGTTGTGGAAGAAGAAATAGATGCTGCTCGGGTTTTCTTACACCTACCCTAAACACGTAGAAATGTGACTCCACCAAGAAAGGATGCTTCTTGGGTTCTTTTACACCTAATTTAGTTGTACTAGTTGAAATAGGATGCCTCTTGGGTTCTCTTACACCTATCCTAGTAGCACTAGATGATTGAATGTAGTTTGTGTTGTGGAGGAATAGGATATCGCTTGGGTTCTCTTACACCTACCCTAAACACATCGTGGCGGATTCACAAGCGAAAGATATTTTTAACACATAAGAGATGGAATTTGATATGAAAAGAAGTTTATTGATGATTATTTTAAAACAAGATTTGTGGATAATATTTCTTTAAGTAGGGGCCGTTGATTGGAAGCATAAGATGCTCTCCCTTATAGTTTATAAGCTGATAAGATCCTTCTTGGCAAGCCTTCTCTATGAAAAAGGGTCATCCCAAGTGAATTCAAACTTACTTCCCATCTTTCGAAGGGCAACAATTGGTCTCCTTAGAGCTAAAATAAAGTCTCCTACTTGAAAAGCTCTAGGATAGACCAACTTATTGTAAGCTTAAATTATTTTTTCTTTATACAACTCAAGATTATGGCATGCCAGGAGACGTCTCTCCTCTAAACCTTCGAGCTCTTCAAACAGCAGCTTGGCATTCTGCTCTGTAGTAATCTTGCTACCCAAAGCTATCCTTAGCGATGGGAGTTAGACTTTTAATGATAAAATGACTTCAGACCCATACACTAAGGAGAATGGGGTAGATTGAGTTGGAGTACTGTATGTGGTGTGGTAGGCCCACAAGGCTTCAACCAACTGCTCATGCCATTGTCGCTTATTGTCGTCAAGCATCTTCTTCAATATTTGGATGAGAGTTTTGTTGAATGCTTCTGCTAGACCATTTTCCCTTGGATAGTAGATGGTATAATATCTCCAATCTATGCTATGTCTCTGGGAAAAGCTACTGATTTTGGTGCTCTTGAATGCAGTACCATTATCGAATATAATTCGCCAAGGCACCCCAATCTTATATATGATATGATTCCTAAAAAATTGGAGCACATGCTGAGCTGTGACCTCTCTAGGTGGGATTGCCTCTGCCCACTTAGAAAAATGAGTTGGTGGCAGTTAGAATGAACTGGTGACCCTTGGAGGAAGGAGGATTGATCGGACCCACTATGTTAGTGCCCCAACACTAAAATGACCATGAAGCCAATGTAGGGTGTAGAATGTTGGATGGATGATGTAGGACCACACCGTGCACCTGACATTGGTGGCACCTCCTAGCTCCATACAACAGTAATCATCGAGGCAGATTAGTTTATCTTGGCTTTCCTTTTAGACTGGACTGGTGAGCTCCACATAAACCTAAATGTACCTCGATCATGATCTTATGGGCTTTGTGTTTGGCTAAATAAAATTACCATATATGATCAAAAGATCGTCGGTATAGGGTGCCATCTACGAGAGCATAGGAGAGAGCTCTATGTTTTACCTGATGGGCTAATGACTTCTCTTGAGGTAATTTACCTGTGTTTAGGTAATTCCTACCCATGCATTTCCTAGAAGAGTATATCGTAGTTCTTCTCTTTTTTAAAGGAAGTCGCACCATCAAAATACATCTCCCAATGGTGAATGTTAGTGTCCCCTAAGTTCATGATTTGTTTATCGGGGAGGTCATCATTAAGCGAAGAATCAGTAGGAAGTGGGTGCGCTGCTAAGAAATCAGCTAGTGTCTGTCCTTTCATAGCACGGAGGGGTATGAATGTGATGTCACACTGTGAAAAAATCATGGACCATTGTGCCAACCATCCAGATAACATTGGCCATTGTTGACCTCATTTTTAGAATGAGCTCTCAACCCCTCCACCTTAGACATAAGAATCCTCTTAGACATTAAGAGTTCCTTAGTCTTAAGACACCTCTAGCAATTAGGTGAACACTCAACCTAACCCTAGAGACTTAGAAGAGTTAGCCATAGGAATAGGCCATGCCTTAGGGGTGTTAGAAAAACTTATCTACCCTATAGCTTGAACCAAATCCTCACTCTCTTCTTCCAAAGCAACTTCAAAACCAACTCCAAATCCAAATCCTTACAAACCTCAAATTCAAACAAGCCTCAAATTCAAACAAACTTCAAATTCAAATCAACTTCAAACTCAAACCAATTCCAAATCAAATCTCAGATCAATTCCAACTTAATTGATTTTCTCAAATCTTAAATAAATTCTAATGGATTTTATCAAATCATGAATCAATTCCAAATGATTGAATCATGATCAATTTTAAACTAAAATCATTCTAAGTCACTTTGATTCATCTTATGGACTTAGCTCAAATCAAACTCAAATCAACTCAAAGTCAAAATATTTTCTCATAACCCATTTATATTCTCATTTATATTTATAAATATAAATGAAGTATAAATTCAAATACCCAAAACCAATCCAAAACTCAAACCCAAATCTAACCTAAAACTAACCTATACCCCTCCAAGTCAAATTCTTGAACTTAGCCAAATCAAACTCAAATCAATCCAAACCCTTGGAATTTTTTCATGATTCAATCAATCCTTTAATGATGAATCTAAATATAAACACAAACTTCAATCATCAAACCAAAACTAAATTCAAAACTCAAACCTAAATCAAACCCATGTTCATCCTTTGAACTTGAAATTGTCAAATGAATCAAAACCCATTTGACTCCAAATCACTTGCAAATGGATTTATATTTCAATCATAAGTCCATATGTGAGTTCAACCAAACTTGAATCAAGCCTTGATCAAGTCAATTGACCCACTTAGGCTCACTTGACCTAAAGTGATCTAAAGTACCTTTTTGAGCCAAATTCTAATCATACCCAAATTGGATTGAACTAAGCCCACCTAAGCCTCACATTGTGAACAACAATCATCATAGGATGATCAATCACTCAAATTGGGTCAAACTAAGTAAAACCTAAGGGTTGACCAAGTCAACACTTAGCCAAAATAAAACTCAAACTAGCTAAAATATACCATAGAACAAATTGATTGAAACCATTGACCAAAACTAATTCATGATCAAAGATTGAACATGACCAAATCATCATTTAAGCCAAACCTAGCACAATTGGCCACTTGACCCAAGTTGACCCAACTTGACCTAAAAAGTCAAAATATGTCAAATCTTGATCTAAGCCAAATTGATTGCAACAAATGGGTCAAATTCACTCTAAATCACTTGTTGAACTTGACCAAAGCTTCAATTAGCCAACTAGACCCAACCTAGTCCAATTGACCATGGACCTAACTTGACCTAAAAGGTCAAATCAAGCCAAAATTAGATCAAATCAAAATTGATTGAAACTAAAGCTTGCAAAACATTTCAAATGACCAACTAAACCTAAACCCACCCATGACCTAATCCAATTGGGTCAAATGGGTCAGATTGGTCAACTTGACCCATTTGACTTTGGTGAACTCAAATGAACCAAAATCAAATATAAATCAAATTGAACCAAACCAATGATACCAAACCATTTCAAATGGTCATATGAACTTGACCCAACCCTTGGTTTGACCTAATTTGACCAATTGGTCAACTTGACCTAAGTTGACCCATTTTGACCTAAATGGGTCAACATGAGCCAAATTATATCAAATCAACTCCAAATTCTTTGAAATTTGACACAACCCAATTTTAAACTATTCCAAATCTTCCCAAATTGAAATCAAAGCCAAATGACCATTCTACCCTTAGGTCAAAGAGTAAAATATGGTCAAATTCACTTGGAATTTGATCATACTCCAACTCAAGACCACTTGACACCCTCTTAGTGGACCAAATGGACACTAATGAGGGTAGTGCACATGACCCATTGGGTTTGGGTCAACCAAACCCAACCTAAGGCCAAAATCGACCACCCAATGGAAAATTCTCCACATGGAATCACTCCTACCCTCATTTAACACATGGGAAACTTCTCCACTACTCCCCTCTGCCAAAACCGAATCACATGGCTTCTCTAACAGCCTAACAAACCCATTCCATGTGATCAATTGGATCAAAATGAAAAGATAGCTCACGATCATCCGATCCCTATAGGGGGAGATATACTCCCCTAATTCCACTTCATTTCAGATCACTTGGATTCAATTAAGCCATAAGAACTCAGATGAAGCATTGCTAAGCTCTCCCAAGGTTTCTCAAGCTCAATTGAATTCTCCATTTCTTCTCAAGTCAAAATAGGGAGGAGGAGAAATTCACCTTGCTCAATTCACAACCAAACCACTCTTGCAAGCACCATCAGGACCCAATCGAGTTCACCCAAGGTGTTTCCATCAAGCCAGGAAGAGGAGTCTAGACCAAAGTCGCAAGCACTTGAAGCTCACTTCATCAATAGGAGATCCACTTCACCTCAAGCTTTCAAAACTTTCAGGGCTTCTCTCAGACAAAGCTACTACATTGGGAGTGTGATAGCCTCCGGCGAGGTATGCATCAAAACCGAGCTTAGGTGTATATTTCTTTGGTCCTTTGTGAAGGAAAGTATCATCTCAAGTAAATTTGACCATTGGATGTCTTCCTTATTTCCTCTAGATGGTGAGTGTTCAATCCCTACTCAATCCGAGCTCAAGTGAGCTCAGATCAAGCCTTAAAGGATGGACGGTCGCCATCTCCTGCAGGCGAGGGTAGGGATGAATCATGGACCATCCATCCTGCATGTTTTGGATGGACGGTCCTGATTAATTTGATCAGATCTTCTGATTAAATCCTTTAGAAACTGTGGGCTTGATCTCAACCGTCCGATCTTTGATCGGATGGTCTAAGAGAAAGCATAACACGCCATCGATGCATACCAATTTGACAACTTAAATAACCAATCCCATGCCATGTGGAAAGTGCACCACGCCGCATCCACATGGCCAATGGATTAGTTATATAGGGATATTTAATTATCCTTAATCACTAAAACTTCAAAATTACATAACTAAATGTAGAAAAATCAAAAAAATATAAATGAGGGCTCATTTTAAAGATAATGTAGTGAGAAATAATATAAAATTACTTATAATTGATTTTGAATAGTAAATTTTGCTTAATTAAGGTTTTTTTGAAATCTTAATAACCCTAATTACTCCCTAATGACTTCATTAATTAATTCTAAACTTCTTGTTTTTTAGGATGACCTCCTCCTAAATTTCTTGGAATTTATTAATGAGTTAATTAGAGAAATCAATTAATGAATCCCTAATCACTCTCTTAATATAATTAAAGATAATTAAGCATGTGAACAGTGGTTTATCATTTAATTAAGGTAATTGAACATTTTTTAAGTGATTAGGAGGTTTATGGAATAATTTTGAGATATTTTCCCTAAGTTATTCCCTAAACCCCTTTCTTTCTTAATCTAAACCTAATTAAGGGTTAATCCACTAATAATCTTCTTAATTAACCTAATCAAAATTTCAAAATCAATCTAAACTTAATCAATCATTTGCTGGGTAGATACTTAGGTGTTCAATAACCTAAGTAAGCTTAAGAAATCATTTCAACCCACATGTGGAAGGTTATGAAAGTACTTAATTAAACCCTTTTTTAATTAATCAATAATGAGCCAATTGCATTAGGCCCTTTCTTTCTTAGCATTGCTGATTTAAATTCAATGTGGTTGTATATCATATGTTGGCTCATAATTATTAGTTAATTATGTTAATAAGTAAGGGGTAATTAATAAACTTAATTCACACCTTAACCTAAGCAAAATATAAAATTAATCTAATGGTCTAAAATTAAACTAAAACAACACACATATGTGGGAGATGGGCTAGGACAAGCAAACCTTTTTATATTTTCTAGAACCAAATCAAACTCAAAATTAAAACAAAAATCTCTTTAAACAACTTTGATTCACTTTAAATGATCTTATTCCATAGGATTGTCTTTAGAAATTAATTAGGGTGAATGAAGTTACATGCTTGCATCACTTTATTTTTTTCCTAGCATGCTAAATGGTGTATGTCATATGAAATCATGCATTCATGTCTTTTAAAAAATAAATTAAAAATGAAATGTTCCCTTTATGTCAAATTACATGTTTTGGCTAAAGTAAAAGAATATGAATGGCTATTATCATTATTAAATTCAAAATTATTTTCAAAACTACAAATCAAAGATGACAAATGAAAGGTATGTTACTTATAATTACTTATAAGCTTGCATGTCAGTATAACATAAGATGTGCATTATGTGATTTTTCCTTCTCTTCTCTTTTAACATAGTTTTGAATAAGATTTGTAAAGTGTATAGTTCATTTAAAAAGAATACAACACTTGATTAAATCCATTCCTATGTTAACCTTTAAGAAGGGTCTTCACATTACACATATAAATTAAACAATCAAAATCAAACAAATGAATACAAACCTTTTGCATGATTCTTTATCCATTCATTTATTCTTGTACATGCACATGTATTTAAGAAAAGTGGTATATTATTCTGGACACCCCGGATTGAGAGGCTTTAAGTAGCCCTAAGTAGGTCTTGTATCTTACACCCCTGGTATAGAAAATAATGGCATCGTACTCACTTATGTATTTGATACATGTAAATGCACATTTAATTAATGGATAAAAGAATTTCCCTCTTTTCTACTTAGCAAAAACATGCATACATAAAACATTCCAAATTTTTCCTAAACAACATCTCTTAGCATCTCATCATCAAGGTGTGCTAACACTTCCATTTGCATATATATATATATACTTAGGATTCATCCATATGCATGTTACACATGTTGGAAGGAAATAAAGTGTTGTGTGTTTTGTGGTAGTAATTCACTTTAATTAATCCAAAAATGCCTTTCTTATTTGAATGGGTTTATTTAGAGCAAATATAAATTTAGGATTAATTAAAACACATAATAAAATATTCACTAAAGAAAAACACTAATGAATCTATCTTAGAAATTGCTTTAAGGTAAGGAGAAAAGAGAAGTTCTCTTCTCTTTTCCTCTCTTTACAACTAATTAAGTGTAGGTTCATTCAAACCAAATCAAATCATCAAATAAAATTTACGAAAATCAACTAAATCACTTAAATGAAACCACCTCCTAAGTCAAACTCTTCATACTTAGAAAATTATAAACTTAAAGCCTAGTTAAGACACACCACACAAACCTTAAATGGCACACACATTAGGCTAAGTCACCATTTCTAGCCTTATGTTAGGGAGGTGCATGGTTTGATGCTTGATTTTATTTTGTGATGTGATGTTTTAGTCTAGATGTTAGGGTGTATGTGCATAGACTGAATGGTAGGGTGATCTTAGTCTAACCATTATCTTCTACAGTGGATTGTGCTTAAGGGGCATTATAATAAAAATATAAATGCTTTTGCTGTTCAAGTTGCTTATACCCCTAAGCATAATCCAAAATAGGCCAGGTGGACTTGGTTACTCATGTGCGGGGTGCTAAGTCCAATTTATTCATATACATGCTTGAGATTGTGTGGTGTGTTTAGCTAATCTCTATTTTGCAAGTTTTAGTTAGATTTACTTTTCCCATTTTCATGTAATTTTTGTAATTAGAATTTGGAATGAATGTTATAGGGGATTAGGATGAACATTGGTCATAAGACTATGTCTTATGTACCATATGAAGTCTTTGGACCAACCACCTTCCAACCAACCAAAAGAAGAAAGATGAAAGGAGAAAGAAGAAAGAAGACCCCCATAACATAAATTCCTTCTAATTTATAATTATTCATTTGTAATCCAGGTCGTATAAGGGTAGAGCTCGGCTACCCACATTTATCTTTTCGGGTTTGTGTGGTGGAGCCCAACCACAAGAGGCCTCTTATTATTTTGCGCTAGCTTTATAAATTATTTGATGTTTGTTTAGCTTGTGCATTAAGATGTCATCTTTTTTCTAATTTCTTCCTTGGTTTGATGAATGACTTGGATGCATTAGGCTCTTAGGAAAAAAATAAATTTTCTATCAAATTAATAAACTCAAAACTAAAAATAAATAACTCATAACCTCACTTAAAGCCTAGAACATAAAATCAAGATAAAAGATTTAGCAACCCCTTAGCTGGATGTATGTTTTCACATCATGCATAAAAATCATCTTGCTTCACTCTTGCTTATGGAGGGCTTCCACTTTTGTCAGGGAACTTGGCTTGACCTTTGAGAGCCATGGTAGAAACACACCTCCTTCTTGCTAATTTTGGCCCATAATCTAATTTCTCATACATTGGGCATATGAATCACATAGCCTTTATCAAATCAATTGTCCAAAAATTAAAATAAAATATAACAAAATTTGCATTAGATTTAAGTCATTAAATCATGCCCTACATGATCTAGTCTCTTAGGGAGTGTGTTTAAGGACTTAGTCTCTCTATTTAAATAATCAACAGCTTAGCTATCTAGCATATGACTTGCCTACATGTATTTAAAATCATAGGAGGAGTTAGTTGACAGTCACCTCTAGGCGGTTGTAAGTCCAAATAATTGGGTGGTTTATCCTCTCTTATGGAGGTAAACCATATACCCATTTTTGCCTTAGATTTAGGTCATGCTTTGACTCTTGCCAAGCTCCCTAGATTTAAGTTTAAAGGTTACTACTTCTCTTTGTAGGCAACAAGCATAAACCCTCACCTCTTAGGCATTCCAATCTTGTTGTAATTATAGCCTATTTCTAATAAAAATTAACTCAAACAAATAAATCATTTCAATTTCAAAATATAAAGCCCAACCATAGATAGTTTGGGATGCTTACTAGGCTTCCTAGTATCATAAGCATCTCTTACTTATCTTTTTTGGTTTCGATAATAACTCTCTTTTGATCAATCTCACTTGATCTTTTAAAATAAACCAATTGATTGATAGTACAATCTTTAAAATCTTTGGAGATAATGATCATTTACCTTAATCGATAGTATTCCTAAGGAATCTCATTTCTTAGGATGTAATTAACTATGGGGGCTTGCCTCCATAGGGAATTTAATGAACCCATTTTTACTTTTCATATAAAGAAGGGAAGTCTCTTACACATGAAGACCCATAGTCAATAGAAGTCCTTATTAAGGTGATTAGGTCCATTGTAGGATGGTGACTTCTGTCTCTCAAGATAATGCACATTTCTTTAATGTCATACCGATCACCCTAATAAGAATATCTATGGATCTACATGATGTCCAAACCAAAAGTATATTTATATCTTCATTTTATCCACATAGATTGAAGATGAAGTATGCTAAGAAAATTTTCACCGCAACCGTGTCATGAGATATTACAGTGGATTGATTCTAGAGATCAGATTCACCTTATGAGAAAACATGTAGTATCATAGCTTTTGGGATGCAAAGATTAAAGCTACAAATTTCTCGATAGGTGGATAGTTTCCTCCATGGATTATGATGACCAGATAGTAGAGATCATTTTCTTTCCCTTTGTCATTAGTTTGAGCCAACAAAGCACCAAAGGAGTCATCTAATGCAGCGTTGTAGAGGATTAATGGTTTGCTTGGGATAAAATGCTAGAATCATGACATAGGTTGATGTCTTCAAAAACACCTTGACACTTGTCATCCCACTTGAACTTGGCATCCTTTTTGACAAGTGTTGAGAATGGTTGGCATCTTCCTGATAAGTTGGATATGAAGTGTCTTAGATATGCCAACTGCCCTTGGAATGATCTTAGTTAAGTTAGACTTTAGGGGGTGGTATTTCTAAGATAATCTTAATCTTCTCCAGGTCGATCTCTATTCTTCAGTGTGGGACAACAAACCCAAGGAATATCCTTGAAGCTACTCCGAATGCACACTTCAGGGGATTCATTTTGAGGTTAAATTATCTTAACCGTTTGAAAACTACTCTCAAGTCGAAGAGATGATTTTTCTTTTCTTTATTTTTGACTATAAGATCATCAACATAGCATTCAAGTTGATGGTGAATGAGTTCATTGAAGATCTCAGTCATGACCCATTGGTATGTAGCACCAACATTTTTTAGGCCAAAAGATATGACCTTATAATAATAGATTTCGTTCAAATTGCTTCTTTCATCCAAATCATTGTTGTAGCATGACCCATCCATGAAGAGAATCATGAGATGAGGTAATGTCCACCATCAATTTCGGTATAAGAAATAAAATTCATTCTTACATGCCTTGTTGATCCCAAAAATCAACACATATGCAATTTGGCCATTCTTTTCTTAAGAGATGACAGCCAATGTAGATATTTTTTTTCCCTCGATAAAGCAAAGATCAATCTTCATGATTTTAGAAGTGACGTTGTTCATTAATCGCATGCCTAGAGCCATGGGTTAGTATTAAGATTTGTTCTAGTTTAATGCTACTTAGAGATAAATGACATTTATTCATAACTCCATGTGCAACATCCCTTAAACTCAACTAATAGCCTAATTAAGTCATTGATTTCTTCTTCATTCAATGAGGAATTGATGTAAGTCAAGCGTGGATCTTCTTTTGTTCCCAAGTTGATTTCTTTGAGTAAGTCAATGGTTGATTTGATTTCTTCTTCAAAATCTAGCGATGCCTCTTTGACTTCAAGCTCATTTGGGTCATCTAAAATTTCTAAACATGGCTCCTCATAAGAGTTAGCATGATTTGAGAAGAACCTATCAAACTCCAAATGAGTGGTGATGACTAGGCAATGGTTGTCATCATTGTTGACCTCCTCGTGAGCTCTCAACTTCTTATTATAGATCTAGACTTCTCATGACACTCTAGTGTGAACATTAACCCAACCCTAGAGACTTAGAAGAGTTACATAGAAATATTTGTGTTTGGGATTTAGAGGACTTGCTCTATATCCCAAACCCAATCCTTGCTTCCTTCTTTCAAACCAAATCTTAAATTCAAATCCTAATTCCATAATCAGATCCAACTTCAAATGATTGAAACTCATGATCAAATTCAAACTTCAAATCCCTTCCTAAGCCCTTTGATTTTATCTTATGGGCTTAGCCTTAATCAAATTTAAATCTTAATTCATTAATTACCAAATTCATCAAATCAATTCCAAATCATGAACCAATTCCAAATTCAATGATTGAAACCCATGATTAAGCCCAAATTTCAAAATCTCTTTCTAAGGCATATGAACCACCTTCATATGCTCAATAAAAACTCCTTCAAACTAACTCAAACTTGGTTGATTTTTTTATGAATCAATCATTCATTAATTTATATTCAAAAATATAAATGAAGTCCAAGTTCAAACCCTTCAAACCAAATCAAAATAAACCAACCCAAATCAAATTCTCAATCATGATACACAAACCAATTCAAAACTCATGAATTCCTTCATGATTCAATCATTGACCTAAATATAAATATAAATCACCATTATCAAACCAAATCCAAGCTAACCTAAATCAACCCAAGTCAAGTCCATGTTGACCTCACTTGACTTGAAATTATCATATGAACCAAAACCCATTTGGCTCCAAACCAATTACAATTGGATTTATTTTTCAATCCTAAGCTCATGTGTGAGTTTAACTAAACTTGAATCAAGCCATGATAAAGGCAATTGACCCATTTAGGCTCACTTGACCCAAAGTACCTAAAAGACCCTTTTGAGCCAAATTCTATTCCAACTCAAATTGGATTAAACTAAACCCATCAAACTTCACAACATAACAAACAATCACTATAAGGTGATCAATTACCTTAAATTGGGTCAAACCAAATCAAACTTAGCTTTGACCAAGTCAACATTTAGCCTAAATGAAACCCAAATGAGCCAAAATACACCATATGACAAATTAATTAAAATCTTTGATTCAAACCAACTCATGATCAATGATTGAACATGACCAAACCTTCACTTGAGCCAAACTTAGCCTAATTGGTCATTTGACCCAAGTTGACCCAAATTGGCCTAAAAAGCCAAAATAGGCCAAATCATGATTTGATTCAAATTGATTACAACCAATGGCTCAAGTTCATCCCAAATTGATTATTAAACTTGACCAAAATAATTATTGAGCCCAAGCTAACCAATTGGTCAACTTGACCCAACTTAGCGTAATTTGACCTAAATGGTCAAATTAGCTAAAATCTAAATTAATTCCAAATTGAATCAAACCAAAGTGAACAATCATTTCCAATTAGCCAATTAGACTTGACTCAACACCTAACCTAGCCCAATTTGGTTAAATTGGTCAACCCGACCCATTTGACCTATATGAATCCAAATGAACCATAATCAAATCCAAAGTAAATTGAACCAAACCAATGACACTAGCACACTCCAATTGGTCATGTGAACTTATCCCAATGCTTGGTTTGACCCAATTTGATGAATTGGTCAACTTGATCCAACCTAACCTAATTTGACCTAAATAGGTCAAATTGAGCCAAATCAAACCAAACAAACTCCAAACCACTTGAAATTTAGGCTAACCAACTTTTGGCCCATTCCAAATCTACCCAATTCAAATACATAACTAAATGACCATTTTTCCCTTGGGTTTAGGGCATCCTATGAGATAAGACACATGCACATTTATCATTTTCTTCTCCTAGTCACTTGGCACCTAATCATATGTCCACTGGCATGACCTTGGCTATCCTTACCTCAAGTGGTTGTATGATCCATGGGAGGTGAAATCACCTCCCACTCCCATTAGCTTGCCAACCGAAGGACAAGCACCTCCTCCCTTGGCGACTCTCACACCATCCTCCACTCAAGGGAAGCAACACACATGATTAAACTGAAGTCCCATGGTGACCCCTTGGTCAAAGAAAGTAAAATCAACCATGGCCATCTAATCCAAGGAATGAGGTATAATCATTCTCACTCAAACTAAGAGACTCACCTTGATTGAACCAACAGCAAGGAGAGAATCCTAGCATTTCAAGCTTCCAAGTTCAAAATCTTTATTTTCAATTTTGCATGAAACCAAAACATGGGAGCAAACTAGTGAATCCATCTCCATTTGGCAACCAAAGTGCAATTAACTTTGCACACACCTTCCTTGGAGTGAGTTAAGCAAGAATGAATCCTTTCCAAACTTCCCGATGGTGAAGGGTGGAGTTGATCAAGCCCGATCACCTTCATCTAGCACCTTCGTCTCCCGAGCAAACCACACCAAATCAAAGCTCATGCGGCTCAACAGGGCTCATTTCTGCCAAACGAAGCTTCCACAATCATTGAAATCACCGATCATAAGCTCTAGTGAGGTATGCCATTAAAACTAATCCTTGAATGAAAATGGCTTGGTCTTTTGTGAGAGAAATTCTCACATCATGCATTTTACACCGTTGGATTTGATTGTCATGCTTCCCCAAGGTGTGGGATCATTTTCATCTCCATCCAAGCTCGGGTGAGCTCCAATCGAGCGGCCGTTGATGGATAGTAGCCATCCTTCATCACTCGGGAGGAGATAGATCATGGACCATCCATCCCACATGATCGGGATGAACGGTCCTGATCAAATTGTGCTTAGCCCCTTTGTTTAATCCCCCAGAACCATGAGTTTGATCATGGCCGTCGGATTTTAGATCGGACAGTCCATGGAGATTCCACGTGTGCCGCCATCTAAGTCAGCACTCGAATGTGATAGCTTAAATAGCAAATCTTGTCGCACCATGCGGAAAGCGCGCCGCATCAGCCGCCACGTGGCCCGACAGGATTAAGGCTCTAAATAGGGTTAATTAATTTATTTTTAATCATTAAGCTTCCTAAATTCATAACTAAATATAAAAAAAATCCAAAAAATATAAACTTATGCTCATTTTAAAAATATTTCATTGTAGAATTCAGGAAAATTATCACTGATTGATTTTAAACTGTGAATTTGAATTAAGGTTTAATTATAAATATAATTAACCTAATTACTCCCTAATTAATCATTCAATTTATCTCCAACTTTCTATGAATGTTTAGGGGGATGACCTCTGCCTCCCCTATTTTTCTAAGATTTATTGGTTGCTTAATTAGGGAAAGTAATGGATTAAGTCTTAATCACTTCATTAATATAATTAATGATAATTAAGCAAATGAACAGTAAATTAATCAATCAATTAAGCTTGTTAACCTCTATTAATGATGATGAGGTATAAGGAAATGGATTGAGACTCCCTCTTCCAATCTTTTCCTTAAATATCCTCGAATCCCCTAAGTAATTAATTAATTAAAAACCCTTAATTAATTAATTAATTAACAAGATTAATCAAAAATCTAATTCATAATCTGAACCTTGACTAATTATTTGAGAAGATTTAGGGATTGAGACTTGGATTCCTTTCTTTGCCTCTTTCTCTAAGCCCATCTACTTTGATTGGTTAAAATTAATTAAGACTTAATTAACTAATTAATGAACTTAATTAATCCAATTGAACTTAATTTCTCTTTCTAATCTTAGGTAGTTCTTTGGGTGTTCAACAATACAAAGTGAGAAATAATGAAATTATGGTTAGCTCACATGTGTGAGAAAATCATAATAGTAATTAGGTGAGCTCCTTAAGTATAATTAATTAATCATTTATGAGCTAATTGCATTAGAGCCTGTTGATCTCATTTTTAGAATAAGCTCTCAACACCTCCATCTTAGACATATAATTCCTCTTAGACTTTAAGAGTTCATTAGTCTTAAGACACATCTAGTGATTATGTGGACACTCCCCTAGCCCTTGAAGACTTAGAAGGTTTAGCCATAGAATAGGTCATGCCCTAGGAGTGTTAGGAATTTTCTACCCTTAGCTTGAACCACTCCTCACTTTCCTTCTTTCAAGTCAAACTCCAAATCAAATCTCATTTAATTTTCTCCAAATCCAAATCAATTCCATGATTGAAATCCATGATTGAAATCTATGACTGAAACCCATGATCAAAATCCATCAAAAATTCCTAAGTCTAAATTTTGCTTAAGTCCTTAATCCTTCCCTTATGGACTTAACCAAAATCTTGATTCAAGCCAATTCAAACCTTTGAAATTTTATCATTATCCATTTACATTCTCATTTATATTCACATATATAAATGAAATATAAATTCAAACATCAAATCAAATTCAAAATTCAAAATCAATTTATGAAAATTCTCTTAAGTCCCTTTAATTTTCTATTAAAGGACTTAGCCAAAATCAAACCTATTCAAACCCTTGGGATTTTCTAAAAACTTATGTATATTCTCATTTATATTCTCATATAAAAATAAAATATAAATATAAATCAATCAAATCAAAAACAAAAAATTAAATTCCAAATTTAAAATCCTTGAAATTCCCTTAAATCCTTTAAATTCCCTTTAATGGATTTAACCCAAATCATGATCAAACCTATTCAAATTCATGAGATTTTCTCAAAACTTATTTGCATTCTCATTTATATTATCATATATAAATGAAATATAAATATAAATCAGTCCAATCCAATTCCAAAATTAAATTCTAATTTAAACATTTCCTTAAATCCTTTAAATTCTCTTTAATGGATTTAACCTAAATCATGATTAAACCACTTCAAATCCTTGAAATTTTCTCATGATCCATTTATATTATCATTTATATTCACATATATAAATGAAATATAAATTCAAACAATCAAAACCAATTCCAAAAATCAAACTCAAATCTACTCAAAATCCAACCAAAGCTTTTCAAGTCAAAATCTTGAACTTAGCCATATCAATTCTAAATCAAGCCAAATCCTTGATTTTCTCTCATGGTTCAATAAACCCTACAACCATGAGCTCATATATAAATCAAAACCCAAGTCCAAAATCAAACCTAAATCCCTTCATATTCTTCCTTTGAATATGAAATTTTCAAATGGATCAAAATCCATTTGACATCAAACCACATGTAAATAGATTTATATTTCAATCATGAGTCCATATATAAGATTAATCAACTTCAAATCAAGCTTTGACCAAGCCATTTGACCCACTTAAGCTCACTTGACCCAAAGTGAGCTAAAGTACCCTTATGAGCTAACTTTTGATCCTAACAAAATTGGATTGAACTGAACTCATATAGCCCTCTCATCATGATCAGTAATCATCAAGGAATGATCAATAAATCAAATTGGGTCAAACCAAGTCAAACCTAAGGGTTGACCAAGACAACACTTAACCTAAAATGAAACCTACCATAGTCAAATTTTGCCATAGGCCAAATTGATTGAAATCCTAGATCTAAGTTCACTCATGACCTATGTTTTAAACTTAACCAAGCCAACATTTAAGCCTAACCCAGCCTATTGGCCCACTTGACCAAGTTGACCCATTTTGACCTAAAGGGCCAAAATGTGTCAAAACTTGATCTAAGCCAAATTGATCCAAACCAATGGGCCAAGTTCATTCCAAATCACTTGTGGAACTTGACTAAAGCCTCAATTGACTAGACCTAGCCCAATTGACCTTAGACCCAACATGACCTAAAGGGGTCATGTTGAGCCAAAATTGAACCTAGCCCAAATTGATTGGAAATAAAGATAGCAATCAAGTCCATATGACTAACCAAACCTACCATTGACCTACTTCAAATAGGTCAAATGGGTCAAATAGGTCAACTTGACCCATTTGACCTAAATGAAGTCATATGAGCCAAAACCAAATATATACCAAATGGAATCAAACCAAAGGCACCAAAGAATTTCAAATGGTCATATGAACTTGACCCAACCCTTAGTTTGACCCAATTTGACCTATTGGTCAACTTGACCCAAGTTGACCCATTTTGACCTAAATGGGTCAACAACCTATCAAATGGATTCCAAATCCATTGAAACTTGGCCAAACCTAGTTTCTCCACATACCCAACATATCCAAAGTAGAAAAATAGTAAAATGACCATCCTACTCTAGGCCATAGAATAAATTTTGGCCTAACCCATGGGTATTTTGGTCATACCCTCTTCACAATCACTTGAGGCTTTACTAAAAGCTCATGAGGACTTAGTGATGAGTTGTGCACCTAACCCAATGGGTTTGGGTCAGCCCATTTGGTCCCTAGACCAAAATCGACCACTTAGAGCAAAATTGAGTTTTCAAATTCCCTCCTAAGCTCAATTTGATGCACATGGGAAGTTGGCATTACTCCATGGATCAAACCGACCATGTGCACACTCAAAATAGTCAAAACAACCCCTCCCATCTGGTCAATTGGATCAAAATAGCTAAGAATGGTTCGGTCATCCGATTGCCATATAGGGATATATACTCCCCCTAATTCAATGAAATTCAAATTCACTCACTGTCGATTAGAGCATAGGAACCCAAAGTAACCATCTCAGAGCATTCTCAAGCTTCTTAGGAAGGATTTGAATTCTCCATTTCATGATTTTGCACAGTGCAAAATAGGGGAGCTCAATCCATTAGCCAACTTCCTCAACACTTGATCTCCTCCAAATTTCATCTACACACTTCTTCTAAGGAACAATCCGAGCTCACTCAAGCTCACATTAGAGTTCCCATAGAAAAGAGAGGATCAATTCAATCAAAGCTAAAGCCCAAGTGAAGTGGTGTTGGTCTACCCATTGATCCACTTAATCCCAAGGCCTAGGAATTTCAACAGGGCTTCGACTCCACCAGACGAAGGTACCTCATCAATCTCAAGCACCAGTGATCACCTCCGATGAGGTATGGAATTTTTTGACCACTTAGATAGGAGGTGTTGGTCCTTTGTGAAAGAAATATTCATGGCATGTGAAATCAACCATTGGATAGGTGTTTGTGTAGATGGTGTGGGTACAAGTTCATTCCAATCAGAATCGAGCTCGGATCTCCCCTTAGATAATGGGGCGGTCCCATTGATCCTCGAGGAAGAACTTGGCTCATCTTAGCATCCATTCATTTTAGATGGAAGCGAGATTATTTTATTTGTAATCGATTTTCCTTTTAAAACTACGGTGAATCCCTTGGTCTTTGATCTTTGATTGGGCGAGGATATTCGTCTTGCCATTTGGGATGTGATGTTTAAGTCACTCCCTCATGGCATGATGTGTAAAGCTGCGATGCATGCCGCCATGCATGTAAGGATTAGGATTAGTTAAAATTATTAATTAATTCCTAATTAATCCATAGAACTACTAAAATTCATAATTACCTCTAGAAAAATCATAAAAATATAAGAAAAAATGCTATAGAAAGATAATTTCATCTAGAATATTTTTAAAATATTTTCAATGGATTTTGAATTGCCCTTTTCTCTGAATTTAGGTTTCTTTGGAAATCTTAATTAGCTAATTATCCATAATTAGGTCATCAAACAATTAATCAAATTTAGGGTTCATTTTAGGGGATGACCCTCTCCTCCCTAATTTTCTTGAGATTTATTGAGGGCTCAATTGAGAAATTGCTATTTCATTCCCTAATTACCCATGTAATTAAGGTACTAAGGTGATTAGTGATTTACCCTATGATTAGGTTGATCGATTAGTAGGAGGTTTATGGAATAATTTTGGGGCATTTCCCCAAGCTATTCCCTAAACCCCTTTCTCTCCTTAATCTCTTAATTAAGGGTTAATTCATTAATTATCCCTTAATCAATTTTTAAAAAAATTCTAAAAAAGTTCCAACTTAATTAATCTACCTTGGGTAGATGCTTAGGTGTTTAATAGCCTAAGTTAATAAGGAAATCAAAACCATTCATAAGTGTGAAAGTGTTTTGAAATTACTTAAGCTAAACCCTTAGCTTAATTAACTTTAATTGTGAGCCAAATTGCATTTTCATTATTAGGTGCACAAATTTAAATTCCTTGTGGTTTTATGTCATCTCATTGGCTCATACTTAGTTAATTCTAAGGTGGTGTAGGTAAGGGTTAATTAAGTCACTTAATTCATATATTAACCTAATCAATGCTTAAAAATGGATTTAATTATCTAAAAATTAAACAAAATTACAAAACACATGTGAGAATGGGTTAGGATTACAAACTCATCTCACATTTTCAAAATTAAATCAAACTCAAACTTAAACAAAAATCACATTGAAATTCACTTTGATTTATTCTAAATTTTCTTATTCTATAAGAATGTCTTTAGGATTTAAGTAAAGTGAGTTTGTTTACATGCTTTCATTACTTTGAATCTTTCCCAATATGTTAAGTTGTATGTGATTTCATGCATTCATAATTTTAAATTTCAAATTTTAAAATGAAATTATTTACTTTATGTCAAATGTGCATGTGTTGGCTAAAGTAAAATATGAGTGGCTATTATCACTACTAAACCCAAATTATTTAAAAAAATACATAAATCAAATATCAAATCTGAAAGTGTGCTGCTTCAAGTTTGCATGTGATAGATTATCAAGTATGCTTAGTATAAGTTTTCATTCTTTCTGATGTTAGCATAGTTTTGAATAGGAGTTTGTAAGATGTAGGGTTCATTTGAAAAGAACCCAACACTTACTTAATTATACCCTATTCATCCCTATGCTATCATCTAAGAAGGTTACCTATACTTACATACATAAATTGCATAAACAAAAATGAATCCATTAAATACTTTTATATTCTCCTTTTCCATTTCATTTCTTTTATACATATGTTTGTATTTAAGGAAAGTGGTATATTAGTCTGACAACCTGAGGACTTTTAAGTAGCCCTAAGTAGGTTTTATACCTTACACCTCTGGTTAACAATGGCTCACTTATGCCTTTCTTACTTTCATATGTGTATGTGAAATTTTGGATAAGGAAAACCTTTTCTACTTAAGAAAAATCATGCATATTCAACTTCTAAATTTTCTTAAATGGATTACTTAGCATGCATCATAAAGTGTGTTAAATACTCTCATTTGCATGTATAGATATGCTTAGGGTCCATCCATATGCATGTTATATATGTTGGGAAAGAAATGAAGTAATGTGTGTTATGTGAATTTTGATTCATTTTATTTAATCTTAAAATGTCTTTCTTTTTGAATAGGTTTGTTTAGAGTTTATCTAAACTTAGGATTAATCAAAATATTCACCTAAATGAAACTAAAATGTGAACCTACTTTAGAAATTACTTAGGTTAGGGAAGGAAAGAGTTCTCTTCTCTATCCCTCTTTCATAACTTAGTAATTAAGTGTAGGATCCACTTAAACCAAATCAAAATATGAAATAAAATCAACCCAAAACTTCAACTTAAATGAAACCCCCTCTAAGTTGAACATGTTTTCACACTTAGAAAATTTGAACCTAAAACCATAGCTAAGCATACCACACAAACCTTCAAAGCACACATTAGCCTAAGTCACCACTTCTAGCTTTAGGTTAGGTCGGTGCATGGCTTGATGCTTTATTTTGTTTTGTGATATATATTTTAGACTGGATATTAGGGTGTATGCTCGTAGAATGAATGATAGGACATTCTTAGTCTAATTATTTTTTTCTACTGAGGATTGTGCTGGGTGCAATCATAAATAAAAATATAAATGCTTTTACTTGTAGGTGTTTTATACCCCTAAGCATAATCCATAGGCCAGGTAGACTTAGTCACCCATGTGTGTAGTGATAAGTCCAATATACATGCTTGGGATTTATGTGGTGTATTTTAACTAACCTTTATTTTGCAGGTGTTAGCTAGATTTACCCTTTCCATTTTCATGTAAAAATTTGTATAATTTGTATTATTAAGATCCTATCTTATGCACCATGTGAAGCCTTGGAGCATCCACCTTCCAACCATCAAAAGAAGGAACCAAAAGAAGAAGAAGAGAAGAAGAAAAGAAGAAGAAGAAGAAGAAAGAAGAAAAGAAAGCTTGAAGACCCCATAACAATGAATTCCTTTGCTTAATTATAATTTAATTCATTTGTAATCGGGTTGTATAAGGGTAGAGCTTCGGCTACCCAATTTGATATTTTGAGTTTGCGGTGGTGCACCACAATGGCCTTTATTCTTTTCTTTATAAATTGATTGATGATTTGTTTAGCTTGTGCATTAAGTGGCATGCTTTTCTAGTTTCTTCCTTGCTTTATGTATGGCCTAGATGTGGATTAGGCTCTTTAGGGAAAAAATAAATCTTTTACCCTACTAACAACTCATAACCTCACCTAAAGCTTAGGTTTAAAATCAAGATAAAAAATTAGCAACCCCCCTTGGATGAGCATTTCTTTATAATATCATGCACAAATGCATCTTATTTCACTCTTGATTGGAGGCTTCCACCTTTGCGAGAACCCGGCTTGACCTTTGAGCCATGGTGGAAACTCACCTCCTCCCTTCTCCGATTTTGGCCAATAATTTTTATTTTCTCATGCATTAGTCATAAAAAAATCATTAGCAAGTCAAAATGATTGTCCAAAATGAAAATAAAATGAAATTTGAATTTCATTAGATTTAGGTCATTTGAAGCATACCTTTACATGATCTAGTCTCTTTAGGGAGTGAGTTTAAGGACTTAGTCTCTTTCTAAATAAAATAGCCTAACTATCTTGCATTAAATAAAGACTTTTACATATGAATTTAAAATCATAGGAGGAGTTAGTTGGCCACACCCAGTGTTGTAAGTCCAAGCTGTCAGGTGGTTTGTCCTTCCTTGCAGAGGCAAACTAATTAACCATTTTTCACCTTAGATTTTGGTTGTGCTTCCGGCCCTCGCTAAAGCTCCCTAGATTTAGGATCTGAGGTTACTTTTTCTCTTTATGGGCAATATTAATTCCTCACATCTTAGGTATTTCTTTAATCTTGTGTTATGAAATCATAAGTCCTAAATTTCTAATGAAAAATGCAATTAAAATAAACTAAATAAATTTCTAAAATGTAAAGCCCAATCATAGGGTAGTTTGAGATGCTCGCTAGGTTTCTTCACATCATGAGCATCTTCTACTTATTCTCATTTGGCTCTAATAATAAATCTCTCTTTGATCAATCCCATTAGATCTTCAAAAGCAAACTAATCGATTGATAGTCCTTTCTTATTGAAATATTCAGAGACAATGATCATTTACCTTAATCAAGAGTTTTTCTAAAGAATCCCCATTCCTTAGGATGTAATTAACTATGGGGGCTTGCCCTTATAGGGAACTTAATGAACTCGATTTAAAATAAATCATACTTTACTTTTTTATATAAAGTAGGGGAATAATCTCTAATACATATGAAGACCCATCATCCTTAGGAGTCCTTATTGAGGTGATTAGGTCCATTAAAGGGTAGTGACTTTTATCTTTCGAGATAGTACACTATTTCTTTGATGATGTACTCGATCACCTGAATAAGTACATCTGGATCTAGTGGCATCTAAAAATATGAATTTCTATAGTATCCTCTTTTTTTCTACCAATAGATTTGAAAGGTGACTCCTTATAGAAAATTTTCAACTATCTCCATGCTAGGATGGTTCCTCTCTCCATTTTTGGTAAATGATTATTGTCTTTGAATATCGATAGTGGGTTTGTACTTTGGTATGAACTCAAAACTATCCTTCTTTTCTTGGCACTTAGCTCATTTCATTCTTGAGTTGAGTTAGCCAACATCTTTAGGTTTTAGGACTGCATTCTTGTTGGTCTTAAAACCCCCCTTTAATTCTCAATGGGTAAAATGAAAAGATCTAAAATAAAAAATAAAACATTTTAAGACTTCCTTATCATTTTCATGATAAGGAAAGGTTCATTCAAAAAAATAAATCTTCCATAAAAAAAATTTGCTTTTCAAAAGCACCTTCTCAAAAATGCACTTAATAAAATATTTTCCACAAAATTTTGTCACCCTCATTTAATAATTTTCATAATTGTTACATGTAGGGATTTTCAAAATAAGACTAATAACATTTTCCAAAAGCACAAATGAATATCTTTCCATCAATTCACTTTGATGAAGATTTCATTCTCAAATAAAATGAACAATCATCTTTCTAAAATCAAATCAAAACTTTTTTCAAAAGCACATATAATCCTTTCCATTCAATATACCCACACTTATTGAATGGAAGCTTCATGTTCAAATAAAAGTAACAACATCTTTCCAAAAGCACAAATGAACATCTTCCATCAATTCATTTTGATGAAGATTTTATTTTTCGAAATAAAATGAACAATCATCTTTCTAAAATCAAAATAAAAAAATTTCAAAAGCACATGTGAATCCTTTCATTCAATATACTCACACTTATTGAATGAAAGTTTCATTTCCAAACAAAATTAAAATTTTCAAAAACACATATGAACATCCTCATTCAATATACCCAAATTTATTGAATGAAGATTTCATTCTCAAATAAAAATATAATTTGAAAATCCCACTTAAACATATCCCACATATGTTTTAAGTTGGAATTCCTCTCTTTCAAAAAGCAACAATCACACACAAAAATTTTACATTTCAAAAATAAGATTTATCTCCATTCTACATACCTAAATTTGTTGGATGGAAATCCTCTCTTCCAAAATCAAAAATCAACAATCATAATCCAAAAATTCTAAAATATACATTTGGAGCTTCATTTAGCATAATCAAATTTGCTAAGTGAAGTTTCCAAGCCCAAAATAAAAAAAAATCAACAATCATATTTTAAAGATTTTTCAAAGTACATTTTGGAACTTCATTTAACATACCCAAATATGTTAAGTGAAGTCTCCAAATTAAAAATCCAAAATTTTTCTAAACACATTTTTGGAAATTCATTTAACATACCCAAATTTGTTAAGTGAAGTTTCCAAAGCCAAAATTCAATTTTTTTTTTAAAACACCATTTGGAACCTCACATAACATACCCAAATTTGTTAAGTGAAACTTCCAAATTCAAAATAATTTTTTTTTTCAAACAACACATTTGGAACCTCACCTAGCATACCCAAATTTGTTAAGTGAAGTTTCCAAATCCAAAAATCAATAGTTTAAAACAACCTGTTGGAATTTCATTTAACATACTCAAATTTGATAAATGAAGTTTCCAAATCCTAAAAATTCAAAAATCTTCAACAACACATTTGGGACTTCATTTATCATACTCAAATTTGCTAAGTGAAGTTTCCAAATTCCAAATTCAAAAATTTTTAAACACCCTTTTGGAACTTCATTTAACATACCCAAATTTATTAAGTGAAGCCTCCAAATCCAAAATCAAATTTTTTTTTAAACACACTTTTTCAATTTCATTTAACATACCCAAATTTGTTAAGTGAAGTTTCCAAAATCCAAAATCAAAAATCAACAATCACATTTCAAAAATTTTTAAACAATATTTTGGAGCTTCATTTAACATACCCAAATTTGTTAAATGAAGTTTCCAAATTTCAAAATTTAAAATTTTCAAATACACTTGGAAGTTCATTTAACATACCCAAATTTGTTATGTAAAGTCTCCAAATCCAAAATCTAAAAATTTTCAAACACCGCTTTGGAACTTCATTTAACATACCCAAATTTATTAAGTGAAGTCTCGAAGTCCAAAATTCAAAATTCTAAACACATATTTGAAATTTCACTTAACATACCCAAATTTGTTAAGTGAAGTCTCCAAATTCCAAAATCAAAATTTTCAAAACACATTTTTGGAACCTCATTTAGCATACCAAATTTGCTAAGTGAAGTTTCCAAATCAAAACAAAATCTTCAAACACCTTTGGAACTTCTTTCTTTAGCATACCAAAGTTGCTAAGGAGAAGTTTCCATTTTCAAAACCAAAACAAATCAAAATTATAAATACACCATTTGGAATTTCATTTAGCATACTCAAATTTGCTAAGTGAAATTTCCATTTCACAAAACTAAGTGGGACTTCATCTTTAGCATACCAAATTTGCTAAAGGAAAGTCTCCACTTTCAATCAAATCAAAATAAACAAAATAAAACACTTAGGATTCCCTTAGCATACCCAAATTTGCCAAGGATTCAAAAATCAAAACATCCAAAAACAAAATGAAACATTTAGGATTTTCTTAGCATACCTAAATTTGCTAAGAGTCTTATTTTTCAAAAAATAAAACAAAATAAACTTGGATTCTTCACTTCGCATACCTAAATTTGTTAAGTGAGAATTCCAAAATTTTCTAAAATTAAAACAAAATTCACAAAAGAAACAATCATTCTCAAACACTTCACTTAGCATACCTAAATTTGCTAAGTAAATGAAACTCCAAAAATAACCAAACAAAAATAAAATCAATTTGACCCTTACTTTAACATACACAAATTTGTTAAAGGGAAGGGTCCTCAAAATCAAAAATTCAAATTCAAAACAAACATGAACCTTTGGAAGCATCCTTATTAAAAATCTTGAATCCATATTTCAACATACCCAAATTTGTTGAAGTTGGATTCATATTCAAATTCATCTTTCAATCAATCTCTTCAAATCTATTTGAACTCCACTTAACACTTCCAAGTTTTTGGATGTGGGTTCAAATTTTTAAAATTAAAATTCAAAAAAAAATGTATGGAGACAGAAAATTGATACAAGTTCATTTCCCATTCGATTCTTTTTTCGGTGCGCATTAGTCGGTTTACTACATTGTGAAATGGCCAGTTCTTAGAAATTTGCCTTCACCTTCCCCCACGGTATGGATCTAGCTCTAGATCAGGTTGACTTTCTTCATCTAGACCATTCCCACTTGATCGACTTTGGCTGAGGATTTGAGGGGGCCAAGATTACTTGTGATAGCATTCCCCTCACCACAGTTAGTAGGAAGAAGGTGACCGAACAGAAGCCGGTCATTAGGATAAAATTACCTTCTAATTTGGATGTCTCCTCATTGAAGAGGAAAGTTATTGTAGTACCACAGACTTCAGGATTTATAGTTCGTACCGGCATGCCCATTGTAGTTCATCCTAGAGTTGCCATGTTGCCCAGTGCGGTAGTACCCTACCATCTGCCCCTCTAAGGGTAGGCTCCCGTTTGGGGCTTTCCTCTCTGACATTTGAGTATGGGTCTAGCTCACATTCCTTTCATCCTACCCATACCCAGCGTAGGAATAAGAACTGTATGATCAAACAGTTCCATACTTGGATAGCCAGAGAGCTAGAGGCAGCAGCTAGATCAACCATGGATGAGTCTCCCATGATCACTTCACCACTGGTTACAAAAAGTTTCATCCTCTCTCGATCAGACAGAGAGGATGCCAGGAGGATCCGTTCGTCACCTCCTCTAGTGGTGCAGTTCCACCAGTTTCCGAGTAGGAGGTCATCTCGGCCTTGATCTCTACACCGGGTAGGCGGATCATACAGGGCGCAGAGTCGTTTGATCTTTGATATGTTATCCCCCATAGTCTAGGGAGGCAAATTCACCAAGAGAGGGACCGTGAGGCCCATACAACACACATTACTAGTAGAGAGCGATGGAGGTTCAGCCGTCAGTCGACCACTTTTGCTTTGGTTAATTTTCTAGCTTGCACTACCGTCATATCCGATAGTATTCTTTAGGGCCACCCCATAGGAGGGTAGTTCTTGTGCATAGAGAGTCAGTGGTGTCTCCACCCCACCACTCTACCCCTCGTTCACCATCGCCAGTACAAGTTGTAGCATCTCCTATTCCATCTAAGGCCATGAAGCCCGCATCCGAGGAAAAACATGCCCCGTTGGTGATCCGACTATGACCAAGGGATTCTACTCCTCTTACACCACCCATTGTGGTAGGGCCAAGCTCTCCAGCTCAACCTTCTAGTGGTGGTGCGAAAGGAGTGGCGACCCCGAGGCATCGTGGCCATTCCTTCACCAACTCCACCCATACATCCGGATGCAGACATGGTGATAGCTATCATAGATATTCCAGATGACAGTTCAGTTATAGTAGTGGTAGAGGATCATCCTAGGATTGTTACCTCTATTATAGTATTAGTAGGTATCATTCTTCCATAGTGAGTCCACACAGATTGACTCCCAGTGACGAGGTGGTGCCTCTCAGTGCATGATAGTGATCACACCGGTTAGCCTAAACTATTTGAACCTGTTGAGTTGGATCGTTCCTTAGATGATATAGTTGCACACTATTTCATGGAGAAGAAGGAGATCTTGGTGAGGAAGAAAGATTCAACCGATCTCAATGAAGATGATGACTTGATGGGGATTTGGTGTATGCATGGTGACACTAGAGGATCTCTTCTTAGGGAACAATAGGCCATGGAAGGTGATTAGGTTAATCAAGAAGACACCGTAAAATCAGCCCAACACCTTTGACATCAGTTAAGGCAGAAGGACGAGCAGATTAATAGGATGGCATGTCAATTATAGGATTTGTTAGTAGCAGTTGAAAACTAGCCCCTCCAGTTCATTCGATTACAATCGATGTCAGTTAGCTTGAGTTAGTGCAAGTCTTGGACCCAGCCAAGATTCTATCTCTCATTGAGCAAGGTAGCACTAGCATGTATAGGAAGGTAGTGGAAAGTACCTCCATACATGAAAAAGATCTAAAATCCATGGTTGAGCAGCAGGTGAAGGAAGCTTTGGCACAAGCCCAGGGAGGATCATCGATTCCAAAGGGTAGACCCTACCTAAAAGAATTCGATTTCATTCAGTATCCCAAGAGTTTCATGCCTTCTTCTTTCAAAAGCTTTGATGATAGTGGAAACTCGAGGCAACATATAGCACATTTCATAGCCAGCTATTGTAACGCAGGTGGCAGTGATGCTTTACTCTTTAGACTCTTTATCAGTAGCTTAGCAGGTATTACTTTTGATTGGTATGATGAACTATCCAACAGTTTAGTAAAGACATTTCCTGAGTAAGATCAACTCTTTATCAAGAGGTTTTTTAGAGCTCAGCAAAGGGTTACTGTAGGTGATCTCATTGTAGTACAACAACACCCCGGTGAGTCTCTCATTGATTATATTCTCTAATGGCATAACCTGAGTATGAAGTGTGAACCGCAACTATCTGAACAACATGCCATTGAGATTCTCTTGAAGAATATCCATGGCCAGTTGCCTTCATGCTTAAGGGCTTCACTATCAAGATATTTGAGAAGCTAATCAACAAGGAAGCTAGTAGGAGGCCAAAATTGCCTTTTCAAGATCGGTTGCTTAAGCCCCAAAAGGTCTATGAAGAAACACGGAGTAATAGCGTTGATAAGGGAAGTAGCCAGCTAGAGATCAATATTAGAGACCACGACCTCAATAGCCTCCACCTCCTTTTCCACCACTGAGGTAGCCATCAGCCTCCACATCCTCCGGCAGCCATACCGACCATACTAGTAGCAGCATGCATACCCACCGTCAGGTAGCTATGATCCACCTACTCTTTTAGATAAGTTAAACAAACCTTATTCTTTTAAGAGGGAGGTAATTAGAAAAATCTTTAAGAATCTCTTAAAGAAACTTGATTTCTAGCTACCCGAGCCTAGGAGATCGGAGAAAGTTACCAAAGTCATGATCCAAACTTTTTCCCTTACCACCATGCTAGGCCATGTTTTGGAGGATTACTTCACATTCAAGGACTAGCTTGAACACAATTTCAAGACCGGTGTTGTAGTTATCCCAAAGGAAACTTTATGGAACAACCTTCCAGTTCCATCAGAGTAATCCTTAGGGATACATGTGATCCTACCAAAACCAAAGATGGTTGGGATATCTCTTTATCTGTGCCTCTAAGAAGATAGTCCAAAAGATAAAGAAGCTTTTCTTGCAGGTGCCCAAGTCAACTCAAACCTCCACCACCAAGAAAGGTTTGCAAGTTTCCAGTGCCAACTCTAAAAAAAAGGAGGAGCTCAATAGTAGTAGCATTAACAGCATGTGTCAGCCCAGGATAGCCCTTTAGCACAACCATGAGGTGTCAGCCTTATAATTTCACCGACAACTTCTTCCACTTCACTAGTTCTTCTATTTCTTACTAGTAGAACTCTTGTATCGTGAATAAGGGCACCAAATCCCTTACTCCACTCACTCTACTTGACTTCTACTTTGTACCTCCAAATAATTCCAAGAAATTGAAAATAAAGCTAGCTTGAATTATATCTGTGTCACTTCTGATGGGTTATCTTCTTCTATTCCTAACTATAACTCTTCAAGTATAAATAACTATAATAATTTTGATCTTCCTATTTCTGATTCAGAGTTGGACTTTGCAACTCTGAATACTACAGGTTCACCTCTTAAGATAGACTTAGAATCATCAAATTCTGAGGATCCCATATGAGAAGCTGTAGGTGAGCCTGATGTGTCGGTAGAACCTTCCACCACCTTGCCTCAAGTGATTACCGAAGTCAACCTCCGTAGTGGCAATGTTCTACCTCCTAGGGTAGCACCTCAAGATGAGGGAAAATAAGTCATTGTGCGAAGATCGAAGCTCTTCCACGATGCTCCACCCTTGGATATGCTTGTGGAAGACCGAAGGTGGATTACAACATCCTTTCTCATCTAAGAAAGTTATCATCTAAGCTAAGCATATATGATGCCCTTGTCTTATCCAAAGAGATGAGAGAATCACTAATCAAAGCTCTTCTCTATCCTGAGATATGCTTAGCTCAGCTATTCGCTATAGGTGAGAGAGCACACTATACAAAAGAAGCCCAAGGGATCAGCTTCACAAAGGAAGACCTTCTGCTAGGGGACTTGGAGCACAACCATCGCCTCTACATCACAGTCGATATGGACATGTTTAAACTCATTAGGGTTCTTGTGGATGCAGGTGCATCTATAAATATTATGAGTCTAAATACCCTTGCCTATTTTAAGATCGACATCTCTGCACTCCGAGGAGATCGAATGATGTTGAGAGGATTCAATGATCAAGGTGAGCAGGCTTTAGGTTCTATAGTGTTACCTTTGGAGATCGATGACTGGAAGACTGAAGCCAAGTTCTATATCATTGACTTGAATACTTCATTCACTGCTTTGCTAAAAAGTCCTTGGATACATTAGAATAAGATCATTCCATCCTCCCTTCATCAGTGCATCAAGTTCAGAAAATATGGAATTGAATATCAAGTCAACGGTGATGAAAAGCCATTTTCAGTTAAAGAGGTTAAGATTTATGAGGATGCGACCTACTATCTTCCTCAACACACCCTTTCTCATGAACTTGGGAAAAATTCAAATGCAAAAACAAAAGAAAAAGAAAATCAAGAAAAATAAAAGATAAAAGAAAATGAAAAAAAAATGGAAATCCAAGTCCACAAGAAAGGAGAAATGAGAAAGAAATAGATTTGCATCTCACATTCCACCCACAGTTCATTCTGTCATATGGACATGTGGGTAGAATGGCTCAACCTCCACTGGGAAGAGGCAGAGGTAGAAATAAAGGCGGTTCTAGAGGTGGGAGACCCCCTAGTTGGCCTTCAGCCGACAGAGGTTGTGTTCCAGTTCACAGGAGTACCCCTACTATTCATATTGACTTGGAATCTAGCTTGGAGGATGAGTTTAATGTGATTAGTATACCAGCCAACCCTCTCAATAGGTCCATTGGAGGTGACTTTCATTCCGGATAGTGACAAAGACCGGGCCTCCAAGAAAAGCAAAGCATTGGAATCTATTTTATGTAGAACTATTAAGCAACAGTTAGGAACCTTAGCTCTAACCTCACTTTCATCTCAAAAAGTTGAAGGTTTAGTAGTTAAGAAAGTCCCTAAGTCTTCCAATGACATGAAGCAGAAGAGGTTCTTTTTGGGATCATCCTCCTTAAGTCCTGAATTGGATATAAAACTTGAGGAGGATACTTTTAAAGAATTAATGGAATTATCATTTGATTTTTACTCGCCTTGTGTTCAAAATCTTATACAGAAAGGTTTGGTTCCTTACACTTAGTTTAAGCATATGTCAGAGTACTTTGAAAAATTATGGAACAACTTATGTAGGAAAGCACAATCAAAAGCAGGACTAGGATTTGGTACAGTGGGTCCAATCAATGACATCAATTACTGTTTGGTTGTTACCAATCATTTGGAGTCCCCAACTCTTATGAGAATGTGTGTTTAAAAACCTTAGATGATCCAAATGATATTCAAGTCAAGGATGCACCTCCATAATTTGAAGAAGAAATCCATTCAATAATAGACAAACTCAAAGAAATCAACCTCAGGACAGAAGAAAATTCTTGCCCGACATATATCAGTTCATTGTTGAATGAAGAAGAAACCAATGACTTAGTTAGGCTATTGACTAAATTTAAAGACTACTTCACATGGATTTATGAAGAAATGCCCGTATTATCTCCTGACGTTGTAGTCCACAAACTAGCAATATACCCAAACATTACCCCTATTAAGCAAGCTCCTAGATGCATGAGATTAGAAATTGAATAATAGGTCATTTCTGAAGTCAAGAAATTGATCAATACTGGTTTCATCAGGGAAGAAAATTATCCTACCTCGTTAGCCAGTGTCATCCCAGTTAAGAAAAAGAATGGCCAAATTCGCATTTGCATCGATTTTAGGGACTTAAACAAGGCATGCCATAAAGATGAGTTTTTTCTTCATATACCATAATTAATGGTGGACATTACCTCTTCTCATGCAGTCTTCTCTTTCATGGATGGGTCATCTATATAACCAAATCAAGATGTCTCCTAAAGATGAAAGAAACACTACTTTCCAAACCCCGATCAAAATCTTCTATTATAGGGTCATGTCTTTCGGCCTTAAAAATGCTAGTGCTACATACCAACAGGCCATGACTCAAATGTTCAATGAACTCATCCATCATCAGGTTGAGTGCTGCATTGATGATCTCGTAGTCAAAAGCAAAGAAAAGGAAGACCACCTCTTTAACTTGAGAGTAGTTTTTAAACGATTAAGATAATATAACCTAAAAATGAATCCCCTAAAGTGTGCATTCGGAGTAGCTTTAGGGAAATTCCTTAGGTTTGTTGTTTGACATTGTAAAATAGAAATAAATCCTAAAAATATTAAAGTTATCTTAGAAATGCCACCTCCTAAGAGTTTAACTCAACTTAGGTCCTTTCAAGGACGATTGGCATATCTAAGATGCTTTATCTCAAACCTAACGGGGAGATGCAAGCCATTCTCTGCACTTATCAAAAAGGATGGTAAGTTCAAGTGGGATGGCAAGTTCCAGCACATTAAAGATATCAAGAACTTGGTGAAGCCGTTCTCATGACCACTATCCCGGGCCACTCATCCTTTATCTTCTTGGATGACTCTCTCGGCTGGCTCAAGCCAATAATGAAGGAAAGGAGAGTGCACTCTACTATCTCAGCCATCGTCTGATCCCTGCTGAAGAAAACTATCCACCTATTGAGAAATTGCTAACTTTAATCTTTGCCTCCCAAAAGCTACGACACTACATGCTTTCTCATAAGGTGATCTCTGGGACAAATCCACTGCAATATCTCATGACACGGTCAATGCTTTATAGACATTTGGCTTATTGGTCCATGATACTCTCGCAGTTTGATATCACATTCATACCTCTCCGTCCAGTTAAAGGACAAACACTAGTAGATTTCTTAGCAGCACACCCACTTCCTGTTGATTCTCCGCTTATAAATGATCTCCTCGATGAATAAATCATGAACTTGATGGTGCTGCTTCTTTTCTTAAAGGTGAAGCACCACAATCTATTCTCCCAAGTAAGGTAGGAGTAGGAATAGTTATACTAACTCCAAACTACGATGTGATGAGATTCTCATACTATCTTTCCAACCCCTGCATCAATAACAGAGTCGAGTATGAGGTTTTGATTGTCGGTCTAGAGTTAGCCATCACTATCGGTGTCAAAAGTATTAACATCTATGGGGATTCTCAGTTGGTTATCAACCAGATCACCGGGTCTTATAAGGTTCTCAAACCCAAGCTTCGTCACTACCATGAGTATACCATGAAGCTGTTGGCCTAGATTCCCGAAGTTACCATCTACAAGGTTCCCAGAAGAACACATTACTAGATGCTTTGGCCAAACTTGGCAAAGAATTGACATGTTTGAAAGATGAGTCCATTCTAATAAGGGTCCAAAATAGACAAGTCATGTCCCTTATCGATGTTGAACTCATCGAGAGACTTTCTCTTGAAGGGGAGATTGTCGTTGCCAAAAAGGACAAGGGGCTGGATTGGAGGAAACCATTCATAGAATACTTGAACACTGAAAAACTACCTTAAGAGAAATCATAAGCCCATCAAGTGAAATAGAGAGCTCTCTCTATATCTTTGATGACACCCCTCGATCCTTTGACCAAATGTGGTTATGTTGTTTAGACAAACGAAGCCCATGACATTGTAACCAAGATACATGCGGTCTATACTGTATCGGTATGAAGATGAAGATGAAGATCAGATTATACTCGGTCTTCAATGATTTAAGACTGCATGGATGTAGCTAGAAGATGCCATTAGTGTCGGTACATTGATCCTCCACCAACCAACATTATACACCTACATTGGCCTCATGGTCATTTGAGTGTTGGGGTACCATATTATGGTCCATCGATCCTCCTTCTTCCAAGGGTAAATAGTTCTCCATGCCGCGGCTACTTTCCAAGTGGTGAAGCCATCCCCATGAGCTTCAATTTTTTAAGAACCATATCGTATATAGGTTCGGGGTGCCTCGATGAATTATATCCGATAATGGTACTGCATTTAAAAGCATGAAGATCAATAGCTTTGTTAGAAGACACATTATAGATTGGATATACTATACCATCTACTACCCCATAGCAAATGGCTTAGCAGAGCCATTCAATAAAACTCTCATCCAGATTTTAAAGAAAACTCTTGATGATAACAAACGAGAGTGGAATGAGTAGTTGGTTGAAGCCTTGTGGGCCTACCACACCACATACCGGACTCTGACTCAGTCTACTCCATTTTTCTTAGTGTATGGGTCTAAAGCTGTTTTACCTTTGGTAGTTCAGCTCCCATCACTAATGATAGCATTGGGTAACAAGATCACTTCAGAACAGAATGCAAAGTTGTGGTTAGAAGAGCTCAAAGGTTTGGAGGAGAGTCGCCTACAGGAGTGCCAAAATCTCGAGTTGTATAAAGCTAAAATGATTCAATCTCACAACAAGTTGGTTCATAGGTCTTTCCAAGTAGGAGAACTGTTAGTTGCCGAAAGATGGGATGGGAAGTTTGAACTCACTTCATGCTATAGAGAAGGCCTACCAAGGAGGATCTTATCACTTATTGATTGTAAAGGAAAACACCGCTTCCAATTAATGGGCTCTATCTAAAAAATATTACCCATAAAATAAATCATGTTTGAAAATAATCATTAATAAAAGAACAAAAGTCGATTCTATTCATCAAATCTTCTCTTTCAAGTGTGTTGTTTACTTATCGAATCGCCATGACTTATTTTAGATTGTAGTCCTATCTCTCTTTCACATCACAAATATAATCTCCCAGCACTATTAGAATAGCTGTGAGAGAACCCAAGAGGCATCCTATTTTAGTTAGCACAACTAAGTTAGGTGTAAGAGTCCCCCAGGAACATCCTTTCTTAGTGGGAATCTTGTTGCCAACCGTGGCACCATTTCATCGATTTCTTCAACATATTTTAAGGTAGGTGTAAGAATCCCCTAGAGGCGTCCTATTCTTTTTAACACATGCACAAACACAAACATAAGTCTTTTGTCTCAGGCTATTTTGATGTGGGAGCAAGCCCCCTGTGGCACTCACTCATTAGCTGCTCTATGTCGGATCTACATGCTACCTCGCTAGTATGTCACCCTAGTGGTCATTTATTGGAAGATGTTGAGTCCCCGTGCTTTGTTTCTAACTTGATCATTGCAAACCAACGAGTACCTTGTTAGTATGATAGGCTTCACTACCTGCCAAGAAGCTATCTCATGTTGACTTTACTTAAGAAGATGTGAGTCCCCATGCTTTCTTCTTAAACTAGCCATCATGCTCTAACTAGGTTGAGTATATTTGAGGTTTAGGGTAAGTCCCCCAGAGGCTCTTTTTCTCTTGACTACTTTTGAGTCGATATAAGTCCCCCAGTAGTATTCCTTCAGTAGTCGCCCTAGGTCGGGTAACACCTATCGAGGACTATCCATCGGTCACATAGGAAGATGTGAGTCCCCATCTTTCTTCCCAGTGATTTTGCAAACCGACCGGGCACCTTGGTTGATATTCTATGTTGGCGGTGACTCACGGTGAGTACACCACTCTTGGAATATATGAGTCCCTGTGCTTTCTCCTTGAGTTGGACACCGAATACCTATTGAATTTATGACTAGCCATGTCATCTTCTCTAGGGTGTTGAATTAAGCCCTTTAGTGGCCCCATCCTCTATGGGCACTCTATTTGGATCAAGTCCTTTGTGACCCCATTTAGATACTACCTGAGTTACTCTTAGATTGGACAATCTCCCTTTCTTAGTAGCCACCCATGTGGTTGGAGAATTTATTCAGCAGATATACAGATTCTCCCTTGGTTTAATAAATTTGAGATAGGTATAGGCTGATATAAGCTCATTCTCAGTTTGATCCCTTGCAAACTAGCAGGGTCTATGTTAAAACTAACTAAAACAAATCAAAAAAATTAATTTGCTTGTGGATTAGGAATTCAAGCCCCCAAAGGGCCCCTTCTCCTAAGCAGATATCCTATCAGGCGTGTCGTGAGAACTCCTTATAGAATTGCACTACGAGTTAAGATAAATCCTTAGTCACTCGTAGTCACCCTTAGATCGTTCAATCTATTTTTCCACAAGCAGGTTACCCCGACAGTCATTCTTCTTTGGAAGATATAAGACTACGATGCATTCTTTCTAGCATGACTATCACAAACCGACGGACAACCTTAGGTCGGATTCAATTTGTTGCCCAAAGTGACCGATCACCCCAGTGATCTTTTATAGTGGAAGATGTGAGTCCTCGAGCTTTCTTCCCTTTAATTGATCATTGCAAATCAAAAGGCACTCCTTCGGTCCGATAGTTCTCCCATCGGCCGGGAAGCTACTCCCTTGATTTTGTGAATCTGAGATAGGTCTAGGCAAGCATCAACTCCTTCTTAGTTTGATCCACCGCAAACCAATGAAATCCATCAAAATCAAACAAATCTAAAAATGAAATCTAATCTTGACTATCCTTGAGTTGATTTAAGTGCCCTAATGACATTCACTCAATAGTCAGCCCTAAGTCGAGTTCGATTTGTTGCCCAAAGCAACTGATCACCCCAGTGGTTCCTTATTTCTAGAAAATGTGAGTCCCCATGCTTTCTTCTTAAAACTTGACCATTGCAAACTGAAAGGAACTCCTTTGGTTGGATAGTCCTACCTTGTGGTTGGTAGACTACTCTCTTTAGATTGGTGAAGAGTTTAGCCTCATGGCCCCTATTCGGCATCATTATGAACTAATAGGATCAATCATAATCAAAACAAAAAATCTAAAAATAAAATCTACCTTTGACTATCTTTGAGTTGATTTAAGTCCCCAACGACATTCACTCAATAGTCAGCCTTAGGTTTGGTTTGATCCATTGGTTTGCCAACCGATCACCCCAGTGGTTCCTTGTTTCTAGAAGATGTGAATCCCCTTACTTTCTTCTTAAACCTTGACCATTGCAAACCAAAAGGCACTCCTTTGGTTGGATAATCTTATTTTGTGGTTGGTAGGCTACTCCCTTTGAATTGGTAAATCTGAGCCAGGTCTAGGCCTCCATGGCCCCTATTTAGTAGTTCATCACAAACCAATAGGATTCATCATAATCAAAATAAATAAATCTAAAAATGAAATCTAATCTTGACTATCTTGAGTCAATTTAAGTCCCCCAATGACATTCACTTAATAGTCAGCCCTAGGTCTGGTTTGATCCGTTGCTTTGCCAACCGATCACCCTAGTGGTTCCTTATTTCTAGAAGATGTGAGTCCTCACGCTTTCTTCTTAAAACTTGACCATTGTAAATCAAAAGGCACTCCTTTGGTTGGATAGTCTTACCTTATGGTTGGTAGACTACTCCCTTTGAATTGGTAGCTAGGTGTAGGCCTCCACAGCCCCTACTTAGTGCACTTCATCACAAACCAATAGGATCCATCATAATCAAAATAAAATTTAAAAATGAAATATACCTTTGACTATCTTTGAGTTGATTTAAGTCTCCCAGCGGCATTCACTCAATAGTCAGCCTTAGGTTGGGTTCATCTATCATTTAAAGATTACCCCAAAGAATCGCCCCTACTAGAGGATGGAAATCTACTATGCTTTCTTCCTAATATAGCAGTTGTATACCAAAATGCATCCCTTTGGTTGGCTAGTCCTACTATGTGTTTAGTAGACTACCCCTTTGGATTGGTAAATCTAAGTTATGTCTAGGCCTCCATGGGTTCTACTCAGTGCGATCCATCACAAACTAACAGGGTTCATCTCAAAATTTAAAATCTAAAAATTTGAAAGAATCAAATCCAATGAAATAACCAAATAAAATAAATAATTTAACCAATCTAAATCACTTATTTTGGTTCTCCTCAGTGAGATGCAAATCTTTCTAGTCCCCCAATGGATCTAGAATTCTAATCTCGTAGATTTCTCAACCTCTCCCTTGTAGATGACTTGAACTTGCTTCCCCAATGAGGAGTACATTTTTCTATCCCCATGGAGTCTAAACAACAAACAAACCAAAAAAAAAAAAGAAGAAAATTAAACAATAAATTAAAACAAATTCAACCCTCTTCCCTCAGTGAAACTCAAATCAAATCTCTCATCCCCTTGTGGATGATTTGAACCTACTTCCCAAGTGGAAGGTTCACACTCTATCCCTTAGTGGATTCTTTCCTCTCTCTTATGTCTTGGACATAAGTAGAGCCACATTGCATTAGGCTCCGGATTCTTTCTACTCCTTGGGTTAAGAATAGATTGTTTCAGCTAATGTTTGTGATCTTTCAGTATTGTTGAACATTTTGGTCAACACTAATACATACGGTGTACCTGGTCAATCACACCACACCTATTGGGTACCCTTAGAAAATTCTCATGGTTGAAAATTTTCTATATAGGAGGAGTCCTAGAAAAAGAAAGAGGACACCCTTTATATAAATTCATCTTTTTAGGATGTCATACAAATCCGCTGATGTACTTATTCAGGTGATCGAATACATCATCAAAAAAAGAGTGTACTATCTCGAAAGACATAAGTCACTAACCTTTATTGGACCTAATCACCTCAATAAGGACTCCTAAGGATGATGGGTTGGGATATGTACTAGAGATTCTTCCCCTACTTTATATGAAAAAGTAAAGCTGGATTTATTTTAAATCGGGTTCATTAAAATCCCTACAGGGGCAAGCCCCCATAGTTAATTACATCCTAAGGAATGGGGATTCCTTAAGAAAACTCTCGATTAAGATAAATGATCATTGTCTCTGAAGATTTCAATAGGAAAGGACTATTAATCGATTGGTTTATTTTTGAAGATCAAATGGGATTGATCAAAGAGAGATTTATTATAGAAGCCAAATGAGAATAAGTAGGAGATGCTCACGATGCTAGGAAACCTAGCGAGCATCTCAAACTACCCCATGATTGGGCTTTATATTTTAGAAATTAATTTAGTTTATTTGAGTTATATTTTTTATTAAAAATTTAGGACTTATGATTCCTTAACATAGGATTAAGGAAATGCCTAAGAGGTAAGGAATTAAGCTTATGTCCCACAAAGGGGAAAAATAACCTCAGATCCTAAATCTAGGGAGCTTCAACGAGGGCCAGAAGCACAACCTAAATCTAAGGCAAAAAATGGGTAATTGGTTTACCTCCACAAGAAAGGACAAACCACCCGATAACTTGGAGTTACAACCGCTTGGGGGTGGCTTCCAACTAACTCCTATGATTTCAAATTCATGTAGGCATGTCTTTATACTTAATGCAAGATAATTAGACTATTTTTATTTAGAAAGAGACTAAGTCCTTAAACTCACTATCTGAAGAGACTAAATCATGCAAAGGTATGCTTTAATTGACCTAAATCTAATGCAATTCAAATTTCATTTTTATTTTCATTTTGGATAATCATTTTTGACTGAGGCTAATAAAATTTTTATGCTTAATGCACGAGAAATAAAGATTATGGGCCAAAATTTGTGAGAAGGGAGGAGGTGAGTTTCCATCATGGCTCTTAAAGGTCAAGCCGAGTTCTCTAGCAAAGGTGGAAGCCCTCCAATCAAGATTGAAATAAGATGCATTTGTGCATGATATTATAAATAAATGCTCATCCAGCTAAGGGGTTGATAATTCTTTTATCTTGATTTTTAAACCTAAGCATTAGGTGAGGTTATGAGTTTTTTAATTTTAATTTGAGTTGTTAGGTAGGGTAAAAGATTTATTTTTCCTTAAAGAGCCTAATCCATATCCAGGTCATACATAAAGTAAAGAAGAAACTAGGAAAAGCATGCCACTTAATGCATAAGCTGAACAAATCATCAAGCAATTTATAAAGCTAAGCACAAAAAGAATTAAAGGCCGTTGTGGTCGGGCACCACCGCACAAACTTGAAAATATCAAATTGGGTAGCCAGCTCTACCTTTATACAACCTAGATTACAAATGAATTAAATTACAATTAAGTAAAAGAATTCATTGTTATGGGGGTCTTCATGCTTTCTTTCTTCTTTCTTCTTTCTTCTTCTTTTCTTCTTTCTTCTCTTTTTCTTCTTCTTTTGGTTTCTTCTTTTGGATGGTTGGAATGTGGATGCTCCAAGGCTTTGCATGGTACATAAGATAGGATCTTATGACCAATTTTATTCCTAATCCTCATAATAATCATTCCAAAATCCTAATTATACAAATTTTTACATGAAAAGGGAAAGGGTAAATCTAGCTAACATATGCAAAATAAAGGTTAGCTAAAACACACCATATAAATTCTAAGCATGTATATTGGACTTATCACCCCATACATGGTCGACTAAGTCCACATGGTCTATTGATTATGCTTAGGGGTATAAAGCACCTGCAAGTAAAAGCATTTATATTTTTATTTATGATAGCACCCCTTAAGCACAATCCTCAAAAAAAAGACTAAGAACGCCCCTACCTTTCATTCTAGAGCATACACCCTAACATCTGTCTAAAACATATATAACAAAAATAAACAAACTTCAAAAATCAACCAACTTAAAGAAGGTATAAGTGGTGACTTAGGCTAATGTGTGTGCTTTGAAGATTTGTATGGTATGCTTAGCTTAGGGCTTTAAGTTCAAATTTTCTAAGTGTGAAAACATGTTCAATTTAGAGGGGGGTTTCATTTAAGTTGTTTAGAAGTTTTGGATTGATTTTATTTCATATTTTGATTTGGTTTAAGTGGATCTTATAATTAATTACTGTTATGAGAAAAAAAGAAGAGAACTTCTCTTTCCTTCCCTAACTTAAATAATTTCTAAAGTAGGTTCACATTTTAGTTTCATTTAGGTGAATGTTTTTATTACGTCTTTTGATTAATCCTAAGTTTAGATAAACTCTAAACAAACCTATTTAAAAAGAAAGGTACTTTAAGATTAAATAAAATGAATCAGAATTCACATAATATACATTACTTCATTTCTTTTTCCAACATATATAGTATGTATATGGATGGACCCTAAGCATATCTATACATGCAAATGAGAGTATTTGACACACTTTATGATGTATGCTAGGTAATCCATTTAAGAAAATTTAAAAGTTGAATATGTATGATTTTTCTTAACTAGAAATGGTTTTCCTTATACAAAATTTCACATACACATATGAAAGTAAGAAAGGCATAAGTGAGTACAGTGCCATTGTTAACGGAGGTGTAAAACCTACTTAAGGCTATTTAAAGCCTCGCAACCTCGGGGTTGTCTAGACTAATATACAACTTTCCTTAAATATAAACATATGTATAAAAGAAATGAAATGGAAAAGGAGAATGCAAAAATTGTTTAATGGATTCATTTTTGTTTATGCAATTTATGTATGTAAGTATAGGAAAACATTCTTAAGTGATAGCATGGGATGGATAGGTGGTATAATTAAGTGTTGTGTTCTTTTCAAATGAACCCTACATCTTATAAACTCCTATTCGAAACTATGCTAACATAAGAAAGAAAGGAAACCTATACTAAGCATACATGATATTCTATCACATGCAAACTTATAATTGAAGCATAAGTAGCATAGTTTCAGATTTGATATTTGATTTATGTATTTTTAAAAATAATTTTGGTTTAGTTGTGATAATATCCACTCATATTTTACTATAGCCAACACATGCACATTTGACATAAAGTAAATAATTTCATTTTAAAATTTGAATTTCAAAACTATGAATGCATGAAATCACATGGCATACAACTTAAAATTTTAGGGAAAGATTCAAAGTAATGAAAGCATGTAAATAAACTCACTTTACTTAAATCATAAATACATTCTTATAGAATAAGAAAATTTAGATTGTTTAGAAGTTTTGGATAAACTTCATTTAAGTTGTTTAGAAGTTTTGGATTGATTTTATTTCATGTTTTGATTTGGTTTAAGTGGATCCTATAATTAATTACTAAGTTATGAAGAGAGGAAAAGAGAAGAGAACTTCTCTTTCCTTCCCTAACTTAAATAATTTCTAAAGTAGGTTCACATTTTAGTTTCATTTAGGTGAATGTTTTTATTACATCTTTTGATTAATCTTAAGTTTAAATAAACTCTAAACAAACCTATTTAAAAAGAAAGGTACTTTAAGATTAAATAAAATGAATCAGAATTCACATAACATACATTACTTCATTTCTTTTCCAACATATATAACATGCATATGGATGGACCCTAAGCATATCTATACATGCAAATGAGAGTATTTGACACACTTTATGATGTATGCTAAGTAATTCATTTAAGAAAATTTAGAAGTTGAATATGTATGATTTTTCTTAAGTAGAAAAGGTTTTCCTTATACAAAATTTCACATACACATATGAAAGTAAGAAAGGCATAAGTGAGTACAGTGCCATTGTTAACCAGAGGTGTAAGGTATAAAACCTACTTAGGGCTATTTAAAAAATAACCTCGAGTTGTCACTAATATACAACTTTCCTTAAATATAAATATATGTATAAAAGAAATGAAATGGAAAAGGAGAATGCAAAAATTGTTTAATGGATTCATTTTTGTTTATGCAATTTATGTATGTAAGTATAGGAAAACATTCTTAAGTGATAGCATTGGGATGAACAGAGTATGGAATTAAGTAAGTGTTGGGTTCTTTTCAAATGAACCCTACATCTTATAAACTCCTATTCGAAACTATGCTAACATAAGAAAGAAAGGAAACCTATACTAAGCATACATGATATTCTATCACATGCAAACTTATAATTGAAGCATAAGTAGCACAGTTTCAGATTTGATATTTGATTTATGTATTTTTAAAATAATTTTGGTTTAGTAGATAATAATCAATTTCTATTTTAGCCAACACATGCACATTTGACATAAAGTAAATAATTTCATTTTAAAATTTGAATTTCAAAACTATGAATGCATGAAATTACATGGCATACAACTTAACATTTTAGGGAAAGATTCAAAGTAATGAAAGCATGTAAATAAACTCACTTTACTTAAATCTTAAATACATTCTTATAGAATAAGAAAATTTAGAATAAATCAAAGTGAATTTCAAAGTGATTTTTGTTTAAGTTTGAGTTTGATTCAATTTTGAAAAGGTGAAATGATTTTGCTATTCCTAACCCATTCTCTCATGTGTTTTATATTTTTATTTAATTTTTAGATAATTAAATCTATTTTTAAGCATTGATTAGGTTAATGTATAAATTAAGTGACTTAATTAATACTTACCTACACCACCTTAGAAGAATTAACTAAGTAATTATGAGCCAATGAGATGACATAAAACCCACAAGAAATTTAAATTTACAATGCACCTAATAATAAAAATTCCTAATGCAATTTGGCTCACAATTAAAAGTTAATTAAGCTAAGGGGTTTAGCTTAAGTAATTTCAAAATATCCTTTCACACTTATGAATGAGATTTTGATTTCATTAATTAAACTTAGGCTATTAAACACCTAAGCAATTATCAAAGGTAGATTAATTAAGTTCTGGAACTTTTTAGAAATTTTAAAATTGATAAAGGGGATAATTAATGAATTAACCCTTAATTAAGAGGAGATTAAGGAGAGAAGAGGGAGTTTAGGGAATTGCTTAGGGGAAATACCCAAAATTATTTCATAAACCTCCTACTTACTGGATCTGACCTTAATAATCCTAATCATATGGTAAACCCACTAATCATATCTTAATTACCCTTAATTGAATGAAAGGGGTAATTAGGGAATGAAATAGTAATTTTCCCATTTGAGCCCTCAATAAATCTCAAGAAAATTAAGGGAGGCAGAGGTCATCCCCTAAAATGAACCCTAGAAATTTGAGATTAATTGATGACCTAATTAAAGGATAATTATCAAAGTAAGATTCTTAAAGAAACCTAAATTCAAAGGAAAGGGCAATTCAAAATTCATTGAAAATATTTTTAAAATATTCTAGATGAAATTATCTATTCATAACATTTTTTCTTATAGTTTTCTAGAGGGAATTATGAATTTTAGAAGTTTTATATATTAATTAGGAACTAATTAATACTCTTAATTAATCCCTGCTTAATCCTCAACTCACGATGTGACGTGAAGCAGTGGAAATTAGCACGCTTTACACACATCGTGCCGTGAGGGGGTGACTTAAAATGTCACATCCCAAATGGCGGCATCGACGCACGTGCTTATATACTCGGCTGTTCGATCCAAGATCGGATGGTTAAGGATTCACCCACAATTTTAAGAGGACAATCAGATTACTAAATGTAAAATAGTTCATCTAAAATGCAGATGGATCTGAGATGAGATTCTTCCAGGATCAATGGGGACCGTCCATGATCTAAGGGGAGATCCGAGCTCGATTAAGCTCAGATTGGAATGAACATGTACCCACACCATCTAAGCACAATTACACACCTATCCAATAGTTGATTTCACATGCCATGAATATTTATTTCACAAAGGACAACACCTCCTACTCTAAGTGGTGAAAATTTCATACAGGCAAGCCTTGAAATTCCTATTGATTGGGATCAACAGGTAGACAAACACCACTTCACTTGGGCTTCAACTTTGATTGAATTGATCCTATCCTTACCATGGGAACTCCAATGTGAGCTTGAGTGAGCTCAGATTGGTCCTTAGAAGAAGTGTACAGAAGGAATTTGGAGGAGATCAAGTGTAGAGGAAGCCGGCTAATGGATTGAGCTCCCCTATTTTGCACTATTCAAAATCATGAAATGGAGAATTCAAATCCTTCCTAAGAAGCTTGGGAATGCTCTAAGATGGTTTGTCTGGGTTCTTAGGCTCCAATCGACAAGTGAGTGAAATTAAATTTTAAGTATATATCCCCATGACAATCAGACTACCGAACCATTCTTATCCATTTTAATCCAATTGACAATATGGGAGGGATTGTTTTGACTATTTTGAGTGTGCATATGGTCGGTTTGATCCATGGAGTGGAATGCCAACTTCCCATGTGCATCAAATTGAGCTTAGGGGGGAATTTGAAAACTTAATTTTGCTATAAGTGGTCAGGTTTGGTCTAAGGACCAAATGGGCTGACCCAAAACCATTGGGTTGGGTGCACCACTCATCACTAAGTCCCCTTGAGCTTTTAGAAAAGCCTCAAGTTATTGTGAAGAGGGTATGACCAAAATACCCATGGGTTATGCCAAAATTTGTTCTATGGCCTAGGGTAGGATGGTCATTTTGCTATTTTTCTACTTTGGACATGTTGGGTATGTGGAGAAACTAGGTTTGACAAAGTTTCAATTTATTTAGAATCCATTTGATAAGGTTTGGCTCATGTTGACCCATTTAGGTCAAAATGGGTCAACTTGGGTCAAGTTGACCAATAGGTCAAATTGGTCAAACCAAGGGTCAAAGTTCATATGACCATTTGAAATATTTTGGTTGCTTTGGTTTGATTCAATTTGGTATATATTTGGTTTTGGCTCATATGACTTCATTTAGGTCAAATGGGTCAAGTTGACCTGTTTGACCCATTTAACCTATTTGAATAGGTCAATGGTAGGTTTGGTTAGTCATATGGAGTGGATTGGTATCTTTGTTTCTAATTAATTTGGGTTAGGTTCAATTTTGGCTCAACATGACCCCTTTAGGTCAAGTCATCTAAGGTCAATTGCTAGGTTGGGTCTAGTTGGCCAATTTGAGGCTTTGGTCAAGTTCCACAAGTGATTTGAATAAACTTGACCCAATGGTTTGGATCAATTTGGCTTAGATCAAGTTTTGACATATTTTGGCTCTCTAAAAAATGGGTCAACTTGGGTCAAGTGGCTAGAAGCTGGGTGTCAAGTTGGTCAAGTTTAAACTTAGGTCATGAGTGAACTTAGATCAATGATTTCAATCAATTTGGCATATGATGGAATTTATCTATGTAAGGTTTCATTTTAGGTTAAGTGTTGACTTGGACAACCCTTAGGTTTGACTTGGTTTGACCCAATTTAATTGATTGATCATCCCATGATGATTGTTGATCATGATGAGAAGGATATATGAGTTTGGTTCAATCCAATTTTGTTAGAATCAAAAGTTGGCTCATAAGAGTACTTCAGGCCACTTTGGGTCAAGTGAGCCTAAGTGGGTTAAATGGCTTGGTCAATGCTTAATTTGAAATTTATTGATCTTCTATATGGACTCATGATTGAAATATAAATCCATTTACAAGTGGTTTGAAGTCAAATGAGTTTTGATCCATTTAAAAATTTCATATTCAAAGGAAGAATATGAAGGGGTTTTGGGTTTGATTTTGGACTTGGGTTTTGATTGTTTGATTGGAGTTTGGATTTATATATGAGCTCATGATTATAGGGTTGATTGAAGCATGAGAGAAAAATCAAAGATTTGGCTTGATTTAGAATTGATTTGGCGAAGTTCAAGATTTTGACTTGAAAGGCTTAGATTGGATTTTGAGTGGATTTGAGTTTTATTTTTGTAATTGGTTTTGATTGTTTGAATTTATATTTCATTTATATATGTGAATATAAATGAGAATATAAATGAATCATGAAAAAATTTTAAGGATTTGAAGTGGTTTAGTCATGCTTTAGGTTAAACCATTAAAGGGAATTTAAAGGATTTAAGGAAATTTTTAAATTAGAATTTAATTTTGAAAATGGTTTGGGCTGATTTATATTTATATTTCATTTATATGTTAGAGTATAAATGAGAATAAAAATAAGTTTTGAGAAAATCATGAATTTGAATAGGTTTCATCATGATTTGGGCTAAATTCATTAAAGGGAATTTAAAGGGTTCAAGGGAATTTCAAGGACTTTAAATTTGGAATTTAATTTTTTGCTTTTGATTTGATTGATTTATATTTATATTTCATTTATATATGAGAATATAAATGAGAATATAAATAAGTTTTGAGAAAATCTCAAGGGTTTGAATAGGTTTGACCATGATTTAGGTTTGATTTTGGCTAAGTCCATTAATAGAAAATTAAAGGGACTTAAAAAAATTTCATAAATTGATTTTGAATTTTGATTTTGATTTGATGGGTTTGAATTTATATTTCATTTATATATGTGAATATAAATGAGAATATAAATGGATCATGAGAAAATTTCTAAGGTTTGAATTGGCTTGAATCAAGATTTTGGTTAAGACCTTAAGGGAAGGATTAAGGACTTAGGCAAAATTTGTACTTAGGAATTTTTGATGGATTTTGATCATGGGTTTCAAACATAGATTTAATCATGGATTTCAATCATGGAATTGATTTGGATTTGGAGAAAATCAAATGAGATTTGATTTGGAGTTTGACTTGAAAGAAGGAAAGTGAGGAGTGGTTCAAGCTAAGGGTAGAAAAATTCCTAACACCCCTAAGGCATGACCTATTCCTATGGCTAAACCTTCTAAGTCTTCTAGAGTTAGGGGAGTGTACACCTAATCACTATATCTGTCTTAAGACTAAGGAACTCTTAAGTCTAAGAGGAATCCTATGTGTAAGAGGGAGGTGTTTTCAAGCTCATTCTAAAAATGAGGTCAACAACCCCTTTCATTTCTTAGGAGCATTACAAATTTAATTTTCATGTGGTTGCATATCATATTAGCTCATAGTTGTTTAATCAATTAACTTATGGTGATATAGGTAATGTTTAATTAATTTATTTAATTCATACATTAACCTAACTAAATCATAAAATCAACTTAATTACTTCTTCATTGAACCAAAATTAACTCACACATGGGGAACGAGATTACAACCAACTAACCTCTCTCATATTACCTAACTCAAATCAAACATAAAGATGAAATAGCCTTAAAGAATTTTGGCTTGTTTTAAGTATCCTTATTTAGTATGATTGTCCTTAGGAATTAATTGGAATAAATGAAATTGTATGTTTATGTTCATTTATTTCTTTCCCTATCATGCTAAATGTTACTTTCCATATATAATCATGCATTCATTTCTTTTAAAATTAATAAAAAATGAAATGATTTCTTATAAGTTTTCATGTGTTGATAATATAGAATATTTAATATGAAGTTCTTTTCCTTATCTCGCATGGATTCACATAGGATTCACAAATGTATAGTTCATTTGAAAAAAAAAACATAACATTTGTCTAAATTTATTCCTATGTATCTCCATGTTAGGACTTAGAAAGAATTTCATATCACATATGTAAATCATGTAATCAAATCAATATGATTATTTGTATAATTTCTTGCTCTTATGGTTTCTTTTGCACATTTACTTGTATTTGAAAAGTGAGTATATAGACATCCGGTGTCGATTTAAGTAGCCCTAAGTAGGTCTTGTACCTTATGCCCTTGGTTTTGAAAATAATGACATTGTACTCACTTAAAACTCTTATACATGTGCATGTATTATATGACCAATGAATAGGAAACATGAATCAAATGAATCAAATACAACTTTTTTGCATGGATTTTCTTATCCTTATAGTTGCTTATACATTTACATGTGTCTAAGGAAAGTGGTATATTAGTCTGGACATTCCGGGGCTATGAGGCCTTAAGTAGCCCTAAGTTGGTCTTGTAATTTTACGCAGAAAATAATGGCGTCATACTCACTTACAACTTTTATACATGTGAATGTGTATTTAGCTAATGGATGAAAAATTTCTATTTTCTATTAAAAAGGCATGCATTCATAATTCAATCATATAAAATATTTAAACTCTAAATACACTTCCTTGAAGTATGCTAGAAATCTAAATTTCATGTATATGTATGCTTAGGATTTGTTCATATGATAGATTGGAATGCTCATTATGTTTCCTAGTAACATGAGCACTCCCTACACAAGAAGATTTTCAATCTATCATATGGTTGGGCTTTATATATTTGAAATTGAGGAGATTTATTTATTTGAGTTGAAATTTTATTAGCAATCTAGGACTTATAATTCTACAATACAAGATTATGAAAAATACCAAAGAGGTGAGGATTTATGCTTGTAGCCCGTAAAAGAAAATAAACATCTTAGATTATAAATCTATGGAGCTTTGGCGAGGGCCAAAGCATGACCTAAATCTAAGGCAAAAGTAGAAATATGGTTTGCCTCCATAAGAGAGGGTAAACCACCCGACTGTTGGACTTATTATCGCCTGGTGTGGCAACCAACTAACTCCTCCTGCATTTTAAAATCATATAAGCAAGTAATGTGCTTTGCAAGATGGTCAAGCTATTATTTATTTAAAAAAGAAACTAAGTCCTTAAACCCACTCCCTAAGAGACTAGAGCATGAGAGGTATGAATAATGGCTTAAATCTAATGCAAATTTTTATCAAATTTTATTTAATTTGGGACTCTTTATTTTGACATAGGCTATAGAATTTTTATGCCTAAATGCATGAGAAGTTGATTATGGGCCAAATCAAAAGAGAAAGAGGTGTTCTTCCATCATAGACTCTAAAAAGTTAAGCCTATTCTATCTAGCAAAGATGAAAGCCCTCTCTTAACAAGAGTGAAAAAAGATGGGTATGCATGATATTTCAATTTACAACATGCAGCTAAGGGGTTGCTAAATATTTTATTATCTTGATTTAATACCTAGGCTTTTATGTAAGATTATGAGTTATTTTAAAATTTTAGTTATGAGTTGTTAATGGGATGAAAAATTTATTTTTATCCTAGGAGCCTAATCGCATCCATGCCATACAACAATCACCAATCATAAATAAACTATAAAGAGGCATGCTTTTTCTAATGCACAAGCTAAACAAAATATCAAATAATTTTATAAAGCTATCACAAAAGAATAAAAGGCCGGTGCTGGTCGGTACCATCTACAACAAATGAAATGTAATTTTACCCTTATTTAATTTGCTCCATTTCTTTTTTCCTTTTTCTTGATGTGCTGCTCAAGGCATCACATGGTACATAAGACTTGGTTTTATAACCAATGCTCATCCTAATCTCCCATAACACTTATCCTAATCCTAATGCAAAATTACATTAAAAAAAGAAAAGTAAATCTAGCTACACCTGTAAAATAAATATTAGCTAAACACATTATACAACCCAAGTAGTTATATGGATAGTTTGAACTTAGCACCCCACACATGGGTAACCAAGCCCACCTGTCCTAACTTGGGCCATTCTTAGGGGCATAAGCAACCTACTCAGCAAAACATTTTTATTTATTTTATGACAACGACCCCTTAGCATAGGCCCCTGTAGGAAGCATGATTAAACAAATATCGGTCTAACATCCGATTACGCACATACACCCTAACATCCAATCTAAAATAATACATCACAAAATAAGCATACATCAAACCATACACGCCCAAACATAAAGTTAGAAATGGTGACTTAGTCTAATGTGTGTGAATTAAAGCTTATGTGGTATGTCCTAACTAGGCTTTAGAGTTATAATTTGCTAAGTGTGAGGGATTTAATTTATAAAGGGTTGATTTCTCTTTAAGTGATTTAATTAATTTCAAGAATTTTACTTAGTATTTTCTTTTATTTCATATGGCCTACAAAATAATTAAGTGTTATAAAGAGAAGAAAGAGAGGAGGCCCCTCTTTCATCCCTACCTTAAGTCACTTCTAAAGCAAATTAATTAACCAATTTTCTTTAGTGAATGGCTTATTACATGTTTTGATTAACCCTAAGTTTAGGTCCATCCTAAATAACTTTATTCAATAAGAAAGGCATGTTAAGATTAATTAAGACTAATTACTATCATACAATACATATTCATTCATTTCTTTCCATCATGTACATCATGCATATGAATAAATTCTAAGCATACTTATACATACAATGTATATTTTAGCACACTTAAATGATGAATGCAAAGAATTATGTTTAGAATTTAGATATTTCATTTGATTGAATTATGAATGCATGTCTTTTTAATAGAAAAAGAGGGATATTTTATCCATTAGTTAGATACATATTCATATGTATAAAAATTTTAAGTGAGTATGTCACCATTATTTTCTTCTACATTGTAAGGTACCTACTTAGAGCTACTTAAAGCCACACAGCCCCGGGGTGTCTAGACTTAATATACCACTTTTCTTAAAAACATGTAGATGTATAAGCAACTATAAGGATAAGAAAACCCATGCAAAAGTTGTGTTTGATTTATTTGATTTATGATTCTTATTCATTGGCCACATCATACATACATATGTATAAGAGTTTTAAGTGAGTACAATGCCATTATTTTCTACACTAGGGGTGTAAGATACAAGACCTACTTAGGGCTACTTAAAGCCTCATACCGGTGTCCGTGACTAATCAATTTTCTTGAATACATGTGAATGTACAAAAAGAACTGTAAGAATAAGAAGTCATGCAAGAAGTCATATTTAATTTGATATATGATTTATATATGTGATATGAAATTCTTCTTAAGTCTTAACATGGAGATGCACAGGAGTAGATTTAGGCAAATGTTATGTTCTTTTCAAATGAATTATACACGTATAAATCTTATGTGAATTCATGTAAGATAAGGAAAGAAAACTTCATATTGCATATCTTGTATTATCATGCAAACTTATAGATACTTGTAATTAAAATCACTTCATATCATTATAATTGATTTATAGACTTTTAAAAATAGCTTTTGATTTAATAGTGATAATAGCCACACTATTTTAATTTAAGTCAATACGTGCAATTTGATATAAAAAAAATCATTTCAATTAGTTTTAAAAGAAAAGAATGCATGATTTCACATGGAAAGCAATATTTAGCATGATTGGAAAGAAATAAAGGAATATAAGCACATGATCTCATTCATCCCAATTAATTCTAAGGACAATCACATTAAGTAAGGCTATTTAAAATGAACCAAAATTCTTTAAAGATATATTTAACCTCGAGTTTGATTTGATTTAGGAAATATGAAAGAGGTTTGTTAATCCTAATCCAATTTCCCATGTGTGGATTAATTTAGTTTAATGAAGAATATTTAAGTTGATTTTATATTTTTAATGGGGTATGAATTAAGTGAATTAATTAACCCTTACCTATATCACCTTAAGTTAATTAACTAATTAATAATAAGCCAATATGATATGTAACCCCATGAAAAGTAAATTTGCAATGCTCTAAGAAATGAAAGGGCCTAATGAAATTGGCTTATGATTAATAGTTAATTTAAGGATCTCACTTAACTACTTTTATAGTTTTCTCACACATGTGAGCTAACCATAATTTTATTATCTCTCACCTTGGGTTATGGAACACCCAAGAGCTACCCAAGATTAATTAAAGGTTGCTTAGGTGTGAGGTGGATTTTAGATTGAGTTAAATCAAGCTTATTAATTAGTTGATTGAATTCTTTAATTATATTTTGATTAGGATGATGTCATTAATTTAGGTAGAGGGATCAAGGGCAAGGCCTCAATCATTATTCCCTAAGTCATTTCAAATATTCAATTAGACTTTAATTTTTATCTTGGAAATTAATTAATTAATTAAGTAATTAATTACCTCATTAATCATCAATTAAGTTAATTCCAAAAAAAGTGAAGAAATGAGGAAATGAATTTGAAAAAAATATTTCAATCACACCCCCTAAGTTTTCTTACTGTTCCACAAAGGTAATTAGACCATTGTTCATTCACTAATTATCAGTAATTGAATTATGAGAGTTATTAAGGCTTAATCAATTGATTTCTCTAATTAAGCAACGAATAAAATATCAGAGAATAGGAGAGGTAGAGGTCATCCCACTATACATCCACAAAACATTTGAGTTTAATTGGATGCTTTAATTAATAGATAATTAAGTTAATTAGATTTTTAATTAAACCTTAATTAAGTCAAAATCACTATTCAAAATCAATTAATAATAATTTTTCTAGATTTTACTCAAGAATACCTTTAAAATGAGCTAAAGTTTGCATTTTTTTTTGAATTTTTCCATAATTGGTTATGAATTTAGAAAGTTTTAGCCTTAAAAATTAATTAAAATAGTCTAATTAAAGCCTTAATCTCATTGCCACATGGTCGCTAACGCCATGCTTTTTCATGGTCGAGATTGGCTATTTAAGTTATCACATCTACGTCAACTCATGGCGGACACGCGTGGATTGTCCATCTAAGATCGGACGACCACTATTCAATCTACGGGTTAAAGGAGAAAATAGCGGGGATCTACCATGATCTAATCAAAGTTGTCCATTCTAATCACACAGAATGGACGGCGTATGATCTTCCTCTTCACGAGTGACAAAAGACAAGCATCGTCCATCTTTTCCCATTCAATCTGAGCTCAGATTGGGATCAAACTGATCCCACACCTTTGGAAGGAGGGGGGATGCACATCCAATGGTCAAATTCATGTAGGATTCAAATTTACTTCACAAAAGACCATCCCATTTTTGCATACAAGGCTCGATTTGCAAAATTATCTCGTCGGAGCTAATGTTCGATGGTGGGTCATCGGAGGTAGCTTCGCCTATTTGAGGCGAGGCCTATTGAGAAGCTTTGGTTCAATTTGAGGTAGAGTGCTTTGTGGACCAAGCTCCCCTCCTTTGGCGTTCGGCCTTGATTGAACTCACTCCTCCCGCAGCTTGAAGTTTAGGAATTGATTCATTTGTGCTCGACTAGGTATGGTGATGGTGTGGCTTAGAGGAATTGAACTTGATTGGATGAAGAGGGAGCATTGATAGAAAGGGTGGTGTCATGTTTAGGCTTTGCTCGAGGATAAGAAATGCCGATCGAGGAGGGCTTGGGATCACTTGGGAAGCTTTATGGGATTTCAAAAATGCATTATGAAGTCTCACCAAGCAATCAGTGATTTTTGAATTGAGGGGGTATACCCCTCAATTGCTCATGATGGATGGAAGATAGCGTGCGCATGATTTGCATTGGTTTACCGCCTAGTTATCAAACTTGTCTCCATGATGCTTAGGTTGCACGCTAGGGATGGGAGGCTGCCATGGATCCATTATGGGGTTTAAGGGCTTGGATCCAATGGGTGCTCAATGTTTGTTGGAGGTGAGTCAACTCACCTCCCAAAGGTCCTTGGCCAACCTAGGGTGGGTTAGGTGGGCTATGTGGGTTAAGAGAAAGTTCTATTGAGTGCTAAAGGGGCTGCCATGGGGATGGGAGAGTTGACTTGGCTTGGATCCATTGGTTTTGAAGCTTAAATCTCATGGTTTGATGGCTAATCCCTTTGAGTGGGGCCCACTTAGCTTTTGGGGAGGACTTAGGTTGACCTAGGGTGAGTTTAAGTTCAGTTAGATCAGCCCACAAGATTCCATAAATTGGATTTGAGTGGTTTGGCTTAGATTGGCCAACTGGGTTCAATTTGGGCTATGTTATGTTGGGTTAACCAATTGGTCAAATTGGGTTAAACCAAGGCTTGGGCTAAATTTATATGATGATTTGAGATATTTTGGTTTAATTAGTTTGGATTGGTTTGACCTAGGTTTGGATTTGACTCATTTGGATTCAAGAGGGTCAAAGTGGTCAAGTTGACCAATTTGACTAATTTGACCAAATTGGGTTGGATTAAGGGTTGAGTCAAGTTCAGTTAGTGAATTAAAAATGATTGTAGGTTTTAGTTTAGTTTAATTTGGATTTAATTTAAATTTTGGCCAATTTGATCTTTTAGGTCAATTTGGGCTAGGTTGGGTCAAGTTGACCAATTGGTCAACTTGGCCTCAATTATAGCTTTGGTCAAGTTCAATAAGTGATTTGGAATGAACTTGAGCCATTGGTTGCAATCAATTTGGATCAAGTCATGATTTGACCTATTTTAGCTTTTTTGGCCGATTTGGACCAACTTAGGAGAAATGGCCAATTGGGATTAGTTTGGCTTAATTGTTGGTTTGGTCATGTTCAACTATTGATTATGCATGAGTTTGAGTCAATGATTTTAATCAATTTGGCTTATGGTGAGATTTTGGCTAGTTTGGGTTTTATTTAAGTTAAATGTTGACTTGGTCAAAGTCTAAGTTTGACTTAGTTTGGCCCGATTCAAAGTAATTGATCACCCTATGATGATTTTTGATCATGATTGAAGGTTTAGATGGGCTTAGTTCAATCCAGTTTAGGTTGGATTAGAACTTGGCTCAAAAAGGTCCTTTAGGTCACTTTGGGTCAAGTGAGCCTAAATGGGTCAATTGGCTTGATCAAGGCTTAGTTAAAGTTTAATTGAACTCACACATGAGCCTAGGATTGAAATATAAATCCAATTATAATTGATTTGAAGCCAAATGGATTTTGGTTCATATGATAATTTCAAGTCAAAAGGGTTAACTTGGGTTTGATTTGGGTTGACTTGGATTTGGTTTGATAATGGTGGTTTATGTTTATATTTGGGTCAATGATTATAGGAATGATTGAATCATGAAGAAATTCATGAGTTTTGAGTTTATTTAGGTATCATCTAATCAAGTTCAAGAATTTGGCTAAAAGGACTAAAATTAGGAATTTGATTTAATTTTGGATTTGGTTTGGACCATTTGAATTTATATTTCATTTATATTTGTGAATATAAATAAAGATATAAATGGGTTATGAGAAAATCACTTGAGTTTGGAGTGATTTGGAAGTAATTTTTGCCCAAATTAAAGGATGTAGGTCAAAAAAGGCTAACTTGGATTTTGAATTGGTTTGATTTATTTTGATTTGGTTTGAAGGGTTTGAACCTAGATTTCATTTATATTTGTGAAAATAAATGAATGAATAATTGATTTATAAAGAAATCAACCAAGTTTGAGTTAGTTTGAAGGAGTTTTGACTAAGCATATGAAGGTGGTTCATATGGCATAAGAAGAGATTTTGGAATTTGAACTTAATCATGGGTTTCAATCATTTGGAGTTTGGAACTGATTTTGGAATTTGATTTGAGAATGAATTTGATAATTGAGAAAATTAATTTGATTGGGGTTGGTTTGAATTTGGTTAAGGCTAAATCCATAAGTTAAAAAAATCAAAATGCTTAGGAAGGGATTTGGAGTTTAAATTTAATGATGGATTTCAATCATTGGATAATTGGGTTTAATTTTGGAATTTGAATTTGAATTTGAGGTTTGGTTTGAAAGAAGGAGCAAGGATTGGGTTTAGGTTATAGGGTAGGCAAGTTCTCCTAAATCCCTAAGGCACAACCTATTCCTATGGCTAACTCTTCTAAGTCCCTAGGGTTAGGTTAAGTGTTCACCTAATCACTAGAAGTGTCTTAAGACTAAGGAATTCTTAGTATCTATAAGAGTCCTTGATCTATGATGAGGAAGTTGAGAGCTCACTCCAAAAGGGAGGTCAACAATGCGTCATATTTTAAGTTTCAAATTAAATTTGAATATGAGATCACAACTAAACTTGAAAAAATCATAATAACTGAAGTTGATAAATCAATTGGAAAATATTGACTAACTTTATTTTTGGTTTTCATATTTCATAATTGAATTTATCTACACAAAGAATAATATGAGATAGTTAATGTGCATCAACATTTTAGACAATTTGTTATGATTAAATACTTGAAAGTTAAAGACTTGTAGTTTTAGTTTATTATTTATACATAATAAATTTTTTTTCTATACTTTCTTTTTTTCGACTTGAGTTTGCTTACACAATTTATATTTATTTGAAGGTGGTCGCAAGATGCACAAGATTCAATATTGCATTGTCTTAAAATTTGGTGGACATTAGATAAAAGTGAAAAATTAGAATGGAAAGAAATATGAAGGTGGAAAATAGAAGTCTTTCAAGCTCGACAAAGATTTACTCGGTGTATTTGTGCTTAAAGAAAATGTTATATTAACTTTCCCTTGGTTGAGAGATCATGATTTTGAATTACATTATTATATTTATGGAACATCACCTAAAGTACAAGCTTATTAGTAGTGATGATGATCTGATAGAAGCTTTCTATAATTACAATGAAAATCATCGTGTTGAAGTTGTGGGTTTTAATACATGATAATGAAGTTGAAGGTGATGGTGCAATGTGTTCAACAAATACACAAATTAGAGATGAGATGAGAGTTGATCCATTAAATGATTGATTTTTGAGCAGTGAAGCACAAGAGGGTGGTGCTCTATCATTGGGTTTATATTTTAAAGATGCAATAAGCTTTAAGCAAGCATTCCGCAGTGAAGCAATCATAAAAAATTTTGGGGTTAAGATCAAAGCGAGTGATAAAACTCGAGTGATATCTACTTGTGCACACCGAGGATGCCCATGGAGAATAAGAGCATCTATGTGTACTGATAGTCATACGTTCCAAGTGAGAAAGTTAACAAGTACACATTTATGCCCAGGGGTCAATCGAGCTAGAAATAAACAGGCAACATCGAGTTTGGTTGCTCATGAAATAGAAAATATTGTGAAGAAGAATCCTAATATACCACCAAAATTGATCAACGACAGCTTGGAAAATGCTTATGGATTGTCATTGCCTTATATGCAGTTGTGGCGATCCAGAGAACTAGCTCAAGATCTTTTATTTGGATCGATTGATGAGAATTACAAGTAGGTACTGACACTTCAAGCAGAGCTCATTAGTAGAAATCCAGGTTCACATATCACATATGTATATGACATGGTTGATAATTTATTCATGAGATTTTATGTAAGCTTTAGAGTTTGTATTGATGCATGCCACCTGAAATCAAAATACATGGGGGGTGCTACTATCTGCCATTTGAAATCAAATTTTGCTTGCCTTAAGTTCCTTTAAGTAATAATGCAAGCATTGAATTTATTGACATCTTATATAATGGAAGCTCAAGCCCAAAATACACATAGAAAAATTATAGGGATATTTACAAATCAACCACCTAAAACATATGCATTTATAATTTGACCACCTTCATCATTTTTTTGAACTATGAGACCCATGTATTTGCGCATGCCACGATCAAATCGTTATTAATTTTACGAAAATGAAAAATATGGGTTGGACTTTTGTTATGAATTTTAATATTTGAATGCCAATTTGAAATTTTGATGTTAAAGGGTGGTTAATTTATAAATATGTAAGAATAGGGTGATAGTGTATGTAAAAGCTCCAAAATTATAACAATTCACCACTATTGTTCAAAATATAAAATAAATGATTACATAAATAGGAAACTGCAATGCACAATTATGTATTTTTTAATATAATATTTCAAAACATACAACTCTTACAAAAACCTAATACTATTGCAAACACTATAAACCAAGTAGTTATCATAAGTTTAATTTGTAGCAGCTCATATTTGAGTATTTATAAACTTAGAAAACCACTCTGCTCAGATTATTCATGTAGGAAAAGAAATGCTCAATTTCGTCCATCCATCTGAAGTAATTGCAATCATCCATTGCCCTGTTTCAGAGACATCGATAGAATCTTTGTCCACAATTTTCACCTCTATAGACTGTAAATATCCTACATTGTAAGTTACAATAAAATTGGAATCTTGATTGCTCATTGATGCTGTCGAGTGCCATCAACTCATTTCTTCACATACACAATTTATGAAATAAGAATATGTACAAAGTTATCCAACTAAGGATAAACATTCAAAATATTTAGTGCACACGGTGCATCTAAGTCCAAAAAAAAAAAAAAAAAAGAGTTAAAAAATACATTAAAACCTTAAAGTAGAAAAAGATTTGGTTGACACAAATTATAAGCTGATTAACCCATTAATAAATTTCAGATTTTTAAACTATTACTTCTGAGAGCCAATTTCCTTATGCTTAGGTCTATGATCTTCTATAAGCATAATGCTTGGAAAATAGAGAATAAAATACCAAAGAGGAATAGAAAGCTCGACCCTAAACCCTAAATAAGATTGAAATAAAAAAAAAAAAAAAAAATTGGCCGAAAATGGAGACCCCAAATACATATAAAAAGCTCTCAAAAACTTCAAGCAAGTACCAAAAATAAATAAATAAATCCAATCAACAATTATAAAAGTCAATCAATCTCAAGATCTAACCCTAAGGATATATGGAAATGTCACTATCTTTAGTTCTCGGATGAAATGAGAGAAGAGGAAGTTCCTATCTCACGTCGTGAGAAGCCATGACGATACAGTCACACAGGGCAGCGGGAGGTTTCGTCTCCAAGTTTTGACGGAATGATATTTTAGAGTAATAAGAATAATTTTGAATGGTATATGAGTAATATTTATATTTGATATGTTAAATAAGTAATATATATATAGAATTTAGACTTTTGAATGATATGCATGCAAAAATTTTTAAAAAATATTCTATGCGAGGGTCTTTTTTTATCATCACTCGTGGATCACATTTGAGTGATGACGTGGCATCTCCACGAAAGCATGATGGGACCAGTCACGCTACCAGAACTCCTTATCTGTTGAAACATCCGTGTTCCGCGAGTTCCCCCAGTCTTACTTCAGATCGAACGGTCAGGATTGTCCACCCAATACTTATTAATGGGGTTACTTTACTAAAACAGAGTTTAATTTTTTCTAATTTTATTCTGATGGCATTGATTTTGTTTTGTTGTAAATAGAGAAACCACGGGGTCTTGTGCGCATACGTCTCAAGTTTTTAGCTCCGTTCTCGTTAGAGCCAGCGCTGATCCGTCGTTGTCGCCATGGAGTTGAAAAAACCAATCCAGCAATCGTAACGCCTCTCTCTCTCTCTCTCTCTCTCTCTCTCCATTTCCAGGGCTATTTCGAGGCCGCACGCCTTCTTGGTCCCCGTTGCCTCTGGCCGGACTCGAAACCTAGAACAAGGTCCCATTTCGATCTCCCTCCCTTTTCTTTCCCCAATTGGTTCGAAATCCCCACCCTAATTTGATGTTAATGGCGTAGGATTTGGATCATCGGGCGTTCAAGATGACCGGTGGGCAGTTGATCTCAGTTCACCCCGAAGAACTCACCTTCGAAGGTAATCTATTCCTTATTCATTTTTCCGCTTTCAACTTTTTTTTTTTTTTTTTTTTTTGCGGGAATTTCTATTTTGATTATGGCTTCTGGTTTTGATCTTAGTTGAGCTAGAGAAGGCAGCCTATTGCAATCTCAAGGTCATCAACAACAGCGAACACCATGTCGCCTTTAAGGTCAGGAACATCCCTGCTTTCTCTATTTGCTCTGAATAAGCCAAACTACGGAACTTTGTATCAAATTTTGGGAAAATGGGGATTTGTAAATTTGCCAGGTCAAAACCACTTCTCCAAAGAAGTACTTCGTGCGGCCAAATACAAGCGTGATTCAGCCTTGGGATTCCTGCACTATTACTGGTTGTGATCCAAATTCTCTATATTGTTTATGTGTTTATTGCCCTTTGTTTGGATTTTATTGATGTTTGCTTGTTTTTTGTTTGTTCTTAATGTTAATTTTGATTCATAGTCACCCTTCAAGCACAAAAGGAGTTCCCGCCAGACTTGCAGTGCAAGGACAAGTTCCTTATCCAAAGCACAAAAGTGCCACCAAGCATTGACTTTGATGAGATCCCTCCCGACACGGTGGGAATGCTTGTTTTTATAGGAAATTATTACTATTATTATTATTATTATTATTATTATTATTATTATTATTATTATTATTATTATATTATTGTATTTGTTATGCTTTTTCGTTGTTGCATGCAGTTCATTAAAGATGAGCAGAAGGTGATAGAAGAATTGAAGCTTAGGGTGGTTTATGTTACTCCACAATCTCTTAATGCAGATTCAGGAGGACAATCAGGAATCACTTCTGCTGTTAAGCTTTCAATGAGAGGCTCTGATGTAGGATATTCTTTTTTATTTTATTTTATTTATTTTTTTTGTTTAGCTTCATACAATTTGAATGGTGAATAATCTCTGTTTTTTTATTGATGAAATTTGTAGATTTTCAAGAACTCAACACCCGAAGAGGTGAATGGCGGCTTCCTTTTCTATATTTAACATACTTGTCTTTAGTTGTTTCCTCTTGTGCTTTTGCATGAATATATCAATCGAAATATTAGTAACTTATGATGATATTCAATCGACTATTGACTGCTGGGTTACATTTTTTTTTAATGTATTCATGATTTTTTTTTTTTTCAGTGAAGTAGAAATTCTCTTCTTGCTATTTAAAATATGCACGAGGAAGAAATTCATGCAATCACCTGCAGAACTTGTGATGATTAGAGAGGCCATCTACTTACTTTCCTTTAATATAAAATTCTTTACCTTTGAAGTGGGTTAATTTATCACATTGGTTTTCATTGAAGATTCTTAGGTTTGTTTGTTATGCTGGTGAACTTGCTTAATGCAAAACCAAAAACGAACAACAACATTTTAGTAGTTATATCACTAGCAAATCTAGTTGTAAAAAGCTTCTTCTCCCCATAAAAATTGACAGTTTTCTGAAAAACAATGCCATGAAGTAGTTGTCTGAAATTGACTTATTGCTATGTAATGTTCAGCACTTTCAATCGCTTAAGAAGTTAAGCTCAAACTTTCTGTTTCTAAAACAATAAGGCTACATCAAAGAGAAAAGTGATGATGGTTCTGCTCATCAGCATGTTGCCCTGATAAACAGATACAATCACTCCCTCAAAAAGGCACCAATCTGTGCCATATGATGCATAATTGCATGTAGGGAAACAAATTGATATTCTTAGTTATTCTTGGTCAGTAATTTATCATTGTAAATGGTAGCCTGGTAGTGTAACTATTATAATCATCAATACATTCAACTATGCCGATCATATTGCGACACCTTGTTTATTATATTTGTGACAATTTGATCATATTGTGACACATTGATTTTGAAGAAGTGTTTACAATTGCAGGACCATGGATTGCAGCGCTTAAGAGCGGAAAGGGATTCTGTTCTTCAACAGAATAAGCTATTGCAGCGAGAACTAGTATGGTGCTTTTTGTTTGTTCTCTATCTTTTAACTTGTATCGATCGCATTTTATGGCATTTTATAGACTTTAGGCACAAGGCATAAGTGTATTATGCACTCTTGTGGAAAAGGTTGGGATTTGATGATGAATTAAGATCTTAGGAAGCTTTATCTGAAGGTAGGATTAGGAATATAGATCCTGAGCTTCCAGACTTGGTCATGCATCTTAAATGCGGCTTGCAAGTTTAGCCAATGGGTCAACTGGTAAGGTTAGGATTGAATAATTTTAAAGAAAAATCATGAATTCCTCCACTTTTTCTTCACTGGAAAACTGATAAACCATGAAAAAGAGTCTTTTTTTTGGTTAGTAGAACTTATAGTTCTTTACAAATCACATTAGTCTGTAATGCAGCTTAAGTTCTTTTTTATGTTTTTTTCATTGTTATTCACAAAATTTTACTTGATTTAAGTTAAATCCTATATGCCTACCTCTTAAAATTAAGGTTTGTTTGGGAGAGCTTTTTTTAGTGCGTTTTGCTTTTGAGAGCCTAAATTTTTAATTTTGATACCCGTTGAATACTTTTGAACCTGAGTTTTATTCATCCACCGAAGTTTTAGCTTTCAAAAAGCTAAAGACAAATAACTTTTCAGGGAGCACTTTTAAATCAGCTTTTTAGGAATTCAAAAAGCTCAGCCAAACGGAGCCTAAATCTCTCTAAATCACTGTATAAAAACAAATCTATCTCATTATGTGACTTGGATCTGTTTTGTGCTATGAACCCCCTCATTATGAGTTCTATATATCTCAGGATATGCTAAAGAGACGCCTAAGTCGCAGAAATGATGCGGGCTTTTCATTGACATTCGTTGCCCTCGCTGCGTTCATTGGGTTATTAGTCGGCATTGTGCTTAACTTTGCGCTATCTTCACGCTCTACTGCGTAACATAATTTACTTTGGTGGCTCATTGTTCCTTTAATTTTCACATTATTTTATTCCTTCGTTTGTTCTTGAACCAGACAGATGATGCTTTCGTTTTGCTTGTTAATTTTTATTTTGTTGGAAATAATCTATAACCAAATATTGGAAGTTAATTCCATTGTAATTTTTTTTTTCTATGATTGAGCTGTGAGAGGTGAAAAGATTTATAATACCATGGTGTTTAGTTCATTTGGTTATTCATTATGATCATTTTTTATAGGAAGATTTACATACATGTCACACAATTCTTATGTATTTACATAGCTAAGACCTAAATTTTGATTTTTATATATATATATTTCAATATTCAATATGGCATCAAAAATATCATCATCATTCACTTTTTAAAAGTGAATGTATCTTTTTAAGTATAGAAAAGTATTAGATAAGTAAATATGTAATTTTAAATATTAGATATGTAAATATATAAGAATTGTATGATATGCATGTAAATTTTTTTTTTAATATCATTATTATAATCAGTTGATAGCTAACAAAGATTTGATTGATTGTTATTAATATAAATTATGAAATTATTATTTAAGTATGTTATTAAATCAAATCGATTAATTTATAAATTTTAATAAGATATGTTAAAGAATTATGCAGCTTCTAAATTCAGATTTTCCTTTTTTTTTTTTAATTAATCGTTTTGAATGCATAGTGGGTGTGCTAGAATTGCTGCTAATAATAGCTGAGTTGCATATCCTGATATTGAATAAGATAAAATTCAGTGTATGGAATCGAATAACAGCTTTTTGGTATGCGCATTAAACATGTTAACCTTGCCTACATTATTCCCTTTCATATGGCTTAACTGCAGTTAAGGGTCCTCTTGGGCAGGTTAGCTTTTTGTAAAGTTATTATTGAGAAATCAATTTTTTGAAAAATTGTTACTATATTTAAAAAAAATGATTTTGGTCACATTTTATTTGTATTTTTTTTCGGGCTAATAAACCGGTGCCACGTTTTAGTAGACTTCTGAGTAATTTATTTAAAAATAAGGGCCACCTAAGGCATATTGAATGCTTGCTGAGTAAGCAGGTCTTACAAGTTAAAAAAATTAACATAAACAACTTGCTTAAATATTATTCTTCAGTCACAATTAATTAGTGATTACCTCACATATTATTAAAAGCATATAATATGATATGAAGGGATGCAATTGATCTCCAGAACTTGTATCCTGGCTGATGTTTAATCAATTATAAATTAAATTGAAATCAATTTACTTTGTTTTTTGCTTAAAATTAATTTAGGAGCTATTTGGTTAGAATTAAAAGTAAAATAAAATAAATTAAATGCAAGAGTTTTAGATTTTTTAATTATATGATATAAAAGAAAATTTTAAAGAATAATACATTTAATTTATCGATAGTTATATTTTATATATTTAAAATTGATCAATTGGTGAATTTTAAATTTACAAGTAAAATGTCATTAAGTATTTAAAATTGCCAAATTTATTATCATTAATATATTTGTTAGAATTATAATTAGTTAATTTCATTGTAATTATTTGTCAAAACTTCAAAATAATATATTTTATCAAGAAAAAAATGGCATTAGGGCATCATAGTATATAGTTTTTATCAGAATAGAGGCCCATTGTCTTTAGATCTGTATTGCGATTAATATTTTATGTGATATTATGTATTCTTCTTAGGGGTGAATGTTCATTCTGCCCAAAATTTTCAACAAATGAATTAAAAAAATCGGATGAGATAAAATGTTGATGTAGTTATCTTATTTAATAAAAACAAACTATAATAATATTTAGATGAATTTATTCCATAAGAGGAGACTGATCATTCTCTCCCTAATTTTTTTTTAACAGGTGGTATTAACAAAAAAGAAAAAAAAAAAAGAAGCCTTTACATACATAGCACACAATTCTTATATATTTACATGGCTATCATCTAAATTTTCATATTTATTTAAATAACATCAAAGTTTTCATTGTTACATCAAAAATGGCACCATCATACTTTTTAACAGTGAAATGCACTTTTTTTATGTATAATAGAACTGTTATTTAGGAGGTATTTCGTTGTCTTAAAAAAAAAAGTACTTTGTAAAAGAAATATAGTATAAAGTAAATATAATATATTTGAATTATTTTGAGTTGTTGAAAATTTTAGAAATACATGAGTTTATTATTATTTTTGTTTAGTATAATGAATATAATGCAAAGTATTTTTTGAGGTTAAGGGTGACCGATGGTAGGGGTTGGCCTCGACGATAGTGGGCTTCACCTATAGCATATGGCGGGCTACCAAAATGACAATGAGGCGGTCATTCTCATTTTATACCATACAGTGTATTTAGAATTCGCCCAATTTGGGCCTATTCTAAATACACCATAAATATCTTACAATTTTATTTTGTACCTTACCAAATACTTCAAAAGTTAAAAATCCTTATTCAGTTTTTTGAAAAAAAAACGCAAAAATTGAATAGCTTTATTTTGAATACTTTATAGTTGTTTGTTTGTATGTAAAGTAAATACATGAAAATTATATTTTCTATTTGGCTGGGTATATGTAAAATAAAGTAAATACTTGCATTCTGAATGCTATTGTACGTAAAGTGATTGCATAATTTTTTTAAATTAATTGAATTATTAAAGTAATAAATTAAATATATAATAAAATATAAATAATTTATATTTAAAAATTTACTACTTAGTTAGAAAAGGATTAAAAAATATTTATTTTAAAATTAAAAGCTTCTTCATGATTTTATATTAGTGGCATTTTAGAATAGAAATAAATTCAATCTTCTAGTTCAATATGTAATCTTGAGTAGAGTTTAAAGTCAAGCTACTTAAAACTAATCAAATACGTATATATATAAAACCAAAAAGGAAAATTTTATTGTACTAAAAAAAGGATACAAAATTCTTAAATGGGAAAAACTAATGCTCAAAGAGCTATAAAAAAGCCTAAATAGAAAAATCTCCAAAGTAAATACAATAAAATAAAAACGACTAAAAGCTAAGACGAGAAGAAAAACAAAGAGACAACTCTAGTCATCCAAGAATGAAGAGACCAGCAAGATAAGTTATTGAATGCTAAAAAGTATAGAAAGAGTATAGATCCCTAAAAAGAAGAGAGAGCCTACAAATAACTCAAATAGAAAAATTAGTAAGATAGGCTTAAAGATGAAGATATAACTAACAAAGCCAAAGAAAGAAGGAACAAAAGCTCAGGCTCAGATATAAAGAAGAAAAGATCATTAAAAAAAATGAAATAAAAGAATGAAAGAAATAGGGGCAACAAAATATGAGAACATCTAAACTTCAAAAGAAGGTTATAATCATATAAAAGGCTACCAACCAAAAAAAAAGTAAGCACAACACATCATAATCATCATAGCTTACCAACCAAAAAAAAAGTAAGCACAACACATCATAATCATCATAGCCATAAAATCCAACACCAGAATAAATAAAGCCACCAAAGAGGAGAAGGACCATCCAAGAGAAAACAAACCTCAGAAGAAGGGAAACAAACACAGAAAAGAACATAACCATAAGAGCCAAAAAATCTCAAATTAGCCCACAAGGCCAACCACTAGAAAGGAGCTAAAAACAAATAAAGAGCATAAGGCACATACCAGCCAACAGGAACAACCTACAAGGAGCAATAGAAAGAAAGCCAAGCCCACGAAAAAAGGAAATCAGATAACCAAGCAGGCAATAATGTCAACCACCAGAAAAGAAAGCACAAGAAAGCACCATACCACCAAAGCCAAAAAAGACCACAAAGCCAACCGGCATAACACAAGCAGACACCCCAACAGAGAGACAACAAGAGAGGAAAACTAAAAAAAAGGTGAAAGCATAGAAAAAGCAAAAGATAGCCCAAGAATAAAAACACAATCAAGACAAACAAAGCTCAGGCACAACCAGCAGAGAGACAATAAGAGCTGATAAGTATCCTTTGCAAAGGAATAGGGATCAGCAGTAACCTTCATATCTTCATTAATAAAAGAGGTGAGAGAAGCATAATCCAGATTTTTAGTACAATCTTCATGTAAGGGATAAATGGAAGATTTAAATTCCTTAGAAACACAAAGCATATTACCAAAATTCTAAACATAATTACCAGTCATACATAAAACATCATTTTGCAAGGAAAATATAACTCTGAACCAAAATTCTCCACAACTTTCATGTTGTTCAATTTTGAAAACTACTCACGGATTCGCTACAGTTCTCGCAAATGTGATATGAAAAAAAATGAAATACAAAAAATAATATCGTGCATTTGCTTTTCGCACATATCTCACTGGATCCTTATCCAAATTAGATGAACATGATATCGTTGGAAAGATAACGAACTTCTCCACAACTTTCATGTTGATTAATTTTGATAATTACCTACGGATTCGTTACAGTTTTCGCAAATGGGATATGAAAAAAAACTAAAATACATAAAATAATGCCCTGCATTGGTTTTTTTTATATCTCACTCGATCCTTGTTCGAATTAGATAAACATAGTATTTTGGAAAGATAACAAACTTCTCCACAACTTTCATGTTGATCAAATTTAATAATTACCCACGGATTCTCTACAGTTCTCGCAAACGTGATATGAAAAAAATTTGAAATGCAGAAAATAATGTCATGCGCTAGTTTTCACACATATCTCTCTCGATCTTTGTCCGAATTAGATGAACATGGTATCATTGGAAATATAACAAACTTCTGCACAACTTTTATGTTGATCAATTTTGATAATTACTCGTGGATTCGCTACAATTCCCTCAAACGTGATGTGAAAAAAAACTGAAATGCAGAAAATAATGTCTTGGGTTGGTTTTTCTCACATATCTCACTCGATCCTTATCCAAATTAGATGAATATGATATCGTTAGAAATATAACGAACTTCTCCACAACTTTTATGTAGATCAATTTTGATAATTACCTACAGATTCACTACAGTTCTCGCAAACGTGATATGAAAAAAAAAACTGAAATGCAGAAAATAGTGTATTGCGCTGATTTTTCACACATATCTCACTCAATACTTGTTCGAATTAGATGAACATGGTATCGTTGGAAAGATAACGAACTTTTCCACAACTTTCATGTTGATAAATTTTAATAATTACTCACGGATTCAACAGTTCTCGTAAACATCATATAAAAAAATTGAAACACAGAAAAAAAAATGCCCTGTAGTGACTTTTCGCACATATCGCACTTGATCCTTATCAAACTTTGAAGAAGGACAAAACATATTTAAAATTATAGAACCTGTTGGTATTTTGTATTGACTTAGTTGAATAGCATATGAAGAAGTATTCTGCTACTTTTCTCTTCCATTTGGCTCTAATGGATAGCTTTCAAAAGGCCTATTGGAAGGCGTAAATAGCAAAGTCATGCTTGAGTTATGTTTAGGATAGTTTGTAGAACTATTATCTATGGTGAAAGCAAGGTTGCAAGTAAGAATTAGCCATCAATATAACTGACTAAATATTGTATTAATAAAATGATTTATGCATTTAGTATGACATCAAGGAATAGTACTTATTGAGGTGATCAGGTACGACATCAAGGAATAGTGCACTATCTCGAAAGATATAAATCACTATTCTACGATAGACCTAATCACCTAATAAGGACTCCTAAGGTATAATAGGTTTTCGAATGTACGAGAGATTTTTTCCTATTTTATATGGATAAATAAAGTAGGATTTATTTAAACCGGTTTCTAAAGTTCGCTTCGGGGGCAAGCCTCCATAGTTAATTACATCATAAGGAATGTGAATTTCTTAGAAATACTCTCGATTAAAGTAGGCAATTATTATCTCTAAAAAATTCAAAGATAGGACTATCAATAAATTAGCTTTGTTTGGAAGATCAAATAGAAAAGATTGAAAGGAAAGACTTATTATTGAAGCCAAAAGGAGATAAGTAGAAGATGCTCATGATACTAGGAAACCTAATAAATATCTCAAACTATCCTATAGTTGGGCTTTATTGTTTGAAATTGAGAAGAATTATATATTTGAGTTAAAATTTTATTAGAAATCTAGGACTTATAATTTCACAAGACAAGATTGTGAAAATGCCTAAGAGGTGATGATTTATGCTTGTAGCCCCAAAGGGAAACACGAACCTCAAATCCTAAATCTAGGGAGCTTCAGCAAGGGCCAAAGCATGACCTAAATCTAAGGCGAAAGTGTGTATATTGTTTACCTCCATAAGATAGAGTAAACTACCCAACTGTTGGACTTATAACCGCCTGGAGTGACAGCCAGCTTACTCCTCGTATATTTTAAAATCATGTGGTCAAGTCATATATTTTGCAAGATAATTAGGTTGTTATTATTTAGAAAAGAAACCAAAGTCTTTAAACCTACTCCCTAAAAGACTAGAGCATGAGTGGTATGAATAATGACTTAGTCTAATGCAAATCTTATCAAAATTTATTTGATTTTTGACTCTTTATTTTTAACACAGGCTATATGATTTTATATGCCTAAACATATGATGAAATGAGCTATGGGCCAAATCAAAAGAGAAAGATGTATTTTTTCATCATAGGCTCTCAAAGGTTGAGCCTTTTTACTATCTCGCAAAGATGAAAACCCTCTCTTAACAAGAGTGAAGTAAAATGACATGCATGATATTAAGCATTCAACATCCATCTAAGGGGATGCTAAATATTTTATGATCTTGATTTAATGCCTAGGCTTTATGTGAGGTTATGAGTTATTTTAGAAAATTTAGTTATAAGTTGTAGTTGGGGTAGAAAATTTATTTTCTCTTAAGAGCCTAATCACATCCAGACCACACATAAATCATCAATCATAAAGAAACTAGAAATATATATGTAATTTCTATTGCATAATATAAACAAATAACCAAATAATTTATAACCTCAACGTAAAAGAATAAAGGTCATTTGCGATTGGTACCGCCTGAACCCAAAAATAAATGGGTAGTCGAGCTCTACCCTTATACATCCTGGTATATGAAAAAATAATTACATGTTACAAAATGATAAGTGTTATGGGGGATCTTCAAGTCTTCATTCTCCCACCATTTCTTCATTTGATTTGCTCCATTTGGTTTGGTAGGCTTCTAGGCATCACGTGGCACCCCAGGATTAAACCTTCTAGCCAATGTTCATCCTTAACCCCCATAACACTTAACCAAACTCCAAATGCACAATTACATTAAAAAAATGGAAAAGTTAATCTAACTACACCTGTAAAATAAGTGTTAGCTAAACACACCATACAATCCAAACAGTTATATAAATAATTTAGACTTAGCACTCTACACATAGGTAATCAAATCCATCTATCATAATGTAGATAATGCTTAGGGGATAAGCAACCTGCACAGCAAAATATTTATATTTATTTTACGCGCCCCTTAAGCATAATCTTCTGCAGAAAATATAATTAGGCTAACCACGGCCTAACATCCAATCTACGCACATACACCTTAACATCCAATCTACAACATTATCATAAAATGAGCATACACCAAATCATACACCGCCCTAACATAAAGCTAGAAGTGAAGACTTAATCTAATGTGTGTGTTAAGGCTTATGTGGTATGTCCTAGTTAGGCTTTATGGTTAAGATTTTCTAAGTATGAAAGACATTTAATTATTAAGGGTGGTTTCACTTTAAATGGTTTAATTAATTTACAAATTTTACTTAACATTTTTTTGTTTCATTTGACCTACACAAAACAAGTGTTATGAAGAGAAAGAAAGAGAGGATCACTCTCTTTTATCCCTACCTTAAGTCACATTTAAAGTAAATTAATTAATCATTTCTCTTTAGTGAATGACTTATTACATGATTTGATTAATCATAAGTTTAGGTTCACTTTAAATAAATTCATTCAATAAGAAATGCATCTTAAGGTTAGTTGGAATGAATTACTATCACATAACACAGGTTTGTTCATTTCTTTCCATCATGTATATCATGCATATGATTAAATCCTAAGCATAGCTATACATGCAATTTGTATCTTAGCACACTTAAATGATGAATGTGAGTAAATGTATTTAGAATTGACATTTCATTTGGTTGAATGATTTTGTCATATTAATTTAAAGCTCTATCTAAATTCTTATGCAAAAGCATACAGAAATAACTTTAAATCACATGATTAATCAACTCAACCAAATAAACAATGTATGAATGCATGCCTTTTTAATAGAAAAAGGGGATTTTCATTCATTAGCTAAGTACACATCCACATGTATAAAAGTTTGAGAAATTTATATACATAGTGCAATTCTTATGCATTTATATATCTAACACCTAAAGTTTGATATTTACAAACATAAACCTTTCCTATGCTTCAAAGGTGAATTTGACTTCAAAATTAAGAAAAGTGCTATTTTTTTGTAATAATAAAGATTTAGGTGCTATATATGTAAATATTTATGTTTTGGTGTTAAATATGTAAATATATAATAATTACATGCTATGTATGTAAATGCCCCTAAAAGTTTTAAGCAAGTACGTCACCATTGTTCTACACTAAGGGAATGAGGTAAGAACCTCCTTGGGGCTACTTAAAGTCGTGCATCCTTGGAATGTCCAGACTAATATATCGCTATCCTTAGATACATGTGGATATATAAACAACTACAAGAATAGAAAGCCCTGAAAAAATTATATTTTGATTTGATTGATTTATTTTGTGTAAATGAATTAAAGCTCTATCTAGATTCTAATATTCAAATGTATAAAAAATGAAATAAATCAGGTACATCACCATTATTTTGCACCAAGGGAATGAGGTAGGAACCTCCTTGGGACTACTTAAAGCTGTGTGTCCCTGGAATGTTCAGGCTAATATACCCGCCAACATTCTTACTTAAATAAATCAACACATGAATTTAAAGAAGTGACTTTATTTCACACACTAAATTTATATTCACTTGCATTTTATACATGCAGCTAAAATTATAATACATATGTATATTCATTCATTAATAAATTTTTGAAAATATATTTGAGATTTAATAGTGATACTAGCCACACATATTTTTAATTTAAATCAACACATGTAAATTAACATAAAGAAAATCATTTTTCATTTGATTAATTTGAAAGATATGAATGCATGTACAAGTCATATAAAATCAAATCAATCGATAATCTAAATAAGATTATTTAAAACAAACCAAAGTTCTTTAATGTCATTTCATTTTTCATGTTTGATTTAATTTAAGGAAATGTGGAGGAGGTTTGCTAATCCTAATCCAATCCCCCTTGTGTGAGTTAATTTAGTTTAATGAAGAGTAATTAGGTCAATTTTATGTCTTAATTAGGTTAGGTATGAATTAAGTCAATTAATTAATCCTCACCTACATCACCTTAAGCTAATTAACTAATTAATAATGAGCCAATATGATATGCAACCACATGGAAAGTAAATTAGCAATGCTCCTACGAAATGAAAGGGGTCTACTACAATTAGCTCATGATTAATAGTTAACTAGGCTTAAGGGATTTAACTTAACTATTTTTATGATTTTCTTATACATATAAGCTAACCATAATTTCATTAGATTCCTTTAAACTATTAAACATCTAAATTGCTACCCAAAATTGATTAAAGGTGATTTTATATGTGAATGAATGAATTTTAAATTAAGTTTCATTTTAATCTTTTAATTGATTTAAATATTTTGATTATATCTTAATGATGATGAAATTAACTTAGGAAAAGGGATCAAGAGGTGGGTCTCAATCCCAATCACTAAGTCATTCCAATTAACAAAACTCTGAAATAGCTCACATCTTAATTAAGTTAATTAATCAAAAGGTTAATTAATCACTTAATCTTTAATTAATTGTGGATAAAGAGGCTTAATGAAATTATCATAAGAAATAAACCTAAACCATTTCTCTAAGACTCTTCACTGTTAACAGAGGGCCATGAACTTAATTTATGGATTAAGTTATTGTTCATTCACTAATTATCACTAATTAAAATTAAGAGAGTGATTAAGACTTAATCAATTAATTTCTCTAATAAAGCAACTAATAAAATTTAAAAATAGGGAGGCACAAATCATCCCCCTAAACATCCACTAAAAGTTTAAAATTTGAGTGATTAATTAAGGAGTAATTAAGCTAATTAAAATTTTAATTAAACATTACTTAAGCCAAAATCACTGTTCAAAATTAATTATAATAATTTTAATGGATTATACTCTAAAATATCTTCAAAATGAGCCCAAGTTTGTATTTTTTTTGAATTTTTCTAAGATTAGTTATGATTTTTAGAAGTTTTAGCCTTAAAATAGATTAAGCTTAATTAAAGCCTTAATCCCATCGGCATGGCTAATGCGACGCTTTTAAATGTGCGATGAGATTGGCTATTTAAGTTATCACATCATTGGCCCGATTGTGGTGGGCGTCTTAACTCCTTGTGATCAACCTATCTATAGTTTAGGAAAAGAATCAGGGGATCTAACGTAGGATTAGATCATGACCGTCCATTCTGATCACGCAAAATGGACGACCTGTGATCCATCCCATTTATGAGTGGTGAAAGACAGATGTCATCTATCTTTCCCCGATCGAGCTCACGAGCTCAGGCATCAAATTGATCCCTTCCGGGGAGACACATCCAATGACTAAAAATGCATGACATTCAAATTTGTTTCACAAACGACCAAACAATTTTCCATGCCCAGACTCAGTTTTGCAAAATTACCTCCGCTAATGGTAGTGGATCGACGAGAGGTAAGCTAGTTGAGTGAGGCCTTGTTGAAAGCGGGGTTTGATTTGGTGTAGAGCTCTGATCAAGCCAAAGCATAGAGCCTTTGATCGAAAACTTGGTGATCATGAAGGCTTAGAGATGATTCGGTTGTCTTCGATGAAGTAAGAGGATGGTGTGGGTGCACAAAATTTGTATTTGATCAAGTAGAGGAAGAATATTGCTCAGAAGGATGTTGTCCTGTTTCAACTTTACACGTAGAGAGCAATGGTCGATTGAGGGAGGCTTGGGGTGCTCTGGGAAGCTCTGAGGGGTTTCAATATAACTTAGAAAACTCAGAGAGTGCGAATGGTGAAGAATCCCACTCGAAGTGAGGGGGTATACCCCTCAATTGCACTTGATCGATGGATAGGATTCATCCCTAAAAATCCACCAATTTACCACCATCGGGTCATCAGAGGGGTTGTCGTGAGCTCCACGTGGCATGCCAAAGAGTGGAGAAAGTGGTGGCAGGAGTCTCAAGGCTTGATATGAGGAGATTGTGTGGGAATGATCTTTATCTTTGCCCATGGGATTTAGCCATGAGAGGGAGTGTCTTGGCTTGCTTCCCTTGGTCTATGGCAAGTGTTGAGATGGCTTAGGGTGGGCTAAGGTGGCCTAAGAGTTTCTCGTTAGGAAGTTTGATGGCTTCCATGGAGATGTGAAAGTGGACTTTGCCTCTTAAGGCATGAATCCAATACAAAGAGGGGTGCCTATTGGTTGGTCCCCTTGGATTGGGTCCCACTTAAATTTAGGCTGGCTTGGGGCTGACCTAGGGTTCATTTGGGCCAGGTTAGGTCAGCCAACAAGGTTCCATAAGGTGGCTTTGGGTGATTTGGCTTCATATGGTCAAAATAGGCTCATTTGGGTTAGGTTGGGTTGGGTTGACCAATTTGTCAAATTGGATCAAACCAAGACTTGGGTTAGGTTCATATGATGATTTCAAAAGTTTTGGTTCAATTGGTTTTGATTAATTTGGCTTAGGTTTGATTTTAGCTCATTTGGATTCAAATAGGTCAAATAGGCTAAGTTGACTAATTTGACCAATTTGACCATATTGGGCTGGGTTAAGTATTGGTTCATGTTTAATCGGTTAATTGAAAATGATTGTAAGCTTTGGTTTGGTTTAATTTGGATTTAATTTTGATTTTGGCCAATTTGACCCTTTAGGTCAATTTGGGCTAGGTTGGGTCAAGTTGACTAATTGGCCAAATTGGGTTCAATCATAGCTTTGGTCAAATTCAATAAGTGATTTGGAATTAACTTGAGATATTGGTTGCAATCAATTTGGATCAAATCATGATTTGACCCATTTTGGCTTTTTAGGCCAATTTGGGTCAACTTAGGTCAAATGGACTTGTTTGGCTCAATTGAGGGTTTGATCATGTTCAATCATTGATTATGAGTGGGTTTGAGTCAATGGTTTAAATCAATTTGATATATGGTGGGTTTTGGCTAGTTTGGATTTCATTTGGGCTAAAGGTTGACTTGGTCAATGGGCTAGGTTGACTTGGTTTGACCTAATTCAAGACAATCAATTAACCTAGGATGATTTTTGATCATGATATAGGATTTGGATGGGCTTAGTTCAATCCAATTTGGGTTGAATTAAACTTATTTCAAAAAACTCATTTAGGTCACTTTTGGTCAAGTGGACCTAAATGAGTCAATTGACTTGATCATGGCTTGATTCAAGTTTAATTGAACTCACATACAGACTTAGGATGGAAATATAAATCCAATTGTAAGTGTTTGAAGCCCTATGGATTTTGGTTCATATGACAATTTTAAGTCAAAAGGGGTCAACATGGGCTTGACTTGGATTTGGATTGATAATTATAGTTTGTGTTTATATTTGGAACAATGATTGAAGGAGTGATTGATTCATGAAGAAATTCATGAGTTTTGAGTTGATTTGGATATCATTTAGCCAAGTTCAAGAAATTGGCTAAAAGGGCTAAAATTGAGAAGTTTATTTGATTTGGGTTTCTTTTTGGCCATTTGGATTTATATTTCATTTATATTTGTGAACATAAATAAATATATAAATAATTCATAAAAAAATCACTTGAGTTTGGAGTGATTGGAAAGCAAATTTGACCAAATTGAGGCATGTGGGTCAAAAGGGCTTTAATGGGGAATTAATTTGATTTGGTTTAGTTTGATTTGATTTGAATGGTTTGAACTTAGATTTCATTTATATTTGTGAATATAAATGAATGAATGATTGATTTATGAAGAAATCAATTGAGTTTGGGTTGCTTTGGATTGATATTTGGTTAAGATTATGGAGGTAGGTTCATATGGCTTAGAACGGGGTTTTGGAGTTTGAATTCAATCATGAGTTTTAATCATTTGATTTGGGATTGGATTTATAATTTGGAATTTGGGTTGGGATTTAATTTTATATTGAATTTTATATTTGAGAAAATTAATTGAATTGGTGATTTGAATTTGGTTAATACTAAGTCCATAAGATAAAATAAAAGAGCTTAGGAAAGGATTTGGAATTTGAACTTAATCATGGGTTACAATCATTCGATTTGGAATTGGATTTATGATTTAAAATTTGGGTTGGGATTTGATTTGAGATTGAATTTGATATTTGAGAAAATTAATTGAATTGGGGTTGATTTAAATTTGGTTAAGGCTAAGTCCTTTGAGGTTTGATTTGGAAGGAGGAAGCAAGGATTGGGTTTAAGGCTATACAGTAGGCAAGTATGCCTAAATCTCTAAGGCATAACCTCTTCTTATGACTAACTCTTCTAAGTCTCTAGGCTTAAGTTAAGTATTCACCTAATCTCTAGAAGTGTCTTAAGACTAAGGAGCTCTTAGTGTCTACTAGAGTCCTAGATCTATGATGAGGAAGTTGAGAGCTCACTCCCAAAAGTGAGGTCAACAATAACCATGCTGAGTATCATATGAAATCTAGAATATGGATGAGCATTGCAAGAGACTAAATATATGTTACATTAAAAATAGTAAAAGTTGCTTAAGTGTAAATTTGATTAATTTCAAGAAACAAGATCCAACATATTAGTTAGAATCAAAAGTACCACATACCAAAATCAGCAAAGATACTTAAGAGGGATAATTAACTTGAAATTTAATATCAAAAAGAGATGAATATTGGCTTTGTTTGCTACTTAAAAAAACCACGTTGTTTTTTTCTTTCTTTTTGATTAAGGATGTCAAGCCAGTATCTTTAGAGAAATTTATAGGAAGAAGGCCAATGCATGTGCAATATCACAACATGTGAACCAATCACAAGTTACAACTTTTTACATGCATTAATTTAGAATTTGCGTCTTTTGATTCCTTGGAAGTCTAATTTTGTCCAAAACTTCAATTACCAGTGTCAAACATTTAAATTGATTCTAAAATACTTTTAAATAACATAAAACTACTCTAATTCAAATGGGTTCACCTGATTTATAAGTGAGACAAGCAAAATAATCAAAATTTGCAAATTCTTCAAATATAAAGTTTTAAACCACAGTAAACATACAACTACGAACCTACTCGAAAGTCAATATATATGACAAGCACAATAGTTATGAAATATACAACAAAAGTTTAGTGCGTTCAACATAATATCCTAATGCATTGCATTCCAATATGATGACCAATATCATAGGATCATTTGTTTTCTTACCATCCACCTGCCATTGAGCGGTTTTGCAAGGAATGAAGTAATCATTGTAGGGTTACTAGCTAAGGTGTCGTAGATTGCATCAATCTCTTCTACAAAAAATTCAGGAATTGCTAATAACTCTGTCATCAATTCAGTAAACATCTACATTTCCTTAGATATTCTTGTTGAACTTTGAATGGCATTAGCAACCTGAGATACACTATCAGCCATCATCATAATGTACTCCATAAATGTTTGATCAGTAGATAAGTTCTTAATTTTCTTTCTTGGAGGTTCTCCCTTCGAAGATGATGTTAATCCTTACTTTGTTGTTCCAACTGAATCTTCTTTAACTTCAATATTGTCCCAAACATGAACTTGAGATGCATCCACCTCAGTTTCATGAAGTGTGAGGACTCTCATCATCTAAGTGAATGCATTGACTCCCAAATGAAGTCTGAGAGCTTCCTGATTTTTCCCATTCTCCAGTGGCATGTCCCTCTCCACAAACATTCTCTAGCTCCATATAATTTACGATTGGGAAATTCAAGTAAGCTGCATCTTTTCCAAATGTCTGTAGCATAACAAAATGTCATTTTAGTTTTACATGAATAATAGGAAAATATTTTTAATGAGAGTAAATGTATACTTGAATATATGATGTGTATTCTTCAGGACCTATTAAAATCATTTTCTTTTCATCATCCTAGGAAATAGCTAACTTTTTCTTCAAACACTGAATGTGACTCCATATGGATCTTTGGCATCTAATTTGATTTTTACATTGCTCAATAGTCACCTCAATGCTGAATTTTAATTTCATCTTTTAAGGAACACCTTGGTATATAACATCCTTAAGCCTTAAGCACTTCTTAGATTTACATCCATATATTCACACATGATTTGTAATAATCCTGATATCCATTCTGGTTTCAAGTTTCACATAAAATATTTTCTTTCTTGCCGGTAGTAGCATTTGCAGTTGATTGGAGTGGTTCCATTACACTTGAACCTAGTAGTCATATATATATATATATATATATATACTTCGTCAATAAGTAATGAGAATCAATCTTTACAAGAAATAGAGGTATTGTAAACCAATTGAAACAGTCAAGTACAAGACATTATTTACTTAAATCAACTTATGTCATGGAGCATAGAAAAGCTGATAGAAGTAACATTCTAACAATAACATATATTAAAAGAGAAAGTATCTCATGTTAAGAATATTGTAAAAATTTAATAAAATTATTTTTGTTTGCATTACCAACATTATAGTAAACTATATAAAGTAATAATTTTGTATACAATATCTGCAACAAAAATATGTGAAAGTCCAAAACATTAACACAAAACTGGGAGTGGAAGAACATCATTATTCAGGCTTTTAAAAACCAGCACTCGCCATATGATCCCACATAGCATTGCGCTTTGATCTCTTTTATCTAACCACTCTCGAGAGTCATTTGCGAATTTTTGAGATCTCTTGCTCAAGTAATGTCTATTATGCCACTCATCCTCTGAAATAATGATTTTGTCACCACCTTTAGTAATCATTCAATTATGTAGTATGCAACAAGTTAGCACAATTTCAACTTATATTTGCAATGAGAAATAATGATCACTTTTTAAGATAGTGAAACGATTCTTCAAAGAACCAAAAGCTCGCTCCACAGTTGTGTGTAATGATGAATGTCTTAAGTTGAAAAGCTCTTTATAGTTAGTAGGTCAAGTGAAAACTCTTAATGGTATTTTTCATATAGAGAAATAAAACATTTTCTAGTTGAGTAGCCACCATCAGCTAAATAGTACTTACCTACAATATTAATTTTTGTTATGCCAACATGACTATTTTTGAAATTCAAAATTAAAATATGACGTTGTATCTTCTAGAATACGTAAACTGCCAGGCCTTTCTAAGGCATTTTTAAGGATGGTTGCATCATGTGCTAAATCTTTCCAACCAATAATACATAAGTGTATCATAAATCAAAGTCCACTGTAGCTAAGATATTTTGGGTTGGATATGGTTTTCTTCCTCTAAAGATTCGTGCTCCTTAGGTACTCTAGCTTTAATGTGTGTTCCATCTATTGTACCAACACAATCCTAATTTTACAATAAATTATTTTAATATAAATATGAAGATAGAAATAACTTTCAAACATAAGATTAATATTTACCTGAAAGAATGACATAAATCTGTAGTTTGTTTGTATCTTATAAGGAGTTTGGAGAACTGGAGGTACAATCAGCTCATGACGTAACTCTCCTATAGCATATAAAACTGCATTAAAGTACCGACTAACTGTTTCTCCAGACCGTTGAAAGTTGAATCGAACGACTTGAATACGAATGTTATGTCCAAGTGTATGAAGTAACACAGCAAGTTGCTCTTCAATCCTTACATTGAAAGTGTCTTGTTGCAACTTTCTTGTATAAATTAAATTGTATAACTTAAAAAAGAGATGTTTTCTTATTCAAACCATGCTAATATAGTAAGAATTAGAACTGTGGTATAGCCTAAGAAGATATTTTTGACGTTGTATATTCCATTCAAGATCACATCATTGCCTTTCTTTACCCATCTTATATAATAAAATAAGCATAACATTCATAAATGCAGCAATCACAGCATGAATGGATGAATGATTTTGACATTGAACAATATTTGTGCCTTCACAATCATCATTCAAATTGATTGGTAGATATGCATTCAGGTGTAATTTCTCTACCATCTTTAAAGTATGAGCAATAATTAAATAAAGGTAGAAAATTGACATATACTCATTAGGAAGAAAATATTTTTCAATAATAATGTTCAAAACCAGATATCAATTGTGGAATAGTAATCAAAATAACTCATAATCAAAAAATTATTTTAGGATAAAAGTACTATTGATCAAAATCATTTTTAATCATAGAAATATATAAGTAAGGTAGGTGTATTTTACCTTATGGCTTAGCATGTGTGCATTTTATATAGCAATTGTTTTTCTTATGCTAGATGATATATTTCTACATATCTGTTAGAAGAATAGGTCGCCATCTCTATAATACATCAATCCATAAAAATTAAGCCTCTGAAATTGGCTTCAAAACTCAAATTCACTCAAACATCAGAATAATTTCTTATTGGATTAAACTGATAATGAAGAGAAGAAGACAACCAATGTACCATTCATGACTTACAATGAACTTGAATTGTGCTAAATCTAGATAAGATCAGTTATATATAAAATTTTGGATTTTGATTGTACTAGGTAAGAGTTGCATGTATATTGAAAGTGTCTTGTTACAACTTTCTTGTATGAATTAAATCGTATTAATTAAAAAAAAGGGGTGTTGTGGGCTCCAAAAATTCACCACCAACCTCTCAACAAATAGAATTGAAGAGAGTTTGATTTAAAATGTGTCGGTATAATATTCAGAAGGCAGATGGAATAGTAGATAAGACACTACCCAGATATTTCACCCTCATTTTGTGAGGACTTTAGATATGGTTCTAGGTTTCTATAAAAAGCATCCTACCTCCCAATAAGTGAGAGAGAACTTTCAATTAAGGCTAGTTGTTAGATCACTTAATGCATAGCGTATAGTAGCAACATATGGAGTTTTAGAATTTAGGATTATGAAATTCATCATTTTAAATTAAACTGCATGTTTGGGGATGATGACGCCCGTCATGATCGTAATATAATGGTCAAGCCACAGTTAGAGAACACGAGCCACTTCCTTACTAGAATGAGATTAATTGAGAGTGAATATAACATAACACTTGATTTGACATTGGCTCCTTTGTGAGCTAGAGTTTTCTTAGTTTATCACCCCCGATAAATAATTGTAGAAGGTGAATAGATTGAGTTAATTTTAAGCTTTTAATGATTAGATTCCATTTGGGCAATTTTTTTTAGAGATTGATATTTAATTTGAGTTAATTTGATTAATTTGAATATGTTTAAGAGCTTTAGATCTCATCAACCGCCAATAGAGGATTAGATCTACTATCACTGACGTAATTTGTTTTGAGATATTTTAACATTTGAAATTTTATAATAGATTTTAGTTTTGTTAATCCCATGACTAAACCAAGAAATAACTGGCGCAACATCCTCGCATGACTTGAATTTAAGCACTCAAAGATAGTGCCACGCGTTTGAGAATGCCTAATTACTTCTATCACTTGTATGTGTGAATCCGTAATTGAAGGTGTTTTGATTGATTGTAGTTTAAAAACATTACTTCTGCTAGTTTACTGCTGAATTTTTTCAATTCTTCTAGCTTGAATATGTTCAATTCAAATCACTCTTAATAAGTTATATCAATTTCAATGTTTATTGCTTTAGCCCTACTCATGCTTATTAGCTAGCATTATAATCATCTCTATATTCATATAAGAGTTATTAAACCCAATTTAGATTCATACTTATCTCTACATCAAGCTCCATGTTTATTTAAAAATTAGACTTTAAGTTATACTTGCAGGAAAAAGTATTGTCTCATACAATTTTTTACTTGTGATAATTACCCATCTAATCTCCCCATCATATTTAATTTAAACAAAGGGTCCTGCATTGCTTCTTTCCATTTCTATAAATAGGGCTAATGGAGGGCCTTCCATTTCATATAGTTTTTTTAAGGTGTTTTTGGAGTTTGAGAAGGGAAAAAGATCTTATTACATTCCAAGTAAGTGTTTTATTCTTTCAAAGTTTCTTTAAGCATTTTCTTTGATTTAGTGTTTTTGTTTTTAATTTGAATTTAGATTCGGTTACGTATTGCTAATATTCCTAAGTAGTTCTTTATTCTCCCATTTCTCTAAGTCAAAAGATTTGGCCTTAATTTTGGCAACCTCAGGGCATCATCCCCTTGTGAGTATCAGTGTGTTTTGGCTTTTCTCGGTATGCCACGATGAGCATAGCAGTGGTGTCTTCACCAGCTCTTCTACCCACTATGCCCTATGGGGCATTAGCGGGGTCTTGAAACTTGCATAAAGAGAAATACAATGCAATATATATATTCATTTATTTTTCTCTTTTTTTTTAAGTCTAGAATTTTGTAAAAATTTTGACATTCAAATTTAGAGGCGACATCTAACAGGTGTTACTTTCTACACTAATAAGTGTAGCGGCGAAACTTGTGACACCCATGGTGATTTTTTTATCTTGTCGCGCCCTAATGAGCATGACGAGGTCTTCAAACCTGCAAAGTAACACAATCATATATATCCACATCACACATTGATTCCACATGTTATGACTCATTTTTTTTGCGCATTGTAATGATTGATTGTGGTGAAAAATTTCTATAGGGGAGTCGCCTTCAAATCTGTGGGGAGAAATAAAAGAGGCAACACCTATATAAAGATTTGTCTTGGTAAGATGCCACATAGATTCGTAGATGTACTTATTTAGGTGATCAGATACATTATCAAGGAAATAGTGTACTATCTCGAGAGATAGAAATCACTATAATTTAATGGAACCAATCACCTCAATAAGGACTCCTAAGGACGATGGGTCTCCATATGTACCAGAGATTCTTCCCCTACTTTACATGGAAAAGTAAAGTAGTTTATTTTAAATCGGGTTCGTTAAGTTCCTAAGGCAAGCCCCATAGTTAATTACATCCTAAGGGACATGATCCCTTAGGAAAACTCTCGATTAAGGTAAATGATCATCGTCTTTAAGGATTTCAATAGGAGGACTATCAATCGATTGGTTTTATGTTTGAAGATCAAATGGGATTGATCAAAAGAGGAGTTATTATCAAAGCCAAAATGGAAGATAAGTAGGAGATGCCCATGATGCTAGGAAATCTAGCGAGCATCTCTATCTATAGTTGGCTTTACATTTTAGAAATTGATTTAGTTTATTTGAGTTGCATTTTTCATTAGAATTTTAGGACTTAAGATTTCTTAACACAAGATTAAGAAAATGCCTAAGAGGTGAGGAATTATGCTTATGACCACAAAGGGGAGAAGCAACCTCGGAACTTAAATCTAGGGAGCTTGAGGGCTGAAGCATAACCTAAATCTAAGGTAAAATGGGTAGTGGTTTGCCTCCACAAGAGGACAAACCACTGACTTGGACTTACAACCACCTAGGGTGGCTGCCAACTAACTCTTTATGATTTTAAATACATAGGCAAGTCTTTATGCTTATGCAAGATAGCTATTATTTATTAGAAAGAGATTAAGTCCTTAAACTCACTCTCTAAAGAGACTAGATCATGCAAAAGGCATGCTTCAAATGACCTAAATCTAATGAAATTCAAATTTCATTTCATTTTGGATAATTATTTTGACTCGCTAATAGGATTTTTTTTACTAATGCATGAGAAATCGATTATTGGCCAAAATTAGCAAGAAGGAGGAGGAGAGTTTCCACCATGGCTCTCAAAGGTCAAGCCAGTTTCTGGCAAGGTGGAAGCCCTCCAATCAAGAGTGAAATAAGATGCATTTGTGCATGATATTATAAAGAAATGCTCATCTAGCTAAGGGGTTGCTAATTCTTTTATCTTGATTTTAAATCTAAGCTTTAGGTGAGGTTATGAGTAGTTTATTTTTAATTAGAATTGTTAAGTTGGGTAAAAGATTTATTTTTCTAAAGAGCCTAATCACATCTAGGCCATACATAAAGCAAGGAAGAAACTAGGAAAATCATGCCACTTAATGCAAAAGCTAAACAAATCATCAATCAATTTATAAAGCTAATCACAAAAGAATAAATGGTTGTGGTGGGCACCACCACAAAAATATCAAATATGGGTAGTCGAGCTCTACCCTTATACAACCCAAATTACAAATAAATTAAATTACAATTAAGCAAGGAATTCATTGTTATGGGGGTCTTCAAGCTTTATTCTTCTTTCTGCTTTCTTCTTTCTTTCTTCTTCTTTTCTTGGTTCCTCCTTTGGATGGTTGGAAGGTGGATGCTCCAAGGCTTCACATGGTGCATAAGATAGGATCTTATGACCAATGTTCATCCTAATCCCCATAACAAATCATTCCAAAATCCTAATTATACAAATTTTACATGAAAAGGAAAAGTGGAAATCTAACACCAAAATAAAGGTTAGCTAAATCACACAAATCCAAGCATGTATATTGGACTTATCACCCCATGGGTGACTAAGTCCACTGCCTATGGATTATGCTTAGGGGTATAAAGCACCTACAAGAAAAAGCATTTATATTTTTATTTATGATAGCACCCTTAAGCACAATCCCTTATAGAAAAGAATAGTTAGACTAAGAACGTCCTACCATTCATTCTACAAGCATACACCATAACATCCAGTCTAAAACATATATCACAAAACAAAACAAACATCAAACCATGCACCGACCTAACCTAAGGCTAGAAGTGGTGACTTAGGCTAATGTGTGTGCTTTGAAGGTTTGTGTGGTATGCTTAGCTTAGGACTTTAGGTTTAAATTTTCTAAGTGTGAAGAACATGTTCAACTTAGAGGAGGGTTTTATTTAAGTTGTTTAAATATTTTGGGTTGATTTTATTCCATGTTTTAATTTGGTTTAAGTGAAACCTACAATTAATTACTAAGTTATGAAGAGAGGGAAAGAGAAGAGAACTTCTCTTTCCTTCCCTAACCTAAGTAATTTCTAAAGTAGATTCACATTTTAATTTCATTTAGGTGAATGTTTTGATTACATCTTTTAATCAATCCTAAGTTTAGATAAACTCTAAACAAACCTATTCAAAAAGAAAGGCATTTTAAGATTAAATAAAATGAATCAAAATTCACATAACACACATTACTTCATTTCTTTCCCAACATATATAACATGCATATGGATGGACCCTAAGCATATCTATACATGCAAATGAGAGTAGTTAACACACTTTATGATGCATGCTAAATAATCCATTTAAGAAAATTTAGAAGTTGAATATGCATGATTTTTCTTAGGTAGAAAAGGTTTTCCTTATCTAAATTTTGAAAGTAAGAAAGACATAAGTGAGTACATCGTCATTATTAACCAGAGGTGAAAGGTACAAGACCTACTTAAAAGCCTCAATCTCGGTTGTCTGACTAATATACCACTTTCCTTAAATACAAACATGCATATAAAAGAAATGAAATATAAAAGGAATATGCAAAAGTTGTTTAATGGATTCATTTTATCTTATGCAATTTATGTATGCAAGTATAGGTAACCCTTCTTAAATGATAGCATAGGGATGAATAGGGTATAGAATTAAGTAAGTGTTGGGTTCTTTTCAAATGAACCCTACATCTTACCAACTCCTATTCAAAACTATGCTAACATAAGAAAGAAAGGAAACCTATACTAAACATGATTATAATTTATCACATGCAAGCTTATAATTAAAGTATAAGTAGCATACTTTCAAATTTAGTATTTGATTTATATGTTTTAAAAATAATTTAGATTTAGTAGTGATAATAGCCACTCATATTTCTATTTTAGCTAACACATATAAATTTTATATAAAGTAAACAATTTCATTTTAAAACTTTGGATTTCAAAATTATGAATGCATGACATCACATGACATACAACTTAGCATGTTGGAGGAAGGATTCAAAGTAATGAAAACATGTAAACAAACTCACTTTACTTAACTCCTAAAGACATTCTTATGGAATAAAAAAATTGTTTAGTTTGAAGTTTGATTTAATTTTAAAAAGGTGAGATGAGTTTGTTGTTCCTAACCCATTTTCACATGTGTTTTGTATTTTTATTTAATTTTTATATAATTAAATCCATTTTTAAGTATTGATTAGGTTAAGGTATGAATTAAGTAACTTAATTAACCCTTACCTACACCACCTTAGAAGAATTAACTAAATAATTATGAGCCAATGAGATGACATAAAACCCATAAGGAATTTAAATTTGCAATGCACCTAATAATGAAAAGGACTAATGCAATTTGGCTCACAATTAAAAGTTAATTAAGCTAAGAGGTTTAGCTTAAGTAATTTCAAAACACCCTTTCATACTTATGAATGGGGTTTTGATTTCCTTAATTGAACTTAGGCTATTGAACAATGAAGCATCTACCCAAGGTAGATTAATTAAGTTTATGAAACTTTTTTAATTTTTAGAAATTGATTAAGGGGATAATTGAATTAACCCTTAATTAAGAGGAGAGAAGGAGAGAAGAGGGGTTTGGGAATAGCTTGGAAATGCCCAAAATTATTCCATAAACCTCCTACTTCTGGATCACCTTAATCAACCCTAATCATGGTAAAACCACTAATCATACCCTAATTATGCTTAATTACATGAGAAGGGTAATTTTATGGAAACCATATGGAATTACTCTAATCAAGTCTTCAATAAATTCCAAGAAAATTAGGGGAGGCAATGGTCATCCCCTAAAACTTACCCAAGAAATTTAGGATTAATGAGAGCCTAATCAATGAGTAATTAGAAAAATACACTTTCCAATAAAACCCAAATTAAAAGAAAATCATAATTCAAAATCCATCAAAATTAATTTTAAAATATTCTAGGTTTAATTATCTATCCATGGGTTTTTTTTTATATTTTTCTAAATTTTCTATGAAGAGTTATGCAATTTTGAAGTTATCTAGATTAATTAGGAATTAATTAATACACTTAACTAATCCTTGGCTCACGGCACGATGCGTGGCGGGGGCGGTCAGCACGCTTTACATGCGTCACATCATGAATGGGAAATTTAAGTTGTCACATCACAAAGAAGGTGGCGGCGCACGCGCTTATATTCTCTGTCGTCCGATCAAAGATCAGATGGCTAAGAATCCCCCCGCGATTTATAAAGTATAATTAGATTTCTAAATGTGCTAAATAATCTTAGCCGCCCATCTAAAATATGCAGATGGACGGCTGAGATGAGCCAAGTTCTTCTCCTTGATCAATAGAGACCGTACATGATCAAGGGGAAGATCCAAGCTCGATCTAGCATGAATTCACACCAAATTCAACCCACACCATCTAGAGATAGAGAGCAGCAAATCCAACGGTCAAAATTGAATGAGGTTGATATTTCTCTCATAAAGCTCCACACCACATTGAGTTTAGTGATCAAAAAAATTCATACCTCACCGACGCTTGAGATCAGTGAGGTAGCTTCGTTTAGTGGAGATGAAGCCCTGTTGAAATCCCTAGGCCTTGAGATTGAGTGGCTTGCTCTATGGACAAACACCACTTGAAGATCCTTGCGGCTTTGATCCAATTGCTCCTCTCCTTGCTATGGGAACTCCAATGGAAACTTAAGTGTGCACCGTCCTTAGAAGTGTGTGGGAGGGGTGGGAGATCAAGTGGAAGAAGTTGGCAATTCACTACCTCCCCATTTTTCCTTTGTTGAAGAAGAAGAAAATGGGAAGAGCTCTAGGAGGCTTAGGATCAATCCCTAATGGCTCCTTATTGACCTCATTTTTAGAATGAGCTCTCAACACCTCCATCTTAGGCATAGGAATCATCTTAGACTTTAAGAGTTCCTTAGTCTTAAGACACATCTAGTGATTGGTGGACACTCCCAGCCTGAGACTTAGAAGAGTTAGCCATAGGAATAGGTTATGCCTTGGGTGTTGGGAAAATTTCCACCCTTTAGCAAACCATTCCTCACTTTCCTTCTTTCACAAACACCAAATCAATTCTATTGATTTCTCCAAACTCAAATCAATTCCATGATTGAAATCCATGATTGAAATATATGATTGAAACCCATGATGAATCCATAAAATTCCTTAGTTCAAATTTCCTAAGTTCTTAACCCTTTCTTGGGACTTAGCCAAAATCATGATTCAAACCTATTCAAATCTTTGAGATTTTGTTATGATCTATTTTATATTCTCATTTTATATTCTTATATATAAATGAAATAAAATTCAAACCATCAAATCAAATTCAAATTCTAAATCAATTTTGAAAATTTTTCTTAAGCGTTAATTTTCCATTAAAGGACTTAGCCAAAATCAACTCTAAATCTTGATCAAACCTATTCAAATCCATGGGATTTTCTCAAAACTTATTTATATTCTCATTTATATTCTCATATATAAATGAAATATAAATATAAGTCAATTGAATCAAACCCTCAAATTAAATTCCAAATTTAAAATCCTTGAAATTCCCTTAAATCCCTTAATTTCCCATTAATGGATTTAACCTAAACTTTGATCAAACCTATTCAAATTGATTTTCTCAAAACTTATTTTTTATTCTCATTTATATTCTCATATAAAATGAAATGTAAATATAAATCAATCAAATCAATTTAAAAAATTAAATTTCAAATTAAAATTTCTTAAATCCTTTAAATTTCCTTAGTGGATTTACCTAATTCATGATTAAACTCTTTCAAATTCTTGAAATTTCTCATGATCAATTTGATTCTCATTTATATTCACATATATAAATGAAATATAAATTCAAACAATCAAAACTAACTCCAAAATCAAACTCAAATGAATCAAATCAAGCCTTTCAAGCCAAAATCTTGAACTTAGTGGATTCAAATCAAGACAAATCTTGATTTTCTCTCATATTCAATCAATACAATCATAAGCTCATATAAATCAAACCTCAATCAATCAAAGCCCAAATAAAAAATCAAACCCGAGACTCTTTCATATTCTTCCTTTGAATATGAAATTTTCAAATGGATCAAAATCCATTTGACTTTAAACCACTTGTAAATGGATTTATATTTCAATCATAAGTCCATATACAAGATCAATTAACTTCAAATCAAGCTTTGAGCCATTTGGACTTGAGTCACTTGACCCAAAGTGACCTAAAGTATTTATGAGCCAATTTTGATTAACCAAATTGGAATGAACCAAACTCATATTTCATGATCAACAATCATCATGGGATGATCAATCAATCAAATTGGGTCAAATAAGTCAAATGATTGACCAAGTCAACATTAATAAAATGAAATTTACATAGGAAATCACCATAGGCCAAATTGATTGAAAATGATCTAAGTTCATTATGATATGTTTGAAGACCAAGCAAACATTTGTATAATTTTAATTGGACTTGAAAAGTTGAATTTTGACCTAAAGGAAATATGTACTTGAAAATAAATTGATTGAAAGAATGGGTCAAGTTCATCCCAAATCACTTATGGAACTTGACCAAAGTCTCAATTGGAATAGACCCAATAGAGTGACCTTAGAAACATGACCTAAAGGGTCATGTTGAGCCAAAGAACTTAAACTAGATTGATTGGAAATAAAGATACCAATTCCATATGACTAACAATAAATTTGGCTTTCAAATAGGTCAAATGGGTCAAATAGGTCAACTTGACCCATTTGACCTAAATGAAGTCATATGAGCCAAAACTAAATCTATAGCAAATTGAACCAAACTAAAGCCACCAAAACATTTAAAATGGTCATATAAACTTGATCCAATTTGACCCAAGTTGACCCATTTTGACCTAAATGGGTCAACATGAGCCAACCCTATCAAATGGGTTCCAAATCCAATGAAACTTGGCCAAACCTAGTTTCTCCACATACCAACATATCCAAAGTAAAAAAAATAACAAAATGACCATTCTAACCCTAGTCCATAGAACAAATTTTGGCCTAGCCCATGATATTTTGGCCATACCCTCTTCACAATCACTTGAGGCTTTCCTAAAACCTGAAGGGGACTTAGTGATGAGTGCACCAATCAATGGGGTTGGGTACCATTTAATATGTCAAATACTTAAAGTAAAATTTTGAAATTCCTCTTAAGCTACATGGGAAGTTGGCAATCCCTTCCTGGATCAAACCACCATGTGCACTCAAAACCATCAAAACAACCTCTCCAATCTCGGAATTAGATCAAAATGGCAAGAATGGTTCATCGATTGCCATAGAGATATACTCCCCAACTTATAATTTTAATTCACTCACTGTTTAAAGCCTGAAACCCAAAGCAACCACCTGAGCATTCCCAAGCATCTTAGATAGGATTTGAATTCATTTCTCAATTTTACATAGTGCAAAATAGCTCAATCCATTATCAACTTCCTCCACTTAATCTCCATCAATTACTCTTTTCTCATCAAGGGTCAAGTCAAACTTTCCCAAGCTTTGATTGAAGTTCCCCAGTGAAGAGCTCTTCAAAGCGAAGAAGTGAAGTGTGTTGGTCATTATCCACTCAATCCAATGCTTAGGAATTTCAAGCTTCTATCTACCTCTTGATCTCGAGCATCGATGATCACCTCCGGCGAGGTATGAAATTTTTTGACCACTTCTCTTGATAGGTGTTGGTCCTTTGTGAAAGAAGTGTTCATGGCATGTGAAATCCACCGTTGGATGGGTTTGTAATTGTGCTTAGATGGTGTGGGTTGATTTTTGTATGATTCCATGCTAGATGCTGATCTCTGATCATGGATGGTCTCCATTGATTCTTGGGAAGAACTTATCTTAGCCATCCATCCACATTTTAGATGGACACGATTATTTATCACATTTAAATTCATTTACCCTAAAACCAGGTGAATCTGCCGATCTTTGATCAAGCGGTGAGATATATACTGTGCACGCCATTTGGGATGTGGGTTTAAGTCACCCTGAAAAGAACCGACCACTTCGCATGCGTCATGTGGATTGAATATTACATTAGTTAAGCAATTAAAATTCTTAATTATCCATGGATCTTCAAAAATGCATAACTCTTCATAGAAAAATCAAAAAAATAAAAGAAAAAATGCTATGGAAAGATAATTTCATTGAGAATATTTTAAAATGGTTTTGATGGATTCTGAATTACCCTTTTATCTAAATTTGGGTTCCTTTGGGAATCTTAATTAGCTAATTATCCTTTAATTAGGTCATTAATTGATCTCAATTTTCTAGAGTTCATTTTAAGGGTGACCTCTGTCTCCCCTAATTTTCTTGAGATTTATTGAGGGCTCAATTGAAATTGCTTATGTTCCTAATTACCTCTTTCATTATATTAATATGATTTGGATTTATCCATGATTGTCTTATTAGGTCATAGTGAGTAATTTGAAATAATTTTGGGAAATTTCTCTTAAGCTATTTACCCCTTTAATTACCTCTTTCATGTAAGGGGTAATTAAGGTATGATTAGTGATTTACCCTATGATTAGGTTCAAATTAGGATCTTGGTAGGGTTTATGAAATAATTTTCATATCCCTTAATTCCCTAAACATCTCTTAATCCCCTCTTAATTGGGTTAACTCATTAATCTTAATTAATTTTCAAAAATTTTAAAAGTTTTAGAACTTAATTAATCATTGGGTAGATGCTTAGGTGTTTAATAACTAAGTTTAATCAAGGAAATTAAATCCAATTCACATGTGTGAAAGGGTGTTTTAAAGTACTGTTAAAATATTAATTAACTTTTAATTGTAGCCAAATTGCATTAGGCCTTTTTTTATTATTAGTGCATTACAAGTTTAAATTCCTTATGGATTTTATGTTATCTCATTGGCTCATAATTAGTTAATTTTCTAAGAGATGTAGGCAGGTTAATTAAACTTAATTCATACCTTAACCTAATCAATGCTTAAAAATGGATTTAATTATCTAAAAATTAAACAAAAATACAAAAAATATGTTGGAATGGGTTAGGAACATCAAACTCATCTCATCTTTTTAAAATTAAATCAACTTCAAATAAACAAAAATCATTTTGAAATTCACTTTGATTTATTCTAAATTTTCTTATTCTATAAGAATGTCTTTAGGATTTAAATGAAGTGAGTTTGTTTACATGCTTTCATTGCTTTGGATCTTTCCCAACAAGTTAAGTTGTATGTCCTGTGATTTATGCATTCATAATTTTATGTTTCAAAATTTAAAATAAAATTGTTTACTTTATGTCAAATGTGCATGTGTTGGATAAAGTAAAATATGAGTGGCTATTATCACTACTAAATCTAAATTATTTTAAAACTTATAAATGAAATATCAAATCAGTATGCTACTTATACTTTAGTTATAAACTTGCATGTGAATATAAAGGTATGCTTAGTATGGGTTTCCTTTCTTCTATGTTGGTATAGTTTTGAATAGAATTTAGTGAGATATAAGGTTCATTTGAAAGAAATGCTCACCTAATTTCATCTTATTCATCCCTATACTACCATCTAAGAAGGTTATTACAACATACATAAATTATAAACAAAACAAATCTATTAAACAACTTTTGCATATTCTTTTTCATTTCATTTCTTTTATATAAATCTTTTGTAAGGAAAGTGGTATATTAGTCACAACCGAGGTTGTGAGGCTTTAAGTATCTAAGTAGGTCATGTATTCTCTAGTTAATAATGGTGTTGTGCTCATATCTTTTCTTACTTTGATGTGTGAGAAATTTTGGATAAGGAAAATCTTTTCTACTTAAGAAAAAGCATGCATATTCAACTTCTAAATTTTCTTAAATGGATCACTTAGAAGGCATCATAAAGTGTGTTAACTACTCTCATTTGCATGTATAGTTATGCTTAGGGTTCATCCATATGCATGCTATATATGTTGGGAAAGTAATGTGTGTTATGTAAATTTTGATTCATTTTATTTAATCTTAAAATGCCTTTCTTTTTGAATAGGTTTGTTTAGAGTTTGAAACTTAGGATTGATTAAAGATGTAATCAAACATTCATAAATGAAACTAAAACATGAACTACAGAATTACTTTTATGGGTCTCTTCTTTCTTTTCTCCATAGATTTGAAAGAACTCAATAGAATTTTTTCTAACACTCCTGGCTCTTATTCTTCTTCACCTTGAGTGAGTGCAAATAGAAGTGAATTAGGGAGTATATCTCCCATTGAAGGATTTTTTAAATGTTCATATCATTTTGATCCAATTGATGAGATTGGGTAGTTTTTTTTTTATTGTTTTGAGTGTACACAAGGTTGGTTTGATCCAAGGAATGGATTGCCAACTATCCATGTGCTTGAATTGAGCTTGAGAGGGGGTTTGAAAACTCAATTTTAAGCTAAGTGGTCATTTGTCTAGACCAAATGGGCTGACTTATTTTTCAAACCCTCATCACTAAGTCTCCTTGAGCTAGGAAAGCCTCAGTGATTGTGAAGAGTATGACCAAAATACTCATGGGTTAGGCCAAAATTTGTTCTATGGTGCGATGATCATTTGCTATTTTTCCACTTTGACATGTTGTATGTGAAGAAACTAGTTTAAGTTTCATTAGATTTGGAATCCATTTGATATTTGGCTCATGTTGACCCATTTAGGTCAAAATGTCAACTTATCAATTGACCAATTGGTAAGAGGTCAAATCAAGGGTTGTGTCAAGTTCATATGACCATTTGAAATATTTTGGTAGCTTTGGTTTGATTCATTTGGTATATTTGGTTTGGCTCATATGACACTTAGGTCAAATGAGTCAAGTTGATTATATTCATTTGACCTATTTGGAAAGGTCAAGTATTTTAGGTTAAGTTAGTCATATGGAGTAGGTGGTATCGCTTTCCAATCATTTTGGTCAGTTCAATTTTTTTCAACATATTTGTCATGTTGGGTTTAAGGTAATCTATTGGGTTTAGTTGGCCAATTGAGGCTTTGGTAAGTTCCACAAGTGACTTGGGATGGACTTGATCGATTGGTTTCAATCAATTTGCTTAGATCAAGTTTTGACACATTTTTTGATTTAGGTCAAAATGGGTCAATTGATCAAAGGGATAAGGTTAAGTCAAATGTTGGCTTGGTCAAAATTCAAAACATTCATGAGTGAACTTATCAATGGTTTCAATTTTGGCTATGGTGGAATTTTATGTAAGATTTCATTTTGGGTTAAGTGTTGACTTGACTTAAGTTTAACAATTTGACCTAATTTGATTGATTGATTATCCCATGATGATTGTTGATCATGATGAGAGGGATATATGAGTTTGGTTCAATACAATTTGGATGTCAAAGTTTCATAAAGGCACTTTAGGTCACTTTGGGTCAAGTGAGCCTAGAATCAAATCTTGGTCAAAGCTTGATTTAAGTTGGTGATCTTGTATATAACTCATGATTGAAATATAAATCTACAAGTGATTTGGTCAAATGGGTTTGATCCATTTGAAAATTTCATATTCAAAGGAAGAATATGAATCTTGGGTTTGATTTTTATTTTGATTTGATTGTTTGATTGAAGTTTGAATTTATATAGAGGCTCATGATTGTAGGATTGATTGAAATGAGAGAAAATCAGAATTTCTTTTGAAAATGATTTGACTAAGTTCAAGATTTTGGAAAAACTCAGGCTAATAGGATTTTATGATTAATGCATGAGAAATCAGATTATTGGTCATTTTCAGCGAGAAGGGAGGAGGTGAGTTTCCACCATGGCTCTCAAAGGTCAAGATGAGTTCTCTGGAAAAGGTGAAAGCCCTCCAATCAAGAGTGAAATTAGATGCATTTGTGCATGATATTATAAAGACTCATCTAGCTAAGGGGTTGCTAATTCTTTTATCTTTATTTTAAAACTAAGCTTTAGGTGAGATTATGAGTTGTTTAATTTTAATTTGAATTGTTAAGTTGGATAAAAGATTTATTTTTCCCTAAAGAGCCTAATCCACATCCAGGTCATACATAAAGCAAGGAAGAAACTAGGAAAATCATGCCACTTAATGCAAAAGCTAAACAAATCATCAATTAATTTATAAAAGCTAATCAAAAAAGAATAAATGTTTGTGGTTGGGCACCACCCCACAAAATATAAAATATGGGTAGAGCTCTACCCTTATACAACCAGATTACAAATGAATTAAATTACAATTAAGCAAGGAATTCATTGTTATGGGGGTCTTCAAGCTTTATTCTTTTTTCTTCTTTCTTTCTTCTTCTTTTCTTCTTTGGTTCCTCCTTTGGATGGTTGGAAGGTGGATGCTCCAAGGCTTCACATGGTGCATAAGATAGGATCTTATGACCAATGTTCATCCTAATCCCATAACAAATCATTCCAAAATCTAATTATACAAATTTTACATGAAAAGGAAAAGTGGAAATCTAACTAACACCTGCAAAATAAAGGTTAGCTAAATCACACCACACAAATCCCAAGCATGTATATTGGACTTATCACCCTGAATATGGGTGATTAAGTCCACCTGGCCTATGGATTATGCTTAGGGGTAAAAACCACCTACAAGCAAAAGCATTTATATTTTTATTTATGATAGCACCCCTTAAGCACAATCCCTTGCAGAAAAGAACAGTTAGACTAAGAATGTCCTACCATTCATTCTATAAGCATACACCGTAACATCCAGTCTAAAACATATATCACAAAACAAAACAAACATCAAACCATGCACCACCTAACCTAAGAGCTAGAAGTGGGTGACTTAGGCCAATGTGTGTGCTTTGGAAGGTTTGTGTGGTATGCTTAGCTAGACTTTAGGTTTAAATTTTCTAAGTGTGAAGAACATGTTCAACTTAGAGGAGGTTTCATTTAAGTTGTTTAAATATTTTGGGTTGATTTTATTTCATGTTTTAATTTGGTTTAAGTGAAACCTACAATTAATTACTAAGTTATGAAGAGGGAAAGAGAAGAGAACTTCTTTTCCTTCCCTAACCTAAGTAATTTCTAAAGTAGATTCACATTTTAATTTCGTTTAGGTGAATGTTTTGATTACATCTTTTAATCAATCCTAAGTTTAGATAAACTCTAAACAATAAACAAACCTATTTAAAAGAAAAGCATTTTAAAAATAAAATGAATGAAAATTCACATAACACATTACTTCATTTTCCTAACATATATAACATGCATATGGATGGACCCTAAGCATATCTATACATGCAAATGAGTAGTTAACACACTTTATGATGCATGCTAAGTAATTCATTTAAGAAAATTTAGAAGTTGAATATGCATGATTTTTCTTAAGTAGAAAAGGTTTTCCTTATAATTTTCACATACATACATGAAAGTAAGAAAGGCATAAAGTACAAGCCATTATTAAGGTACAAGATATACTTAGGCTACTTAAATCCTCACAACCTCAGGGTTGTCCAGACTAATATATCACTTTCCTTAAATAGAAACATGCATATAAAAGAAATGAAATAGAAAAGAAATATGCAAAACTTGTTTAATGGATTCATTTTATCTTATGCAATTTATGTATGAAAGTAGTAACCCTTCTTAAATAATAATAGCATAGGGGATGAAATTAAGTAAGTGTTGGTTCTTTTCAATTGAACCCTACATCTTACCAACTCCTATTCAAAACTATGCCAACATAAGAAAGAAAGGAAACTATACTAAACATGACTATAATATCACATGCAAGCTTATAATTAAAGTATAAGTAGCATATACTTTTAGATTTGGTATTTTATTTATATGTTTTGAAAATAATTTGGATTTAGTAGTGATAATAGCCACTCATATTTCTACTTAAGCTAACACAAGCAAATTTGACATAAAGTAAACAATTTCATTTTAAAATTTGGACTTCAAAATTATGAATGCATGATATCACATGACATACAACTTAACATGTTGGGGAAGGATTCAAAGTAATGAAAGCATGTAAACAAACTCACTTTACTTAAATCCTAAAGACATTCTTATGGAATAAGAAAATTTAGAATAAATCAAAGTTAATTTCAAAATGATTTTTGTTTAGTTTCAAGTTTGATTTAATTTTGAAAAGGTAAGATGCGTTTTCTGTTCCTAACCCATTTCCACATGTGTTTTGTAATTTTTTTTAATTTTTAGATAATTAAATATATTTTTAAGCATTGATTAGGTTAAGGTATGAATTAAATAACTTAATTAACCCTTAAATACACCACCTTAGAAGAATTACCTAAATAATTATGAGCTAATGAGATGACATAAAATTCACAAGGAATTTAAATTTGCAATGCACCTAATAATGAAAAGGCCTAATGCAATTTGGCTCACAATTAAAAGTTATTTAAGCTAAGGGGTTTAGCTCAAGTAATTTCAAGACACCCTTTCATACTTATGAATGGGGTTTTGATTTCCTTAATTGAACTTTGGCTATTGAACACCTAAGCATCTACCCAAGATAGATTAATTAAGTTATGGAACTTTCTAGATTTTTAAAAATTTATTAAGGAGATAATTAATGAATTAACCCTTAATTAAGAGGAGATTAATGAGAGAAGAAGGGGTTTAGGGAATAGCTTAGGGGAAATGCCCTAAAATTATTTCATAAACCTCCTACTTACTAGATCTGACCTTAATCAACTTTAATCATAGGGTAAAACCACTAATCATACCCTAATTATGCTTAATTACATGAGAAGGGTAATTAAGGAAACCATATGCAATTATGCTAATCAAGCATTCAATAAATCCCAATAAAATTATGAGAGGTAGAGGTCATCCCCTAAAACTTACCCAAAATATTTCAAATTAATTAGAGGCCTAATCAAAGAGTAATTTGTAAAATGCACTTTCTAATAAAATCCAAATTCAAAGAAAATCATAATTCAAAATTTATCAAAATTAATTTTAAAATGTTCTAGGTTTAATTATCTATCCACAGGTTTTTATTTCATATTTTTTCTAAATTTTCTTTGAAGACTTATGCATTTTTGAAGTTCTCTAGATTAATTAGGAATTAATTAATACCTTTAATTAATCCCTCGCTAATCCTTGGCTCAATGACGCATGGTGGCGGTCACTTTACAGCATCGTCGTGAGGGCAACTTAAGTTATCACCTCACAAAGGCGGAGGCGGCACACACACTTATATTCTCTGTCTCCGATCTAAGAATCCCCTCGCGGTTTATAAAGGATAATTAGATTTCTAAACGTGTTAAATAATCTCACTCATCAAAATGTGGATGGATGGAGAGATTTCTTCCCCTTGATCAATAGAGATCTTCCATGATTAAGGGGACAATCTAAGCTTGATCTAGTATGGATTCACACCAAATTCAACCCACACCATCTAGAGATAGAGAGCGGAAAATCCAACGATCAAAATTCGACGAGATGAAAATTTCTTTCATAAAGGTCCACACTACATTGAGTTTAGCGATCGAAAAAATCCATACCTCACCAGAGGTGATCACCCGTGCTCAAGATCGATTTGGTAGCTTCATCTAGTGGAGACGAAGCCCTGTTGAAATTTCTCGGCCTTGTGATTGAGTGGCTTGCTCTATGGACCAACACCACTTGGAGATCCTTGCGGCTTTGATCCAATTGCTCCTCTCCTTTCTATGGGAACTCCAATGGAAGCTTTCATGAGCTCAGATTGGTCCTTAGAAGAAGTGTGTAGGAGGAATTAGGAGAAGATCAAGTGTAGAAGAAGTTAGCAATTCACTCTACCTCCCTTATTTTTCATTGTTCAAAAGCTGAGAAGAAGAAAATGGGAGAGGCTTAGGATCAATCCCTATTGGCTCCTCTGGCTTCCTATTCTTCAATCAACCTTAAGTGAATGCAAACAGAAGTGAATTAAAGGGAGTATATCTCCCCCTTGAAGGATCGGATGGTCGGTAATGTCCATGTCATTTTAATCCAATTTATGAGATTGAGGAGTTTGTTTTGACTTTTTTGAGTGTGCACATGGTCGATTTGATCCAACGAATGAATTGCCAACTTCCCATGTGCTTGAATTAAGCTTGAGAGGGAGTTTGAAAACTCAATTTTAAGTTAGGTGGTCAGGTTTGGTCTAGGGACCAAATGGGCTAACCCAAACCCATTGAGTTGGGTGCACCACTCATCACTAAGTCACCTTGAGATTTTAGGAAAGTCTCAAGTGATTGTGAAAAGGGTATGACAAAAATACCCATGGGTTAGGCCAAAAGTTGTTCTATGGCCTAGGGGTAGAATGTTCATTTTGCTATTTTTCCACTTTGGACGTGTTGGGTATGTGGAGAAACTAGGTTTAGCCAAGTTTCATTGGATTTAGAATCCATTTAATAGGGTTTGGCCCAGGTTGACCTATTTAGGTCAAAATGGGTCAAATTTTGGTCAAAATGGGTCAAATTTTGGTCAAATTGGGTCAAACCAATGGTTGGGTCAACTACATATGACCATTTGAAATAGTTTGGTGGCTTTGGTTTGATTCAATTTGGTATATATTTGATTTTGGCTCATATGACTTCACTTAGGTCAAATGGGTCAAGTTGACCTATTTGAGGTAGGTCAAGGGTAGGTTTAGGTTAGGTTAGTCATATGGAGTGGATTGGTATCTTTGTTTTCAATTTTGGGTTAGTTCAATTTTGGCTCAACATGACCCCTTTAGGTCATGTTGGGTCTAAGGCAAGGCTATTGGGTCTAGTTGGCCAATTGAGGCTTTGGTCAAGTTTCACAAGTGATTTGGAATGGACCCATTGGTTTCAATCAATTTGGCTTAGATCAAGTTTGACACATTTTGACCCTTTAGGTCAAAATGGGTCAACTAGTCAAGTGCCAATTGGGCTAGGTTAATGTTTGGTCGTTCAAACATAGGTCATGAGTGAACTTAGGTCAATGGTTTCAATCAATTTGGCCTATGATGGAATTTGGCTATGTAAGGTTTCATTTTAGGTTAAGTGTTGACTTGGTCAACTCTTAGGTTTGACTTGTTTGATCCAATTTGATTGATTGATCATCCCATGATAATTGTTGATCATGATGAGAGGGATATACGAGTTTGGTTCAATCCAATTTGGTTAGGATCAAAAGTTGGCTCATAAGGGTACTTTAGGTCAATTTGGGTTAAGTGAGCCTAAGTGGGTCAAATGGCTTGGTCAAAGCTTGATTTGAAGTTGGTTGATCTTGTATATGGACTCATGATTGAAATATAAATCCATTTACAAGAGATTTTAAGTCAAATGGGTTTTGATCCATTTGAAAATTTCATATTCAAAGGAAGAATATGAAGGGGTCTTAGGTTTGATTTTTTATTTGGGTTTTGATTGTTTGATTGAAGTTTGGATTTATATATGAGTTCATGATTTTAGGATTGATTGAACCATGAGAGAAAATCAATGATTTGGCTTGATTTGAAAATGATTTGACCAAGTTCAAGATTTTGACTTGAAAGGATTAGATTGGATTTTAGTTGATTTGAGTTTGATTTTTGGAATAGGTTTTGATTGTTTGAATTTATATTTCATTTATATATGTGAATATAAATGAGAATATAAATTAATCATGAGAAAATTTCAAGAATTTGAAGTGGTTTAATCATGATTTAGGTTAAAAAAAAAAAAAAAAATTTTAAAAATAATTTCTAAATTTTTAAATATATTTTTTATATGAGAATTAAATTATAAATAAGTTTTATGAATTTGATTTATAGGTTAAAATAAATTTAAAGGATTTAAAGGAATTTATATTGAATTTAATTTTGAAATGGATTTAAATGATTTATTTTATTTCATTTATATGTGAGAATATAAATAAGTTTTGAGAAAATCCCAATTCAAATATTTTGTTTAGGTTTAAGAATTTTGGAAAATGAATTGAATTTTGAATTTGATTTGATTTTTATTTGAATAATGAATATAATATAAATGAGATTCAGAAAATCTCAAAGGATTTGAATCATGATTTTGAATAAGTCCTTAAGGAAGATTAAGGACTTAGGCAAAAAAACTTAGAATTTTTTGATGGATTTTGATCATGGGTTTCCATATTTTTCATGGATTTCAATCATGGAATTCTATCATGAAATTGATTTGAGTTTGGAGAAAATCAAATAGAATTGATTTGGAGTTTGACTTGAAAGAAAAAGTGAGGAATGGTTTAAGCTAGGGAAGGAAGGTTTCTAACACCCAAGGCATGACCTATTCTATGGCTAACCCTTCTAAGTCTCTAGGATAGGTTTGAGTGTCCACCTAATCACTAGATGTGTCTTAATACTAAGGAACTCTTAAATTCTAAGAGGAATCCTATGCCTAAGATGGAAGAGTTGAGAGATCGTTCTAAAAATGAGGTCAACATCAATAAAGAGACGGGGTTAGAAATGTTGGAAATCAAGAGAGGAACCCACCTAATGATGATGTTTCTCTCCGGTTGCGGTGAAGGGAAAAGTCAGAGAGGGAGATAGAAAGGGAGATGCCAAAAATCAGAACACTGATGATGTTCTCAGTTGTGAAATTGGAAGGGTAATGCAAGAGGGAAAGAAAAGAAAAAATAATGATGGTGATCCTCTCCGGTTGTGAGCACAAATAGGAAATTTAGATTTGGAAAAAGGGGATAGAATGGGAAAATGATTGGGTTACCTTGAGAAAGATGGAAGATATTTTGATTTTGACTTTGAGGGGAAAAAAAGATGAAGAAGAGAAGAAGGAGGAGGAAGGAATCATTTTGTTTGGAGGAGAAACAAAGAAGAAGAAAAGAAGAAAGAAGAAGAGAGGAAGGATCTCACCTTTTGCAGAGAAAGAGAGAGGAGAAGAAGCTAGCCATTTTTTTTTGGGTGTGAATGAAAATTGGAAATCAGTTCGGTCCCCCTACCCTTTTCCCTTGCGGTTGAGAAAAAGAAAGGGGGGAATAGTTGGGAGAGGGACAAGCGATTGTCGTTTGAATGAGGGAGCTCAGCGTGTGGGTTTCTTCAACCGAAGGAAACAGCGAGAGGACTTATATTGTGTGAAGAAGGAAGGGAGTTTGGTTGTCAACGTGGTTTAGGATTTAGGAGTCTATTTTTAGGTTATTAGCCCATTTTATAATATTTTTATTAGTTAATCTTTATGAACTTTTACATGATTAGGTAATAAAAATATATATCAATTTAAGATTATTTTGATGTTTCAAAGGCAATGATAGTCTATTTCACAATCAAAGGCCGTTTGGTTCAAGTCGGCATCGAATCGAACCAATTTTAGCTCAAAATATGTGTGGCTGCTTTCGACCACTCGATTTTCATGCGGATATGTCCGAATTGAGTGCCAACAACTTTACATAATAGTTTTTAATATTTTGAAGCTAATGGCACAATCAATTTCATGAACTGAGATCATTTGGCATTGCCTCAACTTATATGCGGCATGTTGTGACTCGATTGCTTGATCGATTGATCATCAAGTTGTGCAATATTTATATTCTGACCAACCTGAATATTCTAAATGCGACGGTAAAGTCCATTCATCGATCAGATATCATTTAGGTTAATTTTGGTGATGTACAGTGCATTTTAACTTTGATTTGCGCATTATCACTTCTAATCATTCGATATTTGCACACACTCATCCGAATTCAGCGTGGAAAGTCTCATTTGATAATTTTGAAATTTTAAAGCTAACGGTGTGATTAGTTTCATGAATGGAGGTCATTCGAATATCGGCTTCTAACCATGTGCATCAAACATTGATAGCGATCGATGTTCTTTAGATTATGTTATTTTGACCAATTCCAATGTTTGAAATGCGATGGCAATGTCCATTCATTGATTACATATCATTTCAACTATTTTCGGTGACGTCTAGTGCATTTTGAGCCCCAATTTGTCGCTCTCTTAATTTGCAGTTGTTATAGGCGACTTATGACACATATATGAAGTTCAATCAACAAATATGATTCACGCATGAGCGAGTCACATTTATTGAATCGGTAGACCTTTTGTCCACGAACTTAGATCATTTCATCTTGATTAAATGAGCATTGATATGATTCTTCATTAGCATGATGCCTTATTTAGGACATGCTTAATGATGGGATTGGACGATTTGTTAGAATCGATTTGTCAGATAGATAAGAGTTCTTACACCATTTACTATCTGGTTCAATGGATTTGTTGAAGATCTTTTTCTTTTATGTCCTTCCAGATTTAAGTTTTCTTCAATCCTAGCTTCTTGCTTGATTGGGTTTGATGGAGGAATTGGTTTATTTATTTTGATGAAGGATTCCTCAATTGATTTATCCATGGTCGATTTGAAATTCTTCTTTCTGTAGCTTTGACTTGATGAAGACCGACTTGTTATATGACTTGTCAGGAAGTGTATGTATGTCATGAATTATGTGCTTGATGTTTTGATGGATTCATTGAAGGGTGCATACAAATGACCCACGACTAGGTCTATGTTGAGTTATCGGTCAAAGAATGTGATTGAATAACCATAAAATTTCTTTAGTTTTCATCAACTGCGTGGTATGGAATTGCTTCATAGTCTGTGCTTTTGCTTTGAAGTTCATTGAAGAATGCTCTGAATGACCCAAATACTTAAGGTCTATGTTGAGTTATCAATCTAGCAATGTGTGCTTTAGAATAACCATAAAATTTCTTTAGTTGACCATCTCCTTTGTGAAATATGGAATTTCTTCCTCGCCTCTGCTTTCGCTTTGACAGACTTGATGAGGAGATTGGCTTTGATCTGTGCTTTAAGCTTGATCAAATCATTTAAGAATAAATTGAAATATCACCCTATGGATAATATATAGATTGATTTGAGGCAGCCTTAAATTGAGAGTTTTCTCAGATTGTCATGATCTATCGACCAAGTAGAAAGATCTCTTATATCCTGGTTGCTTGTAATCACTAAGCTAGATCTGGTTTGAGATTGAACAGCTATCATCTTTAAACTGATGAGCAAGGCCTCTTTCACCACGGCCTTTTCTTATGGCTTGTTGAGTGATGAGAGCATCAGCAACTCAGCCATATTTGGGCTTGTTCGACCTTTAGAACCTACTCGAGTCTTCGACTTAAGTTATCGTGGGTTAGTGGTTTTATCATCAAACTGACAAACAGGGGCTCTTTTACAATGGCCTTTTCTTGTGGCTTATTGAGTGAGGAGAGCATCAACAACTCGACCATTTATGGGCTTGTTGAGTCTGACCTTTAGAACCCATCCATGTCCTAGACTTCAGGATGTAGAGGTTGATGTTTCTCCAACATAATTGATTGAAGCTTTCGAAATTAGTAGTTCTTCTAACTTGATCTCCAGAATTTGGCAAATCTGGGAGATAAATTTTTGACATTTAGGGTTGCATTTTCATGCGTAGAAATAAATTCTTTTTTGATCCTGTAAGAACCTGCAACTTAACAATAATAATTAAGGATGTGTTCAGGGATTTCGACATAAAGCTCGATGTTAACCTGAATAAAATATATTTGAGGATCTCGTCTTATAGCACGACGTTAACTCAAATAAACTTAACATAAACTAAAAATGCCCCCTGTCTTGCAGGGGAAATTCTAAAGCTCTTTTAGAAGAAATTTTAAGATGAAAATATGCAAATACATCAATATTTGAATTGATATGCTCTTAAGAGGGTTTTAACATGCAACATTGATTTCATCTATGTATAGAAATCTAAAATGCTCCCTATATAACAAGAGAATTTTCACAAAAAATTTTTCATCTGGAGTATGTTTATTTAGGGATCTCGGCATGAAGCACAATGTCGACCTAAATAGATATACTGAAAAAATGCCCCTATATTGTATGGGAATTTCTATTATACTTTGGGAATGTATTCCTCATGTATAATACTTTTTCAAATATCAACCATTAATTAATTGGTATTGGTATCAACCTTTGGTCAGTTGGTATGCTCTCCTTGATACACTTTTCTATAACAAAGGGCCTCCCAATTAGGCTCAAATTTGCCATAGGAATAATTTTCTTCTAATAATTCCCCTTTTGGAATGTTTGAGGCATATGGTCAAAAGCCCTGGACATCTTTGCTCGATAGACTTCCATATTTTGATGAGCTTGTAATCTATCTTCATCAAGCGCGTCGAGTTCTTCCATTCTCAAAAGAGCATTTTGGACTTAAGTTAGATTGTATTGGATCGCTATTTAAAGTGATGGCAACTCTACTTCAAGCGGAAGAACTACTTTAATTCTAAATAAATGAGTAGCTTTTTTAGTATCTTGTAGGTGGTTATACATAGTGCTCATTAGCTTGGTATGTCATTCTCTTTATTTTTAGTGAGAATCTTCTTGAGCAGTTTGATATGTCTTGTTGAAGGCTTCTAATCATTTGCTCTTGGATTATATATTGAAGAGTATCGCCAATCAATTTGTGTCGCTCGATAAATCTATAAATCTTTGCACTTTTGAAAGCTATACCATTATCAAAAATTATTTGATGTGGCACTCCAAGTCTATAGGCCATATTATGCATGAAGAAGTTGATCACTCAGTCAACAGTAACTTCTTTAAATGGGGTAGCTTCAGCCCACTTAGAAAAATAGTCAGTCATTGCTATGATGAAGCGATGTCCACATGATGGTGGAATAATTGTTTACCCCACATTGAATGGCGATGCTATTGGTGTGTATTTGGAGGTTGATGGATTATATTCTCATGTACTTGGCATTCATGACATCTCTTAGCATGATTGATATAGTCTCTCATTATAGATGAACAATAATAACCCATCCTTTTGATCTTTACTGTCATCTTAGGACCTGACTGATGTGCACCACAAAGTCCTTCATGAACTTCAACCATCACTTTGGTATCTTCATCTATATTTAAGCATCATAATCACATTTGTTTGAATGATCTATGATATAGAGAGTTGTTGACAAAAGCATAGCGCAACATTCTCTTCTCGATTAGAGCTATCAGTGATTTATTATTTTGTTATTTTCCTTCTTTAAAATAGTTGATGAAGGGTTGCCTCCAATCATGTGGCTCTTCTACAATAAAGGCTTCACACTGCTTTCTGAGGCAATGTCATTCTTAGCTCTTCTTGATATAACTCCTTGTTAATTTTGGGGAGTATGAGAAGTAACATGAGTTACATCCTGCTGGGTCAGATTTAATAACCCCTCTACCTACGAGGATTGATACTTTACTAGCTCTAGAACTCATCGAATAATATGCTGATCATGACATAATCATCATTCATACTTATCATTTTCTTAGCTAATTTTGCTAAGCAATTTGCTTTACTATTCTCGAATCGAGAGACTCGAGTTAGTGTGATATTTGGTATTTGCTACGTAAGCTTGAGAACTCGCTTGTGATAGAAAGCTAACTTAAGCTTATTGATTCTATAGATGCCAAGTACTTGATTAATAATAAGCTGAGAATCACCAAAAATATGCAAAGTTTGAATGCCTATGAAAATAGCTTCTTCAAGACCTGCCACTAATGCTTCATACTCAGCTTCATTATTAGTTCTTAGCTCGGTCAATTGATCATCTCATTATCCCTCTTTTGTTATGAAGATGATCGATTCTGCTCTTGAAATTTAGAGGTTTAACTTGTTTGATCGATGAGGCTCCATCAAAGTACATTTCTTATATTTGTGATTTTTCTCTTTCATGGATGAGCATAATTTTCTCATCAGGTAAATCATCGTTAAGGGAAGAGTCTGCATGAATGGGATGTGTAGCTAGAAAATTTACTAAGACTTGTCCCTTCACTACTTTCTACGGAACATATGTGATATCAAATTGTAAAAGCAATCCATCTTGCCGACACATAGCGATCTTATCATCAAGTACTTCAGCGGATCAATTCTTTAGATAAGGGTAATCTTATGATATAACATATAGTGACGGAGCTTTTGGACTGCAAAGATTAGTGTCAAACAGTGCTTCTCTATTGGATAATATCTCATTTCTGCTCCTATTAATCTTTGACTGATATAATAAAGATCATTTTCTTTATTTTCTTCATTGTGTTGGGCCAATAATGCTCCTAGGGACTCTTCTAATGCAGCTATATATAGAATGAGGGGCTTCCCAGGAGTATGCACTACAAGGATTGGTGGATTTAATAGGTAGCTTTTAATGCTATTGAAGGCTTTTTGGCACTCCTTGTCCCACTTGAATGGAGCATCCTTCTTCATTAACTTTGCAAATGGTTGACAACGTCCTTATAGGTTTGATATAAATCGACGGATGAATGCAAGCTGTCTTTATAAAGAATAAAGCTTACGCAAACTCTTCGGCGGAGGCATCTCCATGATTGCCTTGATTTTAGTAGGATCGATTTCAATACCTTTGTGACGTACAATGTACCCGAGAAATTTTCCAAAGGATACCCTGAATGCACATTTTAGAGGATTCATCTTGAGATCATATTTCTTAATTCTCTCCAATACAATTCTCAAGTCTTCAAAGTGATTTTTGTGACTTAAGATCTTCACCACTAAATCTTCAACATAACACTCCACTTTCTGGTGAATAAACTCATCAAAAATATGCATCATGGCTTTTTGGTATATAGCTCCAGCATTTATTAAATCAAAAGATATGGCTATGTAGCAATATATACCAATTGACACCCTAAATGATGTGTGCTTCTCATCTTCAGGCGTCATCTTGATTTGATTATATCCTGATGATCCATCCATGAATGAGAACATGTCGTAGTTGAAAGTATTGTCCACTAATAGTTCTGATATTGGAATAAAAAAGTTATCTTTTGGGTACGCCTTATTTAGGTCTCGGAAGTCAATGTAGAGATAGATTTAGCCATTCTTTTTCCTAACTGGGACAATGTTGGATATCTAATTTGTATACTTCTCCTCCCGGATGAAGCCTGCTTCGATCAGCTTCTTAGTTTCTGTAATTACCTGTTCTTCAATCTCCAATCTCATTCTCCTAGGAGCTTGCTTAACAGGCGTTACATCTAGTTTAATAGCTAGTTTATGAACTACTACATCAGGGGATAAGCCTAGCATTTCAGAATATGTCCAGGAAAAAATCCCTGAATTCACAAAGTAGCATTTTTAGCTCTTCAACTTTCTCATCAAGATTGGCTAAAGTTGACGGGGATCATCTTCACTCTAGGTTGATTTCTTTAAGTTCATCCATAGTAGTTATTTGTCCACCATCTTCAAGTTCTTTAGGTGGCTTTATACTTCTTCATTTTTAAGAAGAATTTCATGAGAATCATCTTCTTCATTAGTCTTGATCTCAGCTTCTATTATATTATAACAGGGTTTATTTTGATGAGATTTGTCGATGAACCCAAGACCTTTAGTGATAAATTTATCACTTCTTCATGATTCCTGAGGAGTTCTTTGGCTTCACATCTTGTTAAAGATTTGAGTCCTATCTTTAGTAGTTCTAATATGAATTTCAAGCTTATGCATCATTCCTTGTAATTTATGTGGATTGTATATTGGTATTTGTTGACCTCATTTTGGAATGAGCTCTCCACTCCTCCATCTTAGACATAAGACTTCTCTTAAACTTTAAGAGTTCCTTAGTCTTAAGACACATCTAGTGATTAGGTGGACACTTAACCTAACCTTAGAGACTTAGAAGAGTTAGCCATAGGAATAGGGCATGCCTTAGGGGTGTTAGGAAAATTTATCTACCCTATAGCTTGAACCAACTCCTTACTTCCTTCCTTCAAGTCAAATTCAAATCAACTCTAAACTCATATCAACTTCAACTCCAAATCAGACCTTGAATCAATTTCAATAAATTTTCTCAAATCATGAATCAATTCCAAATAATCGAAACCCATGATTGAAACTCATGTTTAAATTCCAAAAATCTTTCCTAAGCTCTTTGATTCTATCTTATGGACTTAGCTCAAATCAAATCCAAATCAATTCAAATTCAAGAAATTTTCTCATAACCCATTTATATTCTTATTTATATTCATAAATATAAATGAAATATAATTCAAATATCCAAAACCAAATTCAAAACTCAAACTCAAATTCAACCAAAATTCAACCTACGCCTTTCAAGTCAAAATCTTGAACTTAGCCAAATCGTTCAAATCGCCAAACCCTTGATTTTCTTTCTTCAATCAATCCTACAATCATGAATTCAAATATAAATACAAACTTCAATCATCAATCAAAGAACCAATTCAAAAAAACTCAAACTAAACAACAAAATTTCTAAGCCTTTGTTAATCATGAACTTAAATCAATTTTAAACCTTATTTTTTTGTTGATTCAATCAATCCTATAATCATGAATCCAAATATAAATACAAACTTCAATCATCAATCCAAGAATCAATTCAAAATCAAATCCAAATTCAATCAAAATACAACCTAAGCAGTCAAAATCTTGAACTTAGCTCAATTTCAAATCAAAGAACCATTGATTTTCATGATTCAATCAATTCTATAATCATGAATCCAAATATAAACATAAACTTCAATCCTCAAGCCAAAACTAAATTCAAAAATCAAACCCAAGTCAAACCCATATTCACCCTTTTGATTTGAAATTGTCAAATGAATCAAAACCCATTTGACTTCAAATTTCTTGAAAATGGATTTATATTTCAATCATAAATCCATATGTGAGTTCAACCAAACTTGAATCAAGCCTTGATCAAACTAAACCCAATTTGACCCAAAGTGGCCAATTTGACCTACATGAACCAAAATTCAATTCAATCCAAATCAAAGTAAATTAAGTCAATCCAAACTTCATGTCATATTTGTTGATCATCATAGGTTAATCAATTTTCATGAATTAAGCCAAACAAAGTCAACCTAGCCCATTGTCTAAGTAAACCCTTTAACCAACATGAATCCAAACTAGCTAAATTGTAACCTAAAACCAAATTGATTGCAACCAATGGCTCAAGTTCACTCCAAACTGATTATTAAACTTGAGTAAAGCTTCAATTAAATCCAATCAATTGGCCAACTAGACCCAACCTAGCCCAATTGACCATGAACCCAACTTGACCTAAAATGTCAAATCAAGCCAAAATTAAATTAAACCAAAATTGATTGAAACCAAAGCTTACAATATATTCCAAATGATCAACCAAACCCAAACCAAGCCATGATTCAAGATAATTTGGTCAATTGAGTCAAATTGGTCAACTTAGCCCAAATTGACCTAAAGGATCAAATTAGCCAAAATCCAAATTAAATCAAATTAATTGAAACCAATTGATCCAATGCAATCAAAATAAACATTTGAACTTGACCCAACTCTTGGTTTGACCTAATTTGACCGATTGGACAACCTAACCCGTTTTGACCCAATTTGACCCAAATGGGTCAAATTAACCCAAATTAAACTAAATGAACTTCAAATGACATGAAATTTGGTCCAACTTACTTTTCAATCATTTAAAATCTGCTAAAATCCAATTCAATACAAAATGACTACTTTTCCCAAGGGCATCCCATGAGAAAAGACACTTTCCTAAGTGGTCATTTATCTTGCTTGGCCACTTGGCACTCATCCAATGGTCCACATAGGCATCAAGGACACTAATTTTCTGACCCAAGGAGTGGTTGGGGCAGCCATGACTCATGGGGTGGTGAAATCACCTCACCTCTCCCATTGGAACACTTAGCATGAAGGACTCTCACCTCCCCTTGGCTGGACTCATTTGTCCTTCATGGCTACTTTCCATGAGGGAACCACCTAGGATGATTCTCTTCCATTCTCAACCACCCCAAAATGACATGAGTTTGGTGCCAAAAATTTAAACAAAGGTTCATTCTTTTGATTCACTTTGGTGGCAAAACTTGACACCCATTCTCTCATTCTCCCTCTCCTAGAGCCAATCACCCCACTTTTTGGGTGAAATACTTCAAAGTGGATTTCAAAAATGGTGATCACTAGAGGAAACTTCATTTGATGTGAAGGAGAAGATCTAAGCTCATTGGGGCCTCTTCTCTTCACCATACTCGAGTCATCAACAAAAATCTCGGTAACTTTCAAAACCATAGGCCGATCCTTCATTTATTATGATTTTTCACGCATTTTTTAAGAATTTATCCTAGATAATTTTGCATTTTTACTTTAAATCAACCCAATTAGAAAATAATTTTTCAGTGTGAATCGACGCAAAAACGAGCCCATTTGGACAAGTTTTCACTTAGAATATATCATTTTTCCAAAAATAGCCCTATTTTTATTGTTCACCGCATGCCGGCGACCATCGTCAGATCGTTCATGACGACTCAAATGCACATGAATGGCAATGCGGACCATTGGATCGCGATGCGATCGGATCATCGATGCTTCGTGTGATGGCTCAATCGGCGTTGATCGCTATCGACCTCTATTGTGTGATCTGATCTGGACCATCTAATCGGCAATCTAATGGTCGGAGCAACCCTCGCCTATGCGTTGTGTCTTTTTCTTCTGTTTTGAAAGCGGCGCGTACAATCGTCTGGCCATGGGTCGTTAACACATGGGCTGATTGTGCTAAATAAAAAAAATCTGATTTTCTAATTAAAAAAATTACTTTAAATCACTTGAAATTTAAAAAAAAAAGCCATAAAAGATAAAATACTTAACAAAAAATTGCAAACAATGGCTTGTTGGATTTGCCTTTTCGAGAGGAATTCAACAAACTTAAAATCCCCAAATTTCACTGAATATTTTGAGCTTAATTTGAGTTTTAATAAAAAATAAATTTCTTTAATAAAACCAAAAATATATGGCAGATTAAGTTGAAGTTTTCAGAGATTAAAATTGATGCAAATACCATAAAAATTTCAAGTAAAAATGACCTCTGAATTAAAAGATATTGAATTTTGAGTGTCAAATGATTTATTTTAATAAAATAAATTAACATAATTCATAAAAATCACTTAAACCAATTGAAAATTTTTAAATTCATAACTAATTATAGAAAAATCCAATAAAATACAAACTTAGGTTCATCTTAAAGACAATTCAGAGGAAAATCCAATAAAATTATTTCTAATTGAATTTGAATAAAAAATTTTCCTTAATTAAGGTTTATTTGAAAACTTAATAATCCTAATTACTCCCTAATGACTTCATTAATTAATTACAAACTTCTTAGGCATGTTTAGGGGGATGGCTTCTGCCTCCCCTAATTTTCTTAGAATTTATTAATGAGTTAATGAGGAAAATTAATTAATGAAACCCTAATCACTCTCTTAATATAATTAAGCTTAATTAAGCATTGAACAATGGTTTAATTCCTTGATTAAGTTAATTAAACTTTTTTTAAGTGATTAGGAGGTTTATGGAATGATTTTAGGATATTCTCCTTAAGCTATTCCCTAAACCCCCTTTCTTCCTTAATCCAAATCTAATTATGGGTTAATCCATGAATAATCTACTTAATTAATCAAATCAAATTTTCAAAACTAAAATTAATCCAAAAACTTAATCAATCCTTCTTGGGTATATGCTTAGGTGTTCAATAACCTAACTACCTTTAGGAAATTATATCTAATCCGCATGTGTGGGAAGGGTTATGAAGGTACTTAAATTAAACCCTTTAACTTAATTAATCATGTCTGAACAATGCAACCACATCTAGTCAAAGGACTGTCGATACAGGGTGCCATCAACAAGAGCATAGGAAAGGGCTCTCTATTTTATCTGATGGGCTTGAGATTTCTCTTTAGGTAGTTTGCCGGTGTTCAAGTAATCTATGAATGGTTACCTCCAATCCAGCTCCTTGTCCATTTTTACAACGACAACCTCCCCTTCAAGAGAAAGTCTCTCGATGATTTTCGAATCAATAAGGGATAGGACTTGTCTATTTTGGACCCTTATTGAAATGGACTCATCTTTCGGACATGCCAACTCTTTGGCAAGTTTGGCACACCTTCTGTTCTCACTGGAACCTTGTAGATGGTGACTTGAATCTGTCATGGTATACTCATAGTAATGACAAAGCTTGGGCTTGAGGACTTGGTAGGACCCGGCAATCTGGTTGATCACCAACTAAGAATCTCCAAAGATGTTGATGCTCTTGATGTTGATATTAATGGCCAACTCCAAACCGGCAATCAAAGCCTCATACTGGCTTCATTATTGGGGTTGGAAAGATAGTATGAGAATCTCATCACATTTGGAGTTAGAAGACTATTCTGCCTTTCACGAGAGAATAGATCATGGTGCTTCACCTTTAAGAAAAGAAGCACCATCAAAATACATCTTCCATTGGCGGTTTGTGCCTCCCCAAGTTCATTTTGTTCATGGGATCATCACTAAGCGGAGAATCACAGGAAGTGGGTGTGCTACTAAGAAATCTGCTAGTGCTTGACCTTTTATCACGTAGAGGGGTACAAATGTGATATCAAACTGTGAGAGTATCATGGGCCAATGAGCCAAACATCCAAAAAGCATTGGTCGTGTCATGAGATACTATAGTGGATTGGTTCTAGAGATCAAGCTCACCTTATAAGAAAGCTTGTAGTGTCGTAGCTTTTGAGATGCAAAGATCAAAGCTAGGCAATGTTTCTCAATGGGTGGATAGTTTGCTTCAGCATGAATCAGACAAAGGCTGAGGTAGTAAAGTGCACATTCCTTCCCCTCATCATTAGCTTGGGCCAACAGAGCGTTGAGGGAGTTGTCCAATGCAGTAGTGTAAAGGATCAATGGTCTGCCCTGGATGGGTGCCATGAGAACTGGCGACTTCACCAAGTATTCCTTGATGTCTTCAAATGTGTGTTGGCACTTGTCATCCCATTTGAATTTGGTGTCTTTTTTGATAAGTGCTGAAAAGGGATTGTATCTCCCTGATAAGTTTGAGATAAAGCGTCTTAGATACGCCAACCGTCCTTGAAAGGATCTGAGTTGAGTTAAACTCTTAGGAAGTGGATGGATTTAATCTTTTTAGGATTTATTTCTATTCCCCGGTGTTGAACAACAAACCCAATGAATTTTCCTGAAGTGACTCCGAATGCACACTTCAGAGGATCATTTTAAAGTTATATTATTTTAACCGTTCAAAAACTACTCTCAAGTCAAAGAGATGGTCTTTCTTTTCTCTGTTCTTGACTACTAGATCATCAATGTAGCACTCAAACTGATGATGGATGAGTTTGTTGAAGATCAGTCGCCTATGGTATGTAGCAACATTTTAAGGCGAAGGACTATAACAAAAGATTAGATGGGGTTCAAAAGCGGTGTTTCATCTTTAGAAGACATCTTAGATTTGGTTATAGCGGATGACCCATCCATGAAAGAGAACACTGCATGAGATGAGGCAATGTTCACCATTAATTCTAGTATAAGAAGAGGAAACTCATCCTTAGGGCATGCCTTATTTAAGTCCCTAAAATCTATGCAAATGCGAATTTGGTCATTTTCTTCTTATTTAGGATGACACTTATAACGGTGGGATATTTTTCTTCCACGATGAAACTAGCATCGATCAATTTCTTGACTTCATAAATGACATTGTTGTTCTAATGCATGCATCTAGGAACTTGCTTAATAGAGATATTATTAGAGTCTATTGCTAGCTTATGGACTGTCGAGATAATCGGTATTTCTTCATAACTCCATGAGAGGTCTTTAAACTTATCAATATCTAACTAAGTCATTGGTTTCTTCTTCATTCAATAAGCGATAAATGTCGGTGATTTTCTTCTTATCAGGTTGATTTCTTTTAGCTTGTCAATTATTGAATGAATCTCCTCTTCAAATTCTGGCAGTGCCTCTTTGACTTGGAGATCATCTGGATCATCTGAAGTTTCTAAACACACATTCTCATGAGAGTTGGGGATGTGTGAAAAGAACCTATCAGATTCCAAATGGTTGGTAATAACTAGGTAAAAATCTTCATCATCGAATGGATCCACTGGACCAAATCATAGTCCTCCTCTTGATTGTGCTTCCCTGCCTATATTATTCCATAATTTTTTGAAATATTCTGACATGTACTTGGACCAAGTGTGAGGAACTAAACCTTTATGATTTTGAACACAAGTAAAAGTCAAAAGGTAATTCCATTAATTCTTTAAAAGTATCTTCCTCAAGTCTACATCAAGCTCAGACTTGAGGATGATGAACAAAAGAACTTCTTCTTTGTATCACTAGAGACTTAGGGACTTCCTTAACTATCAAACCTTCAACTTTCTAAGGTGTAAGTGAGGTAAGAGCTAAGGTTCCCAACTAGTGCTTGACAGTTTTACATAAACCAGATTCAAATACTTTGCTTTGCTTGGAGGCCTGATCTTCATCTCTGGCTGGATCAAAGTCACCTCCAATGGAACCCTCTTGAGAGGGTTGGTTGGTATACTAATCACATTATCCTAGGATTCCAAGTCTATGTGAATAGTAGGGGTACTCTATGCTGGAACACATGACCTATTGGTGAAGGCCAACTAAGTCTCCACCTCTAGGCCTCTGTTTCTCTCTACTGCACGGTGGAGGTTGAGCCATCTACCACATGTATGATGGAATGAGCGTGGGAATGTGATATGTGAATCCACTTCTTCTTCAATTTCACTTTCTTGTTCACTTGGACTTTTATTTTTATTTTCATTTTCTTTTATCTTTTCTTTTATTTTATTTTCTTTTTCTTTTGCATTTACATTTAAATTTTGTCCAAGTTCACGAGAAAGAGTGTTTTGAGAAAGATAATAGGTCACATCCTCATAAATATTAACCTCTCTCACTAAGAATGGATTTTCGTCCCCGTTAACACGGTACTCAACTCCATCTTTTCTGAACTTGATGCACTTATGAAGGGAGGATGGAATGATCTTATTTTGATGTATCCAAGGCCTACCAAGCAAAGCAGTGAATGAAGTATTTGAATCAATGATGTAGAACTTGGCTTCAGTCTTCTAGTCACCGATCTCCAACGGCAACACTATAGAGCTTAAAGCTTGTTCTCCTTAATCATTGAATCCTCTCAACATCATCCTGTCTCCTCGGAGAGTAGAGATGTCGATATTCAAATAGGCAAGGGTCTTTATACTCATAATGTTTACTGATGCACTGAATCCATGAGAACCAGTAAGTCAACATCCATGTGTATGATGTATGGGGGCGGTTGTGCTCCAAGTCCCCAGTAGAAGGTCTTCATATGTGAAGGTGATCCTTGGGATTCTTTTGCATAGTGTGCTTCCTCACCTATAGGTCGGTGAGCTAAGCATATCTAGGATCAAGAGCCTTGATTAGTGATTCCCTCATCTCTTTGGATAAGACAAGGGCATCATATATGCTTAGCTTAGATGACAACTTTCTTAGATGAGAAACATTGTAGTCCACCTTTGGTCTTCCACAAGCATATCCAATGGAGCATCTTGGAAGGGCTTCTCGATCTTGGTACCAATGACTTATTTCCCTCTATCTAGAGTGCTAGGAGGTAGAACCTTGCCACTAGGTTGACTTGATCTATGGAGGCAAGTGGTGGCAAGTTCTACACACTTGGCTCACAACTTCTCCTATGGGACTCAGTCGGATGATTCCAAGTCTATCTCAAGAGGTGAACCCATAGTATTGAGTTGGAAATCAACTCACGATCAAGAAGGAAGATCAAATTGTTATAGTTTATTAGACTTGAAGAGTTATCATTAGGAATAGAAGAAGATAACTCATCGGAAGAGACACATATGTAATTCAAATGAGCTTTATTCTTCAATTTCTTGGAAGTATTTGGGGTAAAGTAGAAGTCAAGAGTGAGTGGAGTAAATTTGATGCCCTTATTGATACAAGAGTTCTAGTAGAAAAGAACTAGGCAGAAATGGTAGAAGTCACCAATGTGGAAGCAGCGGAAGGGTGGAGTCATGATCGTTGCTATCGGGGCTATCACAGGCCATCTCTTCTTTGCTTCTTTTGAGCTCCACTTTCTAGAGTTGCAGCAACTTGCAAACCTTCCTTGGTGTTGGAGGTTTGAGCTGACTCACACCCAAAAACTTCTTGATCTTATGATTATTTTCTTAGAGGTTTTAGACAAGAGATGTCCCAACCTTCTTTGGTTTTGGTAGGATCATGTATCCCCAAGGATTACCTAATGGAACTAGAAGGTTGTTCCAGGTATTCCTTTGGGATAATACAGATCTTGAAATGTTATTCAATCCTTGAATGTAAAGCAATCCTCAAAATGTGGCCTAACATGGTGGTAAGGGAAAAAGTTTGGATCATGACTTTTGCCAACTTCCTCCAATATCGGCTTGGGTAGAAAATCATATTTCTTTAAGAGATTCTTAAAGATTTTTAACTTATCTATAGAGTAGGTGACTAGCTAATAGCGGTGGATATACTACTATGTTTGCATGTGGTGAGGTGGTGGCTGGCTGTGGAGGCTGAGTGGAGGTGGTATGGCCTTGGTGGTGCAAGGAGGTGGAGGGTCATGGTCACTCTAACTAATCTCTAGGCTAGGCACTTTTATCAACCTGCTACTCTCGTTTCTTATCATAAACCTTTTGGGATTTTGCTTGGCCTGATGAAAAGGCAACTATTTGGCCTCTCCTTCTTGTAGCACCTTGTTGATTAGCTTCTCAAATGTCTTTATGGTGAAGCCCTTAAGCATGAGAATGAGCCATGGATATTCTTCAAGAGAATCTCAATGGCATGTTATTAGATATGGTTCACACTTCATACTCAGTTGCCATGGAGAATATAATCAACAAGTGACTCACAGAGTGTTGTTGCTATGAGATCACCTATAACCCTTTGAGCTCAAAAATCTCTTGATGAAGAGTTGCTCTAACTCAACAAATGTCTTGAACCATTGATTCAGGCATACCAATCAAAGGCAATACCTAGGCTCTTGATAAAGTCTAAGAGTAAAGCATGTCCTTGCCACTGGTGCAAGCCAAGTGAGCTATATGTTGCCCTCGATTCCCACATCGAAGCTCTTGAAGGAAGGAGGCACAAAACCCTTGGGATACTGGATGGCATCAAATTCCTCTAGGTAGGGTCTACCCTTTGGAATCGATGATCCTCCTTGGGCTTGAGCCAAGCTTCCTTCACTATGCTCCAATTTAGATCTTTTTCATGTATGGAGGTACTGTCCTACCTTCCTATACATGCTAGTGCCTTGCTCAGGAGGTAGTCTTAAGCGGATCTAAGACATGCACTAGTTCAGTGACATCGACTATCTAGGATGAACTGGAAGGGCTTGCTTGAAGCATTGACACTGCTGCCAACAAGTCCTGTAACTGTTGTGCCATCCTATCAATTTGTTTCTTCTTTAATTGGAGGTGATGGCGATGTGTCTCCTTGATCAACCTCATCTCCTTCCCATTGCTCCTAAGAAGAGAACCTCTAGTCTCACCATGCATATGCCAATTAAATCCCCATCAAGTCATCTTTGTTGGGATCGAAGCTGACTCTTTCTTCATCAGACCATGCATACCCTAAGATCTCCTTTTTCTCCATAAAATAGTGTGCAACTATCTCATCTAAGGATCGATCTAACTCTGGTACAAAAGCTTGGGGCGGGTGTGATCACTATCATGAAGAGAGGCACGGACCTCACACTGGAGTCAATCATGTGGATTGTACTCAGAAGAATGATAATCTGATTGATGCTAGCATAGGTAACAATCTGGGATGATCCTCTACCCTTGCCATTTATCTTGTCATCATATGGAATATCCATAATAGTAGTCACCATCTCCTCAGTGAATGGGTGGAGTTGGTGAAGGAATGACCACGATGCTTTGGGGTTGCCACTCCTTCGGCACCACTACTGAGGAAGAAGGTCGAGCAGGAGAGCTCAACCCTACCACAATGGGTGGTATAAGAGGAGTAGGATCCCTTGGCAGCGGATCACCAGCGGTACATTTCTCCCGGATTCTTCATGGCCTTTATTGGAATGGGTGATATTGGAACTCTGGCGATGGTGGACGTGGGTAGAAGCGGTGGGGTGAGACACCACCGACTCTATGTCTGAGCTCCCTCTATGATGGCGGTCCCGAGGATACTATCGGTATGATCGGTGGGTAGTAGCGGTGGAAAATCAACCAAGTAGAAGATTGACTTGAACCTCTTGTCTCTCCAGTGATATATGATGTATGGGCCTCATGGGCCTCTCTGTGGATCCCTCCCCACACTCTGAGGGATAGATCATAAATCAGCGAGCACCGAACTCACGAGAATCATATGCTCCACCTACTGGCAAGATGAGCGAAGGCGGCATGACCTCTACTCGGCTAGCAAGATGCACCAGAGGAGGTGATGAATGAATCCTCCTAGAATCCTCTCTATCTAATCCTGAGAGAGGTTGGAACTAGTTTTCCATAACCAGTGGTGATGTGATCATATGAGACTCATCCATAGTTGACATGGCAGCTATCTCTAACTCTCTGCTATCCTGGTATGGAACCATTTGACCATAAGGTTCTTGTTACTAAGTGTGAGTAGGATGAGAGGAGTGCAAGCAAGACCCGTACTCAAATGTAGGGGAGGCAATCCCTGAAACCAGAGGAGCCTTACCCTTGGAGGGCAGAGATGATAGGGTCTTAGCTACTGGGCAATATGAAACTCGGATGAGCACTGGAATGCTTCTTGGTATAAACTATTGAAGGTGTGAATGCCATCTTTCCTCTTCAATGAGGAAATCTCATCAGGTAAGTCTACCACGATGACCATCTTACGGCCACCCTCTTCCTGCTGACTTTGTGAGGGGAATGCCCTCATAAGTGATCTTGGCTCCCTCAAATCCATGGCCAAAGTGGATCAAATGGGTATGATCCAAATGAGGAAAATCAGCCTGGTCCAAGGCTAGGTCCATGCTGTGAGGGAAGGTGAATACAAATTTCTGATCCATTATCTTGATTGGCAACCTTGTGAAAGAAATGCAATGAGAAATGAACTTGCATCAATTTTTCGTCTCCATAGATTTTGAATTTTGAATTTTAAAATTTGAACCCACATCAAACAACTTGGAAGTGTTAAGTGGGGTTCAAATGAATTTGGAAAGATTGATTGAAAGAGGAATTTGAGTATGAATCCAAACTTCAACAAATTTGAGTATGTTGAAATATGGATTCAAAATTTTGATAGGATGCTTTCATAGGTTCATTTTGTTTTGTTTTGAATTTTAATTTTTGAGGACCTTTCCTTTAACAAATTTGGGTATGTTAAAGTAAAGGTCAAATTGATTTTGTGTTGTTTGAATGTTTTATAATTTTCACTTACTTAGCAAATTTAGGTATGCTAAGTAAAGTGAAAGTGATTATTTTTTTTTGAATATTTTATTTTGTTTTAATTTTTGGAAAACTTTTGGAATTCTTACTTAGCAAATTTAGGTATGCAAAGTGAAAAATCCAAGTGTATTTTGTTTCATTTTGAAAATAGGATTCTTAGCAAATTTAGGTATGCTAAGAAAATCCTAAGTGTTTCACTTGTTTGGAAAATTTTGATTTTTGAAAAGGGTAGATCCTTTAGCAAATTTGGTATGCTAAGGGATAAGTGTTTTGTTTTTATTTTGACATGATTGAAAGTGGAGTTTCAACTTTAGCAAATTTGGTATGCTAAAGATGAATCCACTTGGTTTTCATGAAATGGAAATTTCTAAATGAAATTCAAAATGGTGTGTTTAAAGTTTTGATTCCATTTTTTATTTTGATTTTTGAAAATGAAAACTTTTCCTTAGGAAAGTTGGTATGATAAGGGAATAAGTTCCAAAGGTGTGTGAGAAATTTTTGTTTTGATTTTGGAAACTTTACTTAGCAAATTTGAGTATGCTAGGTGAAGTTCCAAAATATGTTTTGAAAAGTTTTGAATTTTTGATTTGAAAACTTCACTTAACAAGTTTATATATGTTAAATGAAGTACTAAATGTGTTCTGAATTTTTTTTTTGAAATTTTGATTGTTGATATTGAATTTGGATTTGGAAACTTTACTTAACAAATTTGGGTATGTTAAGTGAGGATCCCAAATGTGTTTTTGAAAAATTTTTGAAGTTTTGAGTTTTGATTTGGAAACTTTACTTAACAAATTTGGGTATGTTAAGTGAAATTCCAAAATGTGTTTAGAAATTTATTTATTTATTTATTTTTTTTGATTTTGGAAGCCTTACTTAATAAATTTGTGTATGTTAAATGAAGTTCAAAATGTGTTTAGAATTTTGAAAATTTTTAGATTTTGGTTTTGGGAACCTTACTTAACAAATTTGGGTATGTTAAATGAAGTTCCAAAATGTGTTTAGAATTTTGAAAATTTTTAGATTTTGGTTTTGGAAACCTTACTTAACAAATTTGTGTATGTTAAATGAAGTTTCAAAAATGTGTTTAGAATTTTGAAATTTTTTGGATTTTGGAGAGTTCACTTAACAAATTTGGGTATGTTAAGTGAAGTTCCAAAATGTGATTGTTGAGAATTTTGAAATATGATTGTTGATTTTAATGTTTTTGAAAAGAGGACCTCCATTCAACAAATTTAAGTATGTAGAATTGAGATTGCTATTATTTTTGAAGTGTAAAAAAAAAATTATGTGTGATTGTTGCTTGTTTTGAAAGAAAGGAATTCCAACTTAAGAAACATATGTGGGATATGCTTAAGTAGGATTCCTAAATGATATTTTATTTTTAGTTGGAGATGAAATCTTCATTTAATAAACCTAAGCAAACTAAATGAAGATGTTCACATGTGCTTTTTTTTTTCCTTCAAAATTTTTTATGTTTGAAATAGAAGGATCCATATGTGCTTTTGGAAAAGTTTTATAATTATGATTGTGATTTTGGAAAACATGATTGTCCATTTTATTTTGAGAATGAAATCTTCATCAAAGTGAATTGAAAGAAGATATTCATTTGTGCTTTTGGAAAATATTTAGTTTTATTTTGAAAATCCTACATGTAATAATTATGTGAATTTGTTAAATGAGGGTGAAGAAATTTTGTGGAAAATATTTTATTAAGTGCATTTTTGAAAAAGGTGCTTTTGAAAAAGCAAAGTTCTTTATGGAAGTTTTATTATTTTTAGGATGAACCTTTCCTTATCATGAAAATGATAAAGAAGAAGTCTTAAAGATGTTTCTTTTCATTTTACCCATTGGAGAAATCCAACGGGGGTTTTAAGACCAACTGGGAATACGGTCCTAAAACCTAAAGATGTTGGCTAACTCAACCCAAGGATGAAATGAGCTAAGTGCCAACAGAAAGAAGGATAGTCTTGGATTCATACCAAAGTACAAATCCACTATCGATACTCAAAGACAACGATCATTTACCAAAGATGGAGAGAGGAACCATCCCAGGAGTCGGAAAAACCTATGGTGAATAATGAATGCCTTTCAAATCTGTTGGGGAGAAAAGAAAGAGGATACCCTTACAAAAATTCATCTTGGTAAGACACCATGTAGATCCATAAATGTACTTATTCAGGTGATCGGATACGTCATCATGGTATAGTGTACTATGTCAAAAGATAGAAGTCACTACCCTTTAATAGAACCAATCACCTCAAAGGACTCTAAGGATGATGGGTATATAGAGATTCTTACTTTACATGAAAGTAAAGCGTGGTTTATTTTAAACCTGGTTAAGTTACATGGGGCAAGCCCCCATAGTTAATTACATCTTAAAGGATTGGATCCTTTAGGAAAACTCTTGATTAAGGTAAATGATCATTGTCTCTGAAGATTTCAATAGGAAAGACTATCAATCGATTGGTTTATATTTTTGAAGATCAAATGGGATTGATCAAAAGAGGGAGTTATTATCGAAGCCAAAATGGAAATAAGTAGGAGATGCTCACGATGCTAAGAAACCTAATGAGCATCTCAAACTATCCTATAGTTGGGATTTACATTTTAGAAATTGATTTAATTTGTTTGAGTTGTATTTTCTTTTAGACTTAAGATTCCTTAACACAAGATTAAGGAAATGCCTAAGAGGGAATTATGCTTATGGTCCACAAAGGGGAAAAGAACCTCAGAACCTAAATCTAGGGAGCTTGAGGGCGAAGCACAACCTAAATCGGTGAAAAATGGTAATTGATTTGCCTCACAAGAGAGGACAAACCCCAACTTGGACTTACAACCACAGGGGTACCCAACTCTCCTATGATTTTAAATATATGTAGGTAATTCTTTATTCTTATGCAATATAGCTAGGCTATTTTATTTAGAAAGAGACTAAGTCCTTAAACTCACTCCCTAAAGAGACTAGATCATGTAAAGGGACATGCTTTAATGACCTAAATCTAATGCATTTCAAATTTCAATTTATTTTATCTTTGTACAATCAATTTGACTTAGGCTAATAGGATTTTTATGACTAATGCATGAGAAAATAGATTGTTGGCCAAAACCAGTTAGAATTTTAGGAGGTGAGTTTCCACCACGGCCCTCAAAGGTCAAGCCGGGTTCTCTGATAAAGATGGAAGCCCTCCAATCAAGAGTAAAATAAGATGCTATTGTGCATGATATTACAAAGAAAGAACTCATCCAGCTAAGGGGTTGCTAATTCTTTTATCTTGATTTTAATCCTAAGCTTTAGGTGAGGTTATGAGTTGTTTAGTTTTAATTTGAATTTTTAAGTTGGGTAAAAGATTTATTTTTCCCTAAAGAGCCTAATCCACATCCAGGACATACATAAAGCAAGGAAGAAACTAGGAAAGCATGCCACTTAATGCATAAGTTAAACAAACATCAATAAATTTATAAAGCTAGTGCAAAAAATAAATAAGTGGTCACACGCACATAAACCCGAAAATATCAAATGTGGGTATCCGAGCTTTACCCTTATACAACCCGAATTACAAATGAATTGAATTACAATTTAAGCAAATGAATTCTTTGTTATGGGGGTCTTCAAGCTTTGTTCTTATTTCTTATTTCTTTCTTTTCTTCTTTATTCTTTTCTTTCTTTGGATCTTCCTTTGGATGGTTAAATGGTAGATGCTCCAAGGCTTCACATGATACATAAGATAAAATCTTATGACCAATGTTCATCCTAATCCCCCATAACAAATCATTCCAACAATCATAAATATATAAATTTTTACATGAAAAGGGAAAAGCATAAATCAACTAACACCTACAAAACAAAGGTTAGTCAAATCACACCACACAAATCCCAAGCATGTATATTGGACTTATCACCCAACACATGGGTGACTAAGTCCACCTGGCCTATGGATTATGCTAAGAGGTATAAGCACCTGCAAGCAAGAAGCATTTATTTATTTATTATTTATAATGCCCCTTTAGTACAATCCCAGATAAAAGAATAGACTAAGTAACGTCTTCCATTCATTCTACGCATACACCCTAACATATCCTATAAACATTCATCACAAAATAAAATATAACATCAAGCCATGCACCGACCTAACCTAAAGTTAGAATTGGTGACTTAGGCTAATGTGTGTACTTTGAAGGTTTGTGTGGCATGTTTAGTTTAGGACTTTAGGTTTGAATTTCCTAAGTGCGAAAGACATGTTCAACTTAGAGGGGAGTTTCATTTAAGTTTTTTAGTGACTTTGGGTCATTTTTATTTTATGTTATAATTTGGTTTAAATGAAACCTAATTAATTACTAAGTTATAAAGAGAGGGAAAGAGAGGAGGACTTCTCTTTCCTTCCCTAATCATTAAGTAATTTCACATTTTTGTAATTCTATTTAGGTGAATGTTTTAATTAAATCTTTTAATTAATCTTAAGTTTAGATCAACTCTAAACAAACCTATCCAAAAGAAAGACATTTTAAGATTAAGAAAAATGAATCAAAATTCACATAACATACATTACTCAATTCTTTCCCAACATATATAACATGCATATGGATGGACCCTAAGCATATCTATACATGCAAATGAGAATAGTTAACATACTTTATGATGCATGCTAAGTAATCCATTTAAGAAAATTTAGAAGTTAAACATGTATGATTTTTCTTAAGTTTTTCTTTCTCCAAAATTCACATACATGCATGAAAGTAGAAAGGCATAAGTGAGTACCATTATTAACCAAAGGTGTAAGGTACAAGACCTACTTAGGGCTACTTAAAGCCTCACAACCTCGAGGTTGTCACTAATATACCAATTTCTTAAGTACTAACATGCATATAAAAGAAATAAAGTGGAAAAGAATATGCAAAAGTTTGTTTAATGATTTCATTTTATTTATGCAATTTATTCATGTAAGTAAGCAATCCTTCTTAAGTGAGAGCATAGGGATGAATGGGTTTGGAATTAAGTAAGTGTTGGGTTCTTTTCAAATGAACCCTACATCTTACTAACCCATATTCAAAGCTATGCTAATATAAGAAAGGAAAGGCTACACTAAACATGCTTTATAATTCATCACACGCAAGCTTATAATTAAATTATAAGAATAGAACACTTTCAGATTTGGTGTTTTACTTATAGGTTTTGAAAATACTTTGAATTTAGTAGTGATAATAACCACTCATATTTTACTTTAGCCAACACATGCACATTTGACATAAGTAAACAATTTTATTTTTAAAACTTTGAAAACATGAAATCATGGATGCATAAGTCACATGGCATACAATTTAATATGTTGGAAAAGATCTAAAGTAATGTAATCACATGAACAAACTCACTTTACTTAATTCTTAAAGACATTCTTAAAGAATAAGAAAACTTAGAATAAATCAAAGTGAATTTCAAAATGATTTTGGTTTGTTTGAAGTTTGATTTAATTTTGAGTGAGATGAGTTTGTTGTTCCTAACCCATTCCACATTTGTATTTTAGTTTAATTTTTAGATAATTAAATCCATTTTTAAGTATTGATGAGGTTAAGGTATACATTAACTAGTTTAATTAACCCTTGCCTACACCACCTTAGAAAAATTAACTAAGTAATTATGAGCCAATGAAATGATATAAAACTCATAAGGTATGTAAATTTGTAATGCACCTAGTAATGAAAAGGTCTAATGCAATTTGGCTCATATTTAAAAGTTAATTAAGCAAATGGGTTTTAGCTTATGTACTTTTAAAATGCCCTTTCACACTTATGAAAGAGGGTTTAATTTTCTTAATTAGACTTAGGCTATTGAACACCTAAGAATCTACCCAAAGTAGATTAATTAAGTTTTGGAGATTTTTAGAATTTTTGAAAATTATTTAAAGGGGTAATTAATGTATTAACCCTTAATTAAGAAGGGGATTAAGAAAAGAAAATGGGGTTTATAGAATAGATTAAGGGAAATACCCTAAAATTAGTTCATAAAGCCCCTATTTAGTGGATCTGACCTTAATCCAACTTGATCATAGGGAAAACCCACTAATTATATCTTAATTACACTTAATTATATGAAATGGATAATTAGGGAATGAGCTAGCAACTTCCCTAATCAAGGCATCAATAAATCTCAAGAAAATTAGGGGAGGCAGAGGTCATCTCCTAAAATGAACCCTAGAAATTTGAGATTTATTAGTGACTTAATTAGAAAGTAATTAGCTAATTACCATTCCCAAAGAAACCCAAATTCAAAAAAGAAGGGAAATCAAAATGTATTGAAAATATTTTTAGAAAATTCTAGATGGAATTATCTATCCAAGGCATTTTTCCATTTATTTTTTAGTTTTTTCTATGAAGAGTTATAATTTTTAGAAGCTATAGAGATTAATTAGGAATTAATTAGTTAAATAATTAATCCCCAATACTACCCACTTACACGCGGGGGCGGCGACTTTACATGCATCACGCCGTGAGCCAATACTTAAGTTCTCATCAGAGAGTGCAGTATTTTTTACCCTCGCCCATCGATCAAAGATCGACGAGGATACACCCGTGATTTTAAATGAGATAAGAGGATTAAAAATGTGGGAAATAATCTCAGCCGTCTATCTAAAAATATGTGGATGGATGGTTGAGATGAATGAAGTTCTTCCCAGAAGGAATGTGAGTCGCTCAACAACCAAGAGAATATCCGAGCCATCCTTCATGGATTCAAACAAGATTCAACACACACCATCTAAAGGGACACCATCTAAAGAATCCAATAGCTAAGATCCTATGAGATGAAAATCCACTTCACAAAAGACCAATACCTTTTAGCCTAAGTGGTCAAAAATTCACTAACCTCACTGAAGGTGATCACCGGTGCTCGGGATCGAGGAGAAGCCCTATTGAAGTTCCTAGCTCTTGAGGTTGAGTAGACAGATGGGTGGACCAACTCCCCTTAGCTCCCCTTGCGACTTTGATCGAATTGATCTTCCCCTTGGCTTTAGAACTCAATTGGATACTTAGGCAAGTTTGACTTAGTCCTTGGATGATGAGTGTAGAAGGAATTGAAGTGGGATCAAGTGTGGAGGAAATTAGGAATCAAGGTGAGCTCCCCTATTTTGCACCTGCAAAATTAAGGAAGATGAATTCCAAATCTCTTCTAGAGGCCTTGGGAAAGCTCTGTGATGCTAAAGCTTCCTAGTCCCAACCCAATGAAAGTGAGTTGTGATTTTCAATTGGGGAGTATCTCCCCATGGCACCTGGACAATGAGCCCATTTTCATCCAATCGACATAATGGAGTGGGATGTTTGAGTGGAGGTGTGCACATGGTCCGCTTGGCTGTAGGAGTGGTAGCCCTCCCATGTGCATTCAATTGAGGTTTGGGGAGTTTCAAAATTCCCTCATGCATATGGTCTGCCCGTCCATGGACCAAATGGGTTGACCCAAACCTGTTGAGTGCACCACCATCACTAGGTCCCCTTGAGGGGAGAGCCCTCAAGTGTTCAGTGCATGACCAAAATATCTATGGGCTAGGCCAAAATTTGTTCTATGGCCTAGGGGTATAGTGGTCATTTTGTTAATTTTTTTAATTTGAGTATGTTTGGTATGTTGAGAAAATAGGTTGGGCCAAGTTTTAATAGATTTGGAATCCATTTGATAGGGTTTGGCTCATGTTGACCCATATAGGTCAAAATGGGTCAACTTGGGTCAAGTTAACCAATTGGTCAAATTGGGTCAAACCAGGGTTGGGTCAAGTTCATATGACCATTTGAAATGTTTTGGGTTTGGTTCAATTTGGTATATATTAGGTTTTGGCTCATATGACCAATTTAGGTCAAATGGGTCAAGTTGACCTATTTGACCTATTTAGGTTAGGTCAAGGGTAGGTTTAGGTTTGGTTAGTCATATGAAGTGGATTGATATCTTTGTTTCCATCAATTTAGGTTAGGTTCAATTTTGGCTCAACATGACCCCTTTAGGTCAAGTTAGGTTCAAGGTCAATTGGGCTAGGTTAGGTCTAGTTGGCCAATTGAGGCTTTGGTCAAGTTCCACAAGTGATTTGTGATGGACTTGACCTATTGGTTTCAATCAATTTGGCTTAGATCAAGTTTTGACATATTTTGACCCTTCAGGTCAAAATGAGTCAACTTGGGTCAAGTGGGTCAAATGGGTTAGGTTAGGATCAAAGGTTGACTTAGTCAAGTTCAAACATAGGTCATGAGTGAACTCGGATCAATGGTTTCAATTAATTTGGCCTATGGTGGATTTTGGCTAAGTTAGGTTTCATTTTAGGTTAAGTGTTGACTTGGTCAACCCTTAGATTTGACTTGGTTTGACCCAATTTGATTGATTGATCATTCCATGATGATTTGTTGATCATGATAGGAGGGATATATGAGTTTGGTTCAATCCAATTTGGTTAGAATCAAAAGTTGGCTCATAAGGGTACCTTAGGTTACTTTGGGGTCAAGTGAGCCTAAGTGGGTCAAATGACTTGGTCAAGCTTGATTTGAAGTTGATTGATCTTGCATATGGACTTATGAATGAAATATAAATCCATTTACAAGAGGTTTGAAGTCAAATGAGTTTTGACCCATTTGAAAATTTCATATTCAAAGGGAGAATATGAAGGACTTTTGGGTTTGATTTTTGATTTGGGTTTTGATTGAAAGATTGAAGTTTGAATTTATATATGAGCTCATGATTGTAGGATTGATTGAACCATGAGAGAAAATCAAGAGTTTGGCTTGATTTGAATTGATTTTGGCTAAGTTCAATTTGACTTGAAAGGCTTAAATTTGATTTTGATTTGATTTGAGTTTGAGTTTTGGAGATGGTTTTGATTGTTTAAATTTATATTTTATTTATATATGTGAATATAAATTAGGATATAAATTGATCATGAGAAAATTTCAAGAATTTGAAAGAGTTTAATCATGATTTGAAGTTAAATCCATTAAAGGGAATTTAAAAGATTTAATTGAATTTTTAATTTAAAATTTAGTTTTTGACTTGGATTTGATTGATGTATATTTATATTTCATTTATATATGAGAACATAAATGAGAATATAAATTGATTTTGAGAAAATTCCATGAGTTTGAAGTGGTTTGATCAAGGTTTAGGTTTAGGTTTAGGTTTGGGTCACGCATTTTAAATTTGAAATTTAATTTTTGAGTTGGATTGAGTTGAGTTATATTTATATTTCATTTATATATGAAAATATAAATGAGGATATAAATAGATTTTGAGAAAATCCCTTGGATTTGAATAGGTTTGATCAAGATTTAGAGTTGATTTTGGCTAAGTCCTTTAATGGAAAATTAAAGAAAATTAGGAAATTTTCATGAATTATTTTGGAATTTTGAATTTGAATTGATTGATTTGAATTTATATTTTTTTTATGTATATGAATATAAATGAGAATATAAATGGATCATGAGAAAATCTCAAAGGTTTGAATAGGTTTAGATCATAATTTTGGCTAAGTCCTTAAGAAAGGGTTAAGGACTTAGGAAATTTTGACTTAGGAATTTTGATGGATTTTGATCATGGCTTTTAATCATGGACTTCAATCATGGATTTGAATCATGGAATTGGTTTGGAGTTTGAGAAAATCAAATAGAATTGATTGAAGTTTGACTTGAAAGAAGGAAAGTGAGGAAAAGGTTTAAGTTAAAGGGTAGAAGATTTTCTTAACACCCCTAAAGCATGACCTATTCCTATGGATAACTCTTCTAAGTCTTCTACAGCTAGGTGAGAGTGTCCACCTAATCACTAGATATGTCTTAAGACTAAGGAACTCTTAAAGTCTAAGAGGAATCCTAAGCCTAAGATGGAGGTGTTGAGAACTCATTCTAAAAATGAGGTCAACACACTTCCCAAATGAGGAACTAATTTTCTTGATTTAGGTGCAGAATCAAGCACTTTAGGGAGAATCGACGTTGCTTTCTTTCTTCCTCTTTACTTCTACTCTTTCACTTTATGAAGTTGCTTTTTAGTTCCTAAATTGGATGCTACCACCTCAAGAGGCTATGCTCTTTAAGGATGAAATATTTCGCATCTTCATAAATCCTTGCTTCATGGACAGAGAATGGTTGTAGGTTACCAGGAATTCTGAATTCTTCTCATTCTTTTAGGTACTTCATACATTGATGTATAGTTGATGAGACCATGCCATACTCATGCAGCCACATCCAGACCTAGAGAGCTCTAAATGATGTATCGGCATCGATTACATGAAACTTGGATCCCTGAACTTGAGCTGGAGAATAAAAGAACCCAAGGTTTTTTGTCCCTTTTCATTGAAATCATGAACCATCAACTTATCTCTCCCAAGATGTCAGATATCAAGTGATAATCCTCTTAATACTTTTAGACTCATAAGATTGATAGAAGAACCTGGACCAATCAATATTCGGTTGATTGAGATGTCATCACTTTTTGTAGTAACATATAGAGGACGATTGTGATCTGCCATTCCTAACATAAGATCTTCTTCAAAAAATGTGATTACTGGGAGATCTTGAGTTTGTAATGCTTCAATCATGCATTTTTTTGATAAAGTAAGCTTCATAACTCTCTGAATCCTTGAGAGCCTATATCAAAGTTTCTCGGAGGTCTTTTGACATCAAGAGAGTCTCGTACACACTCAGTTGTGCAAGGATCTTTCTCAGATGTGATAGAATATTATAATATATCTTTTCACTTGATTTATGCTTTATCCTAAGATTTTTGGGAATGATATCCTCGTTGACTTTAATTTGTTTACCTTTGTCTTTATTTGCATTTCCCTTCTTTGATGAAGGTGGTAGGACTTTACTGCTTCTCAATTAAACTTGAATCACCTTGTCTTGCTCAGATTCTTCTGAATATGCAATTTTTTCAAATTCCCTCTTTATTCTGGAGGTTTGGCCAAAAGGGCTAGACTCATTTTTCAACTTCACACATTTTATGCGTAGTGATATCGATGAGTTTGACTCTTCTCTGTCAGAAAAACATAGGTCTTCATCTGAATTGTTACTATTTTATTGAGTCATTAAACAAAATTTATACATTAACTCCCCAGGCTCTTCTTGCTTTCATGCTAAGAATTTTGACAGGTTGATCGAGTCTGTCTGACTACCCTTGTCATTTTAGAGTAACTGATGCTGAAGAACATCTGACCTCATGTAAATGATTTGGCATGTCTCTATTGGACAAGATTCACCATTATCTTTTTCATCTGATTCGACAATGCTAAGTTTATGCATAAAGTCTGAAAGCCAAAATGGTTGTCTTGCCGGCTGGTGATACTCTTTTAAATTATTAATGATCTTTTGAGGCATAGTTCTTTTCTTGATATTCTTTTTCTCAGCCAACTTCTTTGATTTATGAGGCCTACATTTAGTAGATTGCTCCTCATGTTATGATGAAGTAGCCTTATCAGAATGTCATTGAGAAACCAGAATACTTGGTTTAGGCATCTCTCTTAAGTCCAATATATGTTCAAGTGGTGATTTCCACTTAACACTAGAGACACCTTTCAGCTATTTCAGCATTTTATGATCTTTTTGGAGACTATTTTTTCCCATTCTTCAGTCTGAACCGATTTATCCTTATTTTTTTCTTTATTGGATGATATAGAAGTGGACGTAATCATCTTTGTAGACTCTCTTTTTTGGGTTGACTAGAACACTATCAGATAGTGTAAATTCATATCGTCGATACTTTCTTTCTAGCCAATCTTTGAAGACATAACAGTCTTCGATGGGATGACTGATCATCTGATGATAGGGATAGTAATTTAGATTACTAACTTGATCAGCTTCTTCAAGCCTTTTAATTTATGGTAATTATAAACAAGCTTTGACTATTTGCCGAAATAATTTAGTCACACTGTCCCTTCTAAAGGAATAATCTATGTTCATCTTTTCCTTAAGAGATTACCACATCCACTCTTCCTCTCTGGTTACTTGTTTTGGATGCTCCCCATTACTTAGAAAAGTCTGAGGTTTGTCATTGCCTCCTAATATCAATTTTGGCTATGGATTAGAATAGAGAGGCTTCTTTCCCTTATCATCATTGTACATTGGTTGTTTTCCTTTATCCACATTATATATCACCCATTTTTTGCCATTTGAGCTATAGGAAGTGGCGTGAGTTTCATTTCTTTTGAGTCTAAAGATTTGTTTCTCTTTATTTTATCTGCATAAACTTCAGACTTAGGGTGATTCAACTTTTCAAATTTAGCCACCCTATCGAGCAAGTCCTGGAATGTTGCAATCGACGTCATACATAGAAATTGTGCCATTTTATCAACCATATTGCTCATTAGAAATTAGATCACATGTTCTTCTTCTATTTGTTGCTCACATTTCATGCTTAGGTTCCGCCAACGACTTATAAATTTTGTCATTGACTCATCTTTTCTCCTTTTCAGCAAGGCAAGGTCAATGATTGTTATTTTCTCAGTTGCACTTGCAAACCTTTTCACAAATATTATCTCTAATTCAGCAAAAGTTTTAACTGAATCATTCGGTAATTTTGCATACCACTCAGCGGTCGTCATAAACGATGGAAGAGCGATCATTCCCCTCAGTTACCACAAGTAGCCTTAAACTGTGATAGATGTTGCTTTGGGTTACCAAGCCCACTGAAAGTATTAAATTTTGGCACTGAGTAACCTTTTGAGTATGACACTTGATCATATTCAATTGGGTAAGGGTGACCCTTACTCACCCTTTTCACCGCCTAAAGTATATGCATTTATCTTTTCATTGATTATTATTTCTAGTTGCTACATCCTGTGTGTTAACCAAATTTTGAATTATCGTCTGAAGAGGTAGTTGGTTAACTTCATTCTTTGCTTCAGGTGTAATGTGTATTATAGGAGCTTAAGGTACCAGCATGACTGGTGGTACAGAGGTTGCATTATTAGCTACCTATTGATTAGCAGACAAAACTTGTGTTGCACTTGATGTGATATTCTTCTGTAACATCTCCATCATGATATTCATTTATACCATCATGTCATTCATATTGGTATCGAGCTGTGTAATTTTTTTATCTTTGACTTCCATTTAATGCTGCATTTCTCTTTGTTCTCTAGCTAGTCCCACGACATCAAACAGTACAGGCTCTTCTTCTTCTTCTTCTATTTCTTGCTATTGTTCTGCTCCCTACTCATTTTTAGGGAAAGAACTTGCTATCATTCTCCTTGTGCATTTGCAGGGGTAGCTGTTGCTAAGGTTGAACGATGACGCTGAGTATAAAAGCGTGTACCAGGATGATCATTTCCTCATTCAGCCATATAAATAGCTTCGACACCCATGACCTCTTTCTCATTTTGATCTTCTTGTTCTTCCTCTTCAACAAAGATTGAAGCTTTATTTTCTATTTGCTTCTGTGAGGACTCTCCTTCATAAATGTTGAATTTAAGTTCAAGTTCCCTGGATCCATATCGTCGGTGACGGTGCTGAGTGGAAAGTTCATCTATATTTCTGACCATATAGACGACTTCTACTTCCATAGTGTCTTTTTCATCACCTTCTTTTTACACATGACTTTTTGATCGACATTTCCAGTGGATCTCTGGTCCAATGTGCGGAATAAACACTTCTTTTATTAAAGAACTACAATCAAAGTCAACTTTCTCTTGTGAGGGTGAATCTGATCTATGATGGGATCCCCTAGAGAATTCTCCAGGGTGTCGACCGTCATGTCTTTCATCAATAATATCCCTTTTTTTGGATATCCACTTATGATGAGTTGTTTTTGAGATAGATTTTTGAGTATATGTATTAAATGTCACACCTCTTCCATTCTTCAAGATTTCATTATGGGGCATTGGCCTCCATATCTACTTATCCTTTCATCGAGACCTTTCGGTAGAGGATTCTTGGACATGCAGTCCGAGTGTCACGCTCTGATGCTCACCGCATGAATAATACTAGGCTCAATGATTGGTTACCATAAGAGATGACAACCTCCTTGGTGGAGCTTCAGTATTCTCACTCACTAGAGGCCTCTAAAATTTTCTTTTCATCAAGCCTCTGTCCTTAGTTACTTTGAGAACTTTGTGTGGTGCGGTGTGTTCTGTTCATCTCTCCGTGGTGGTGGAGCTTTGGGTCGAAAGACTATTTTATTTCATCGAGAGCTATTCTTTTACCCACTTTAGATTATCAAAGTTGTTGTGTAAACGAGCGAGCTTGAGCAGAACTCTTGTTGTTACGCTTGAAATTTATTTTGTTCGTGTGCTATATATCGAGCTTGAAATGTCGTTTTTAGGTTTCGCTTAACTAAACGAGCTAACGAGTCAACACGAGTCGCTCATGAACAACAAGCTTTTGATGGAGAGATTGGCCAATTTTTGCATATCAAAAGTTTTAACCACTAAGTCATGCTTGTATTTGTGATATGTAAATATGTTCATATGCATATAATAATAATAATAATAATAATAATAATAATAATAATAATAACAATAATAATAATAATAATAGTAATAAATAAAAATAATAATAATAATAATATAATAAATAATAATATAATATAATATAATTTTTTATTTCGAGCTAAATTGAGCCGAACACGATCGAACAAATGATTGTTCATGTTTGACTCATTTATATATCGAGCTTAAAATGTCTGTTCGTGTTCGGCTCGTTAGTTAACGAACGAGCTGAATATGAGCTACATAACGAGAACACAGTCGTCACGAACAACGAGCTTTTGAACCTAGTTGTTGTGGGTAGGAATACTCGCTTCTAGTGTCAGTATCGGTTGTTCACTAGGTCATTCAAAGGGGATCTGTTGACTCCTCAGCTCAGCGTTTCTCCTTCTTCTCTATCTTCTTGTTAATTTACTTCCTGATGAGGAAGCTTCATGATCATTCTTTCCAGGTATAAAAGATTTAATCAAAGGAGCAGTTGTACCACGAGGTATTAAAGACACAGTTTGCCCACTAATGATTCTTTTCATCATAGGGGCTTTAGATTGGCCTAGCCTTTTAAAAATTGAAGTTCTCTATCGAGAGAACTCCTGACAACAACACTATTGAACCGGTTGGCTAGTAGAAGTTTTAGTAACTTGAGGCCTTCCAAAGATGGCCTCAAATGAATGTACCAATGGTGGGTAGAGTTAATGAGCCGGAAATTCAAGCTACCAAATTAAATTATAACCCAACATCTCTGTTGATGATGGCGCTATTAGAAGATGTTCACACTAGCTTGATAGTGAAAGGAGTGCTCTACAGATCCATTTTGCAAAAGTAAAAGATAGGGATTAGTAATTAGTAATTAGTAATTATAATTTCACCCCATACTTTCAAGATGCAGAGGTACTACAGAACCAATAATAATGTAATAAAGATATACTCTATAAAATGATTCATTTTACATAGAGCCTCATATTGAACTTATTATACACTTAAATCACCATTTTTTTATTTTGAATTTTCAAAAAATTTATTGCTACTATAGCACATATATGACTAGCCAAAGATAGAAAGAGAAGCATGTCCCCAGCAGAGTCGCCAAAATTTTTGGGCTCCAAAAATTCACCACCGACCTCTCGATAAATTGAATTGAAGAGAGTTTGATTTAAAATGTGTCAGCATAATTTTCAGAAGGTAGATGGAATAGTAGATAAGACATTACCTAAAGATTTCACTCTCATTTTGTGAAGACTTTAGATCTGGTTCCAAGTTTCCTATAGGCGCAAGCCCCTATAGTTAATTATCCCTCCCAATAAGTGAGAGAGAACTTTCGATTAAGGCTAGTCATTAAATCGCTTAATACACAACGTACAATAGCAGCATATGGAGTTTTAAAATTTAGGATTATGAAATTCATCATTTCAACTTAAACTGGATGGTTGGGGATGATGGCGCCCCATCTAGATGATGCTGGCCATCCCACCATCATGATCTAGTCTACTTAGTCGAGGAGGTAGTTGACCTAACCGGGATCCTTATCGAACACATGGGTTACGCCATCCAAGAAATCCTTGTAGACCTATGGTGGTGTTTGTCTAAGAAGACATGCTTAAGTCTACTTTAGCTGACATAGGGTTTTTTGTCCTATCAGGTGTACTCTATGATTCACAACTCAAATGGCAGAGTCATTGGGGAGCATACGGGCTACAATCGTGATCATAATATAATGGAGTATTACTGGCCAAGCCACCTGATTAGAGGACTCTAGTCATAATTGCATCATCTGTGGAGCCTACCGGCCAAGCCACACAGTTAGAGAACATGAGTCATATCCTTATTGGCATGAGATTGATTGAGAATGTACATAGCAGAACACTTAATTTGACATTAGCTCCTTTGTGAGCTAGAGTTTTCTTAATTTGTCACCCCCGATAAACAATTGTGGAAGATGAATAGACTGAGTTTATTTTAAACTTTTAATGATTAAATTTTATTTGAGCAATTTTTTAAAAAATTGATATTTAATTTGAGTTAATTTGATTAATTTGAATATGTTTAAGAGCTTTAGATCATGTAACCTCTGTCCAACTGCTAATAGATAATTAGATATGATGTCATTCGATAGAATTAGTTTCTCAAATATTTTACTATTTTAAAATTTTTATAATAGATTTTTAGGTTTTGTTAACGGACCAATCTAAGAGTAAGCGGAGAAACACCTGCATCCTTAGACTTGAATTTAAGCATTGATAGTGTGGCTCATGTAGGTATATTTAAAATGTCTTAGTGCGTTACTTACTACAATGTTTGCGAATTTTGGTGGCGTAGAGGTATTTTGATTTTTATATATTACTTGTACTTAGTTTATTTGTTGAATTTTCAATTCTCTTGTAGATGTTCAATTGTCACTCTTAATAAGTTATATCAATTTGAGTGTTTATTGTTTTAGTCCTACTGCTTATTAGCTAGCATTATAATCATCCAAATTCATATAAGAGTTATTAATCAATTTAGATTCATCCTTGCTATATCAAGCTCCATGTTTATTTGAAAATTAGTTTTAAGTTATTGCAAAGAAAAAGTATTGTCTCATAATTTTTACTTGTGATAATTATCTAATCTTGCCATCATATTTAATTTAAAACAAAGATTTTGCTTCTTTCCATTTTATAAATAGGGCTAATGGACTTCATTTCTATAGTTTGTTTAAGGTGTTTTGAGTTTGAGAGGGAAAAAATATCGATTACATTCAAGTATGTGTTTATTCTTTCAAAGTTCCTTAAACATTTCCTTTGATTTAGTGTTTTTGTTGTTTTAATTGAATTTAGCTTTAGGTTTCTTTGCCTAATATTCTAAGTTTCATTTGTTCTCTATTTTTTTTCCAAGTCAAAAGATTTGAAGCAAATTTTGGCAGCCTCCTAGCGTCATCCCCGCGTAGAGGGCTGCATCGGGAGTATTTTGCTTTTCTTGGTATACCCTAATGAGCATAGTGAGTGGTGTCTTACGACACCACAATCGTCTTTTCGCACTCGCTATGCCTTATGGGGCATTAGCGAGGTCTTGAAACCTACATAAAAAAGAAATACAATGCAATATATATTCATTTCTTTTTCTCATTTTTTTCTAAGTTTAGAATTTTGTAAAAATTTTGACATTTCAGAGGCGACATCTGATGTTGGCTTACTTCTTAATGAGCATAGCGGCGGTGTCTTACAACAGCGGTATTTTCATTTCGCCCTAATGAGCGCGAGCCTTCAATGAAAAGAAACACATATTATATATATCACATTGATCCCATGTTCGACTCATTTTTGTCATTCTGATCAAAGAGATTTGGATATGGTAAACAAGAGCGAACCATTTGATGATGTTCCTCTGATTGCGATGAGGAAAAAAGAGATAGAAAGACGAAAAGGAAATTAATGATGATTTTCTTTGATTCTTGAAGAGAAATGGTAATGCTGAGAGGCGAAAATCGAAAGAACCCACTAATGGCGTTCTTCTCTTGATGAAACAAAATAGGATGGTTTGGAAAAAGGGAGAAATTTTAGATTGAAATCAGAAAAAAAATTTATTAACTGTGATGGAAGAGGATGATATTTTTAATTGACTTTGAGGAAAGAAATAAGATGAAGAAGAGAAGGAAGGAATCATTTTGTTTGGAGGAGGGAAAAAAAAGAAAAGAGAAGGAGAGAAAGAAGAAGAAAGAAGAAGAAGAAGAAGGAAGAAGGAAAATTATTTGATTGAGGAGAAAGTGGGAGAGAGAGGGGAAGCTGCCATTTTCTACATCTGAATGAGAAGAGCGTTCAGCCTTTTCCACTGCATTGAAGAAGAAGAAAGTGAAACGGTTGGGAGAGCAGTTCTCGTCACAGAGGGAGCTCGCGTGGGTTTCCTTAAAGGAGAGAAATCTAGGAGGGACTTCCAGCTTGATTGCATGAAGGAGAAAATATTACGTCGAGTCCGCTTACTGCGTACTCAATCCATGTGGCGTGTCCCAATTTTTTCCCATTTTAGCGGTTAAGCGGTAACATAGATAACATTTTTCCCACGGCAGGCAGCGTCGATAACCGTATTCATGATGTAAAGATATTTTTCGACGGCATAAACATATTGGAAGTCGAGAGGAATTTAAAGAAATATATAACATTTAGGGTTTAGGGTTAGTTTTCCAAAATGAGCTCGGAGAAATAGAAAATCTCATTTCCTTTTTACAAAAGAACCATGAAGATGGAGAGCGTTGAGGAAATGAAATTTAGGCGGATGTATTAAATATTCATCGATAATGTTTCATGTTTCTGCATTTTTCTGGTTTGTTAGTGATATTCTTGTGCGAAGAGAATATGTTCATTACATCAATTAGAAGCAATTTGGATGCTTTTTTTGTTGAATTTTATTTTTGAGTGTTATTTTTTATCGTACTCTTACCTCTTTGGAGCTGAGCTTTTAGGACTTCTTTTTCCTATATATTTTGACTGTTTGTTGAGATAATGTTCATTACATTAAAATGGAAGCAATCTAGAAGATGCTTGGATGATTCGTGAGCTTTTGCATCATACTTTATACCTCTTTGGAGACAAATCATTTATGACCTTTTCCTTTATTTTGCTACTTCTTTATTATGATTATGTTTAGGGCATTCCAATGGAAGCATTTGGAGGCGTTTGGATGATTTTGATGTATCTCACGTACCTCTTTGGAGTGATCATTTTGACCTTTTTTTTATTTTACCAACTTCTTATGATTATGTTTAGGGCATTCCATGGAAGCATTTGAGGCGATTTGGATGGTTTGGTGGTATTTTGCATATACTCGTGTACCTCTTTGGAGGTACATATCATTTTGACCTTTATTTCAGTTTATTTTGCCTTTATTGATTATGTTTAGGGCATTCCAATGGAAGCATTTGGATGCATTTGGATAGTTTAGGGGTGTTTTGCATCGTACTTCTGTACCTCTTTGGAGAAGAGATCATTTTGACTTTTTTCAAGTTTATTTTGCCTACATCTTATGATTGTATTTAGGGCATTCAATGGAAGCATTTGGAGATGTTTGGATGATTTCTGGGTATTTTGCATCGTACTCTGTACCTCTTTGGAGAGTCTGAGATCATTTTACCTTTTCCAGTTTATTGAGATTATATTTAGGGCATTCCAATGGAAGCATTTGGGCGTTTGGATGGTTTAGTATTTTACATCGTACTCGTGTACCTCTTTGGAGGGTATAGATCATTTTGACCTTTTTTTTATTTTACTTTATTGATTATGTTTAGGGCATTCAATGGAAGCATTTGGAGCGGTTGGATGGTTTCTTTATTTTGCATACTCTATGTACCTCTTTGGAGGTAGATCATTTTGACCTTCTTTTCTACTTCTTTGATTATGTTTAGGAATTCCAATGGAAGCATTTGGAAGCGTTTGGATGGTTTTAGGGGTATTTTATATATACTCTGTGTACCTCTTTGGAGGTATGATCATTTTGACATTTTTTCCAATTTATTTTGCCTTTATGAGATTATATTTAGGGCATTCCAATGGAAGATTTGGATGGTTGGATGGTTTTTTGGGTGGTATTTTGCATTTCTGTGTACCTCTTTGGAGAGTACAGATCATTTTGACCTATTTTGCCTACTTCTTATATTATATTTAGGGCATTCAATGGAAGCATTTGAGGCGATTTGGATGGTTTTGGTGGTATTTTGCATCGTACTCGTGTACCTCTTTGGAGGAGATCATTTTGACCCTTTCAGTTTATTTTGCCTACTTCTTATGATTGTGTTTAGGGCATTCTAATGGAAGCATTTGGAGGCGTTTGGATGATTTGGTGGTATTTTGTGTCTGTACTTTCATACCTCTTTGGAGGGTACAGATCATTTTAGACCTTTATTTCCAGTTTATTTTGCCAACTTCTTATGATTATATTTAGGGCATTCCAATGGAAGTATTTGGAGGTAGTTTGGATGGTTTGGATGGTATTTTACATCACTGTACCTCTTTGGAACATATTTATATTTTTAGTTTATTTTTTTCTTATTTATTGATTATATTTGGGGCATTCCAATGGAAGCATTTGAGCTTTTGGATGGTTTTAGCTTTTACATCTATACTGTATCTCTTTGAAGAAAGATCATTTTGACTTATTATTTTTTTTTTTTGTTCGAGATTATGTTTGCATTCTAATGGAATCATTTGGGCGATGATCGTCGTGGTTTTTTTACATTTGTACTCTATAACATATTTGTATCATTTGGCTAAATGGATCAATGAGATGACAAAATTTGAAATGACCCTTTGAAAACTCCACTATTAGAATGAAATAGGCGTATATGTCTGTGACTATGCACATCAGTTGGCTTCGGTGTTCAAGGATCATACTAGTTATTGGCCTCAAAGAAATTGAAATCAAAAGATTTTCTATGTTCAAAAAGTTGGGAAGAAGTCTATCTAAATGGCTTAACAAAATTCAGAAAGTTGATACAAGAATGGTTGTCTGATTAGATTCTCTATTGATTTGGAGAGGTGGATGATTAAAAAATATCTGAAAGTCATAATCATTCTTTGGCGAGCTCGACCTACATCTTCTATAGATGCATTAGCGATGAAGCGTCCGTGTTGAAGACAATAGGAGGCGGTAAAAAGCGATGCATTCATATCTAGCGAGGAAGTTGTGAATATCGGGTTCAAGAGATGCTTTCAATTTTATTAAGAAAAGAGAAAGATCGAGGATTGAATGGTGAGAATGCATTAATAATTGTTTAAGAAAGCAAGCGTGGATGGGATGTTTGCATGGGATGTCAAGTTGATGAGTGGGTGCTTAGTAAGTTTTTTTTAAATGGCATATAGGATAGAATATGATTATTTTGGGGATGTGATAATTTTTTACAAGCTATCATCATAAATATAATCTCGTTTGTGCCCCTCTTGTTGGAGTGAATCATCACTTTGGAAAAATGTATTTGGAGTAGCCTTTTTTATCGAAGAGACAATTGAGTCATTCTTTATTCCAAACATTTCTTGATTGATGAATGACATCCTATAACAATATTCTTAAGATCGGTATCGAAACTATCGAAATTGTATTGTGCATACTCATCATAGGTTGTGCATGGCATATTTGAAAAGCTCCTTAGGTTCATTGCTTTAATAGTAATAAGATAGTACAAGTATTTTAAATGTATGCGTGTGACTCAAAGGAAGAGTTTAAAGAGGCTTGGTGCTAGAAGAAGACAATTTGCATGATCATGCTTGGCATGCGAGCTTTATAAGATTAGATCCAAGTGGTCCCTTGCATTGACAGGACTCATTACATGGGTATCTTGTCAGCGCGTAGTGAGTCCACACAAACAATGTATGTGAATATCTAAACCAACAAGTTTCTCATGATTGTTTCTTGGGGTTGGAAAAGGTTATGGAGACATGGCATCGAATGAACATGAAGACTTCAAAAATATCGCATTGTTCCCAAGTGGTTAAGACCAGTCCACCCTAAAATAAGCTGCTATATTATACAAGAAAGGTTTATACTATGTTTGAAGAGAATTTTGCATGGAGTTGGAGGCCTATCAAGAACTAAGTCGATGACATAGCACTATGGAGTATTGGTGAGAAACTTAGAGAATAAAAATGCATCCAAAACATGGACTGCATTTCGATAGGACTACCCTAGAAGTAACTTGTACTTGCAAAAATTTGAAATGATGGGATTACTTTGTGCCCAATCGAGTTCTTAGTCGAAGATGTTGTGCGATTCGGACAAGTATCTTCTCATGATGGTCTATCAGAGCAAAGAGGGATATTTACATTGATAGTGCATAAAATTAAGAGATGTGGCATACAGATGGAAATGCTCGCATTATTTTTGAACCACATAAGTCGATATGCATATCAAATAAGCATCAGGGCACAGGGCAATAAGAGAGCTGAGGACTATATGCTTGGATCCCTAAAAAAACTATATGATGATGTCGACTCTATAATAAGTGGGAATTCTCCTCCAGCTGACAAAGCAGTTAAGAAGAAGAAGTCAACCACAACAGATAAGGGAAAAGACATCTTAAAAGATCCAGTTAAGCAACGTCCAAAGGGTGTTTCCAACTCAAGGCTTAAGGGATATTGGGAGAGATCCAAGAAAGCCAAGAGTAATTTTCTATTTATGTATTATTTTTTAGTATTTTAAATATTGTATAATCTTCAAACCCTTCTACTTTTTTTTTGCCAGTACAGCCATGATAGTTGAACATGTTTCGTCACAAGTTGCATCACCTTTCTCGCTATGCCGAGTATTTTTAGAGTAATTAATATCACACATCGATGTCAGTAAGAAATCATCAACTAATGATATTCTACATGCAGAATTTAACTGAGCTACAATCAATCGGCCATAAGGGTACACTAAGTCGATGATGGATATTATTTCGTGAAAATATTTTGATGCATGACATTATCCAGTTTTATGTTCTTTGATTGTACAATCTTTTCTCCAATGCTTTAGAGTCCCAAAGATGACTCTCTTTAACTTAACATACACAAAGATGTTAGATCAGATTTAGCTAGATTTTATCACCGGTTTATTTAGCTCTTAAGCAATAGTGATTGAGTTAATCCTATGAGGACCTCAATCATGATAAATATGCAATAAATAATGATCATTTATTGCCTTTTTTTTCCAGTTTATTTTGCCGATTCTAGATAATATTCATTACATTCTAGTTTAAGCAATTTGAAAGTTTTGGATGATTTATTTTTTCCATCTGTAATGTGTACCTCTTGAGGGTACGTGATCATTTTGACTTTTTTTCTACTTATTTTGCCTACTTCTTATGATTATGTTGCATTCCAAAGGAAGCATTCGCTTTTGGATAGTTTGGGTATTTTTGATCATCGTGTACCTTTGGAGGGTACGATCATTTTGATCTTTATTTTAGTTTATTTTGCATACTATTTATGTTTGGGCATTCCAATGGATGATCGCTTGATGGTTTGGTTGTATTTTATATATGTATTGTATCTTTGAGGGAGATCATTTTGACCTTTTTCCAGTTTATTTTGCTAATTGAGATTATTTTAGGCATTCCAATGGAAGTATTTGAGGCTTGATGTTTTGGTGGCATTTTATATATTTGGTACTCTTGAGGGTACAGATCATTTTGACCTTTTTTCTAGTTTATTTTGCCTACTTATGATTGTGTTATATTCCAATGGAAGCATTTGGAGGCATTTTGGATGTTTCGAGAGTTTTTATATGTACTCTGTATCTCTTTGAGGGTACGTGATCATTTTGACCTTTTTTCGCTTTATTTTGCCTACTTATTATGATTATGTTTAGGCATTCCAATGGAAGCATTTGGAGGCATTGATACTGGTATTTACATCTCACTGTACCTCTTTGAGGGTACATCATTTTGACCCTTTTTTTTTTTATTTTGCCTGCTTATGAGATTATATTTAGCATTCCAATGGAAGCATTTGAGGCTTTGGATGGTTTGGGTGGTATTTTGCATCATACTGTCACCTCTTTTGAGGGTAAGATTATTTTGACCTTTTTTCGCTTTATTTGCCTACTTCTTAGATTATGTTTTGGCATTCCAATGGAAGCATTTGGAGGCAATTTGATGATTTCGGGGTATTTTCTATATGTGTACCTCTTGAGGATACGAATCATTTGACCTTTTTTCAATTTATGCCTACTTATGATTATGTTTAGTCATTCCAATGGAAGCATTTGGGCGCTTGGATGGTTTTGGTATTTTGCATCTGTACTGTACCTCTTGAGGGTACGATCATTTGACCTTTTTTTCGCGCATTGCTTTATGATATGTTTAGTATTCCAATGAAGCATTCATTTGGATGGTTTCTGGGGTTTTTAGATCTCTCATACTTTGAGGGTACGATCATTTAGACTTTATTTCAGTTTATTTTACCCGTTAATGAGATTATATTTCATTCCAATGGAAGTTGGAGGCATTTTAGATAGTTTCGGGGTATTTACAGATTTGTATCTGGATATGATCATTTTTTGACCTTTTTTTCGCTTATTTTGCCTCGCTTCTTAGCTTATGTTTACATTTGGAAGCATTTGAGGATTTACATTTGGGATTCAGACTGTACCTCTTTAAAGGTACATCATTTTTGAACTTTTTCCAATTTATTTTGCTAATTGAGATTATGTTTAGGCATTCCAATGGAAACATTTGCATTTGATAGTTGGGGTATTTTGCATTTGATTTCAGATTTCATAGATCATTTTGACCTTTTTTTCCAGTTATCCGCCTGCTTATATTTAAATTCCAATGGAAGCATTTGAAGGTAATTTGATGGTTTCAATATTTTCATAATTTATCACTTTGAGAGTACAGATCATTTTGATTTTTTTCAGCTATTCATGTTTATGTTACATTCCAATGGAAGCATTTAAGCATTTGATAATTCGATAGATTTTGTAATATATACTTATGTATCTTTGAGATGTGACCTTTTTTTCCTTTATTTATTTTATTTATCGAGATTATGTTTGGCATTATAATGGAAGCAAGACCGCTTGATGTGGGGTATCTATACTCTGCACTTTGAGGTCTGAGCATTGAACTTTTTGCAGTTCATTTTATATAATTTCTTTTTAATTATATTGTGCATAATCCAAGCATTTGAGATGCTTGATTATTTCTATATTTGCATCTACTCATCATGGTGACAAATTTAAAAGCCTCAAATCTATTGTATTTATAATATCAAGAATTGAAAAATAATTATTATATAATTAAATGTTAAAAGTTATATGTTTCAACAAGTTTCATGATATAACAATTAAATTTTTCATATGTAATGCTAAAAAAAAAATACTTTTTTTTAATAATAAATTAAGTTATTTTATTTTGTTTCATCTAAATAAATAGACAAGTCATCGATAAGGTTCAAGTTAATATTCAACTTTATTTCACTGATCATGATAGAATTAATATATAAGCTAATTTTAATGCTTTTATTTTCATAATAAAAAATAGCTATTTCTATTATCTCAAATTTAAAAGAAAGTTCAAAATTTAGTGAAATCTATTTTATTATCTTAAATTTAAAAGAAAGTAACTTCTTCTCATCTCTTGAGAGGCCACCACATCACTTATTCTTGCTCGAGACTTCTGTGTGTGTGAAGGGGAAAATGGCTTTCCTCTTCTTATCCGAGCTTTAACACCACGCTCAATGTCGTTGACACAAGTTTCTGAGCATCATCATAGTGGCCTCTCACAAGAACTTCTCCCACCACAATTCCACATGGGCTTCCCCTCAAGTATCCAACTCCACAATGGAAGCTCGGTAGCCTCCAAAGAGCTTCCTACTTCCTCCCTGTGGGGCTTTACATGGTAGCCTCCCTGGGTACCTCCTCCTGGGAAGCTGTAGCCTCCTCAAGAGTTTCCTGACTCCCAGAACCTCCCCATTTAGGGGTGGTGGACCCCGCCGGCAAGAACTTCCTCGATAGCGAACCCGCAAATCAAGCCATCCTCTCTATCATTGTTGCATGAAAAGACGACATCTTTCAAGTCCTAAACGCAAGTATCTCTCGCCAAAGTCTGTTGGGGTAGTAGTGAGGGCAAACAAGACGGGAGAATATCGAGGAGAGACATGAGAGAGTCAGGCTGCACTAATTAGACTTAAAATGGACTGCTATCGCTCCACACATGTGTAGATTGTCAAGGGATACAATCTGAAAATGTCCTCATGAAAGGCATACAGTAAACCGATAAAAAAATGTGACATACAACATAAATAAAGACATTCTTATGAACTAAGTGATATTATTATATGTCACATGGTGTCCTCCCAAACCAAAAGCATTTTTTGGAAACTCTATTTTTGCCCATCAAAGATACGTGGTTTTGTAGATGATGACGCTTATGATGCTTATATGTCACCCATATCTACAATGAATATTTTAAATAAAGAACTTCAACACATTAAATTACATCTGGAGATATAAAACATACCATAAAGAGTGACAAAGTCACTCATGTAACCTGCCTCTGTCAATCTTTGATGCAATAACATCAAATTGGGAAACTAGAAAGTCTCAAATTCTCCGCCTCCAAAGAATCTATCTATGTCATCAAGTACCAATTCGATCATCCTGTAATTACGATATACAAAAAATAGATTTGATGAAAATATACAATACAATACACAAATATGAGCAACGAAATATCCAATCTCAAGTTGATTCTTAGTCCGATGAACTGAATAACACAAAAGATTGCCTAAGACCTTCTCCTCTGTTGGCATCCCTATCATCAATGCAACTTCATCGGGGTGAAAGGAATGTACGCCCACCCAACAAGAAAGCTTGCTTTTCTATGTCCCAAAGACAGATGTAATGGCAACAGTCTTGCTTAATTCAGAGTCTAAATGAATTGATGGAGATAAAGCTTTAAAATGTGGTTTCATGAAAGTTGTAATATTAACAATATGCATCAAAGCATCTCAAGTTATCCTTTTCCTGCATGATAAATTTCAAAAAAAGAAAAAGTCAAAATGATCAATTCTCCAAAGAGGTACAAAGTATACAAAATACCACCGAGATCCAAATTGCCTCAAATCCATTGGAATGCCCTAAACATAAGCATAAGGCAAAATAAAGTCAAAATGATTAATTCTCCAAAGAGTATACCGAGTATGCAAAATACCACTAAAACCATCCAAACCGCCCAAATGCTTCCATTGGAATGCCCTAAACATAAGCATAAGAAGCGGCAAGATAAACTGGAAAAAAGGTCAAAATGATATCCTCCAAAGAGGTACAGAGCGATACAAAATACCCCCCAGAAACTATCCAAAATACCTCCAAATGCTTCCATTGGAATGCCCTAAACATAATCATAAGAAGTAGACACAATAATTTGGAAAAAAAAGGTCAAAAATGATCTGTACCCTCCAAAGAGGTACACAGAGTATAGATACAAAATACCACCCAGAAACCATCCAAACTGCTCCAAATGCTTCCATTGGAATGCCCTAAACATAATCATAAGAAGTTGGCAAAATAAACTGGAAAAAAAGGTCAAAATGATCAGACCTCCAAAGAGGTACAGAGTATGATGCAAAATACCACCACCATCCAAACGCCTCAAATGCTTCCATTGAATGCCCTAAACATAATCATAAGAAGTTGGCAAAATAAACAAATAAAGATCAAAATGATACTCCAAAGAGGTACACAGTACGATGCAAAATACTACCCAAACCATCCAAACTGCCTCCAAATGCTTCCATTGGAATGCCCTAAACATAATCATAAGAAGTTGGCAAAATAAATTGGAAATAAAGGTCAAAAATGATTTGTACCCTCCAAAGAGGTACACAGAGTACAGATGCAAAAATAACCCCGTAAACCATCCAAACTGCTCAAATGCTTCCATTGGAATGCCTAAACATAAGCATAAGAAGTAGCAAAATAAACTGAAAAATGGTCAAAATGATCTCAGACTCCAAAGAGGTACACGAGTACGATGCAAAATACCACCGAAACCATCCAAACTGCCTCCAAATGCTTCCATTGGAATGCCCTAAATATAATCTCAATAAAGTAAAATAAAATAGAAAAGGTCAAAATGATCCCTCCAAAGAGGTACAAAGTACGATGCAAAATACCACCAAAATTATCCAACTCCAAATGCTTCCATTGAATGCCCTAAATATAATAAGCTGCATACTGAAATAAATGTCAAAATGATATGTACCTCCAAAGAGGTACAGTGATATGCAAAATACCACCAAACCATCCAAACTACCTCCAAATATTTCCATTGAATGCCCTAAACATAATCTCAATAAAGCAAAATAAACTGAAAAAAGAAAAAAATGATCTCACTCCAAAAAGGTACACAAAGTACAAATACAAAATACCCCCCAGAAACTATCCAAAATGCCTCCAAATGCTTCCATTGGAATGCTCTAAACATAATCATAAGAAGTAGGCACAATAAACTGGAAAAAAAAGGTCAAAAATGATCTGTACCCTCCAAAGAGGTACACAGAGTACATATGCAAAATACCCCCCAAAAACTATCCAAAATTCCTCCAAATGCTTCCATTGGAATACCCTAAACACAATCATAAGAAGTAGGCACAATAAACTGGAAGAAAAGGTCAATAATGATTTGTACCCTCCAAAGAGGTACATAGAGTACAGATATAAAATACCACCTAGAAATCATCCAAACTGCCTCCAAATGCTTCTATTGGAATGCCCTAAACATAATCTCAATTAACAGGCAAAATAAGCTGTAAAAAAAGGTCAAAAATGATTTGTACCCTCCAAAGAGGTACATAGAGTACAGATGCCAAATACTACCCAGAAACCATCCAAATTGTCATCAAATTGTTTACATTTGAATATAATGAACATAATCTCAAGAAACAGGCTAAAAAACTGGAAAAAAAGCCCTAAATGTTATGTACCCTCGAGAGAGGTACAGAGAGTACAGATACAAAATAACATATACAATCGACAAGAGAAGAACAGTAAACCCTAAATTCATTCAAATTGAGAATGCATGTAAATACCTCATGTAATCACCTACAATACCTCAATTTTTGATTTGCTATATCATCGAGCATACGAGGGTCGATCGAGAGAGCGAGGCCGAGAAAAATCCTTCTAAAAGAAAGCCCTAAAGCTTTTGTGACGAGGAATGTCGAACGTCGGTAATATTTCTCGTTCTTCTTCTCCTACTTTTTGAACAAAACGCCTGCCCGCTGGGAAATGTCTTTACAAAGATCGCCATCGATGCTTACGCTGGGATTTACATCGATCTATGTTACCGTTAATCGCTAAAACGGAAAAAAAAGACACGATCGTTATGGATTGGAGTGCACGAAAGCTACGCATGGACTCCAAACGTAATATTTTCTCTGCATGAAGAGGGAGTTTGTTCAGGAGGGGAGGCCAAGCGGGTCGGGTCACGCATGGTTTAGGGATTTAAGGAGTGGAGCCGCTTTAGGTTAGCTTTATAATATTTTTTATTAGTTAATCCTCTTTAATATGAATTTTATGTCGACACGATTAAGTAATCAAAATATATATATCAATTTAAGGTTATTCTAATATTCTGAACTTAACGGCGTAATCTATTTTACAATCGGAGGCCGCTTGGTTCAAGTCGGCATCGAATTGAGCCAATTTCAGCTCAAAATATGTGTCACTGCTTTCGACCACTCAAATTTCACACAAACACATCTGAATTGAGTGCGAACAATCTTACTTGATAGATTTTGATGTTTCGAAGCTAATGACATAATCAATTTCATGAACGGAAGTCGTTTGACTTGCATCAGTGCCTCCTGACTTTGATATGTGTGCAGAAGCGTTGATGACTCGATCGCTTGATTGGTTGATCATCAAGTTGTGCAATATTTATATTTTGACCAATCTCATCATTCTGAACGCAACGGCGAAGTCCGTTCATTGATCAGATGTCATTTAGGTTGATTTTGGCGACGTCGAGTGCATTTCAACCTCGATTTGTGTGCTGTCACTTCCGATCATTCGATATTTATACAAACTCATTCGAATTGAGCGTGAACAGTCTCATTTGGTAGTTTTCGCCAAAGCTGATCAATTTCACGAACTAAAAGTCGGATATTGTTTTCGACATATACGCCACATTATCGATAGCTCAATCACTCGCTGCTCTTAGATTATATAATATTTATATTTTGACTAATTTCGATATTCTGAACGCGATGGAGAAGTTCGTTCGTTGATTGGAGATCGTTTCGACCATTTTCGGTGACATCCAGTACATTTTGAGCCCCAATTTGCACACTATCGCTGCTTAAGTCCGTTGAATTCGATTTGTAAGTTTAACTCGACTTATGACACATATATGAAGGTCAACAGGTGTTTTCTCATTCGAACCATGCTAATACAGTCAAAATCGGAACCATGGTAAAGCCTAAGAAGATATTTTTGACGTTGTATATTCCATTCAAGATCACAGTGTTGCCTTTTTTTACCCATCTTATATAATAAAATAAGCATAACATTCATAGATGCAGCAATCACAGCAGTAACAGATGAATGATATTGACATTTGAATAACATTTGTGTCTTCACAGTCGTCATTCAAATTGATTGGTAGATATGCATTCAGATGCAATTGATTTGTCATCTTTGAAGTACGAGCAATAATTAAATAAAGGTAGAAAATTGACATATACTCATTAAGAAGAAAATATTTTTTTAATAGTAATGTTGTGTTAAATTGTCAATTGTGGAATAGTGATCAAAATAACTCATAATCAAAAAATTATTTTAGGATAAAAGTACTCAGGGGCGGATCCATAAATATATTTCAGTAGGGACACAATAACATAAAAACTAATTTAGTTTTATATAAAATAAAAATTAAAATATCTCATATAACAAAACAAAAAAAAATTAAACCTTACAATAACATAAATTTTTTCATATAATATATTATTAATAACTTCTTCATCTAAGTTTTCATATTTTGAAATCGTTGTATAATTAATTCCTTATCAATATTTTTAAATATATCTTTTTTTAATATATGAATATAAGATAATCATTCATTAAAGAATCTCAAATTATTGCTCAAAAGATTCTATGATATTCATTGCAAACTGCAGTTTGATTTCATTAACAAATTAAGATGTGGTTATTGATATACCTTAAGCCTCCTATTGAGGATTATTAGATTAGATAAATGCAGTTCAAATTTTAGAATGATGGGTTTGATCATTGATTAAGAGATTTGTTGAAAATATGGTGGTCAAGAAAATTTTGAGAAGATCGGAATGTTGTTGAGAGGAATTCTTGAAGTTGAGAAAAGACTCTTATGGCTTAGAGGGTTCAAAGTTCTCAAGAGGACTTCCCTACTAGGAGTCATGATAATTTATTATTTGCGTCCGTTTTGTCTTTCCATAAATAGCACAAATTTAAATTCTTGAATTCCTATAATAAGTTTCTAGCTTTTTGTAACGGATGTTTTTCTCCAATATAAAGATGTCATTGGTAGAAAGAGGAGATGATGAATTATAAAGGAAGACATGAGCTTCTAGGAGAAATTGAACTAAAGAGAGAAATCAAAGAAGAGAGAGTACTTTAGTTCTTCCTTCTTTTATAATTTTTCTAGTCTCTTTCTTGAATAAAATAATAGTGTTCTTGTCTCCAACTAGAAACCAGATTGCTGCTATTTTTTCAAGACCCCAAAAAAATGATTTGCCTACTTTGCCATTGCCAAAGTATAATGAAGATTTAGTTTAACCTTCTTACATATAAAGAAAAATAGTGGATTAAAAAAATATAAAAAAAAAAATGCTAGGTATGTAAAATTATATCATGGTGTCACCTCTTTGTATATTAATTTTAAACAATAGATTTTATATTATATATTAATTTTAAACATCAAATAACATATGGTATTCAAGTTTGCCTCTTATTATCAACTTATATCTTGGAGACATAATTCTATATTTAGTATTATTAGTTATTTATCATTTCAAAAATAAATATCTAAACATAACTTCCGATTCTAGAACTCTTTTGAGCAAAAAAAAAATAAAAAAATCTCATTCATAAATAAAGATTATTAATTTGACTAATGATCCCATTAACAATAATATTAAATTATTTTATGAAAATCTACTTATACATCATTAAACTATTATATATGTATATATTTAAAATCTAAATCTTGATATGTACTAGTGTATTTATATATATAATTTTATCTTTTAATCATATCAAAATAACAATAATATTAACTTATTTAAATAAATTGTATAAATATTAGACATAAATAAATAAAGATAATAATCTATATATAAATTCTTAAATTACATGAGTATGACAATAACTTCGGCATTTAAATATAAAAAAGGGAAACTCTTGTATATGTCCCTTATTAAAATTATTTTTAAACTCATCTTTTAAAAATAAATGAGTACTGTCATTATAGATATCCCTTATCATAATTATTGAAAATCAAAAAAGAAATAACAAAAACATGCTTGGTGAACATCAAAAATATTTTATACAACATAACACCAAGTGCTATAGTATGACAATCTTACACAACAAAAGAAGCAATATTATGATGATTTTAATCTCAAGATATATATTTAAAAATATGCATAAGGAAGTTACAGAAGGAAGAGGAGTTGGAAGAAGCTTGTGAGAATGGTCGAGAATGAACAAATCTCGCCTTGAGCTTGTTAAGCAAGTGAGATGGGGAGCTGGAAGAAAGAAAGCGGCTTGAATTTGTCGCATGGTGAGAGTTGAGAGTAGGCACATTGTGCAAGATGATGGGTTCGGGTTGGGAGAAAGAGAGATAGGCTGGGGAAAATCTAAATGTAATTTTATTTATTAATATGATAGGGTGGTGGAGACACATTGCATCCAGAGAATCATATATAGGAGATGTTGAACTATAAAAAAGAAGTTCTGAGACTTTTTATTTTAAATATATTTGAACAATTTTGCTTATCATGACTTTTAATTAGGATTTTGGGAAAACTTAATTAGGGTCGGTAAAGATAAAACAAAAGCTTCTTTCAATCGTTAAACACCCTAAAGCTGCTTTGGCATGGTTAAATCCAGATTTACTAAATCCTAAAGCAGTAAAGCAGCTTTCACATGGTTAAATCTAGATTTATTAAATTTTGTTGATAGGTAGATTTACAGGATTTCTGTAATCTGCAAAAGCTGTTTTCACATAGTTAAATTTACAAAATAAATCCTTTTGGTAGTGGTAGACTAGGCAGATTTATGGGATTTAGACAATCAGAAATACCGGACGGAGGGGAGGAAAGATCTGCGAACTACTGCGAAGGAGGGTGGGAGGAAAGACGAGGGTACCTTCGTGAGTCTTAACATTTCTCTTCTCGGTTTTAGGTAGCGACATAGCAGAAGTGTTGATGGGGTACTAGATTGATGAGTCATGAGGGTTTGAAAATTGACATATACTCATTAGGAAGAAAATATTTTTCAATAATAATGTTGTGTTAAATTGTCAATTGTGGTATCAATTGTGGAATAGTGATCAAAATAACTCATAATCAAAAAATTATTTTAGGATAAAAGTACTATTGATCAAAATCATTTTCAATCATAGAAACATATAAATAATGTATGTGTATTTTACCCTATGGCTTAACATGTATTCATTTCATATAGCAATTGTTTTTCTTATGCTATATGATATATTTCTACATATCTTCTAGGAGAATAGCTCACCATCTCTATAAGACATCAATCCATAAAATTAGGCCTCTGAAATTGGCTTCAAAATTCAAATTCACTCAAACATCAGAATAATTTCTTATTGAATTAAACTGATAATGAAGAGCAGGAGACAACTAATGTACCATTCATGACTTCAAATGAACTTGAATTGTGCTAAATCTAGATAAGCTCATATATATATATATATATATATATATATATATATATATACTATACACACACACATACATATAGATACATACACATATATAACATGTATACATATTATTTTAAAGATAAAAAATTCTAGATTTTGATTGTGCGAGGGAAGAGTTGATATTATATGCTGTCATATTCTTTTGAGTACTTTTTTGAACTGCCTCGAGCAAAAAAAAATATAAGATTGTTTCTTACTATATTTTTCATCTTATACCCAAAAAACACACACATGCACAATTTGCTAGAAGCACATCCACCAACTGATAGCTTTACATTTGTCTTTCTTGAAGTATCTATAAGAAAATGCCCTTTTTTATCACAAATAAAGACTCCTAATTGAGAAGCACATCCACCAATTATAACTATCTTTTATTTCCAAAAGCCAAACACTTTGAAGCCCTCCCTAAAATAAAAAATAAAAACATTGCGATATGAAGCTTACCTCCAACCATTGTGGCACGGACAAAGTTAAGTGCGAACGAGCATCGGTGCGAACAAGAAAGAGGCACGAGTGAGGTTGGCGATTGTGATGCTTGTTGGACGTTGATGAAAAACGAATCAAGGAAAATTGCGTCTGACTGAAAGAAAAATGTGGGAGTCATCAGATGCCGAGAACACAGGGAGAGATATGATTTCCTCTCCCCTAATCGAAGGAATACGATAAATTTAGGGTGCGATATAGTTTACACGTTAAATACATCGTTAATTTTACTTTACAATTCTCCAAACACAGTAAAAGTACAATTACATGCATTTTGTTTGCATTTGATTTCCTTTACACTCAAAATGCATTTAGGGGCTTTTTGTTTTGAAGATATAGTGAAGTAAATTCAATATATTTTAACTTTTTTTTTTGTGTTTGGCATGGTGCAAGGTAAATTTCCAAAGTAAAATATTTATAATACATTGAAAGAATCATTTTTTATGTATTTGAAATTAATTTGAATAAATAAATCTGCAAGTGATATAAAAGTGTTCTGGTTGCGTGCCTACCCTCAAAATCTTTACATTATATTTATTCTATCAAACAGAAAAAATCAAACTCATGCATTTGTAAAGTTCTCAACCAAATAATATTAAAATAATCCAAATACATTATATTCATTTCTATATTTCTTTATCTTTATTCTTTATATCGAATAATCTCTTAGTATAATATATATATATATATATATATATATATATATATATATATATATAGAATTATGTGATGTGCATGCAAATTTTCACATAAAAAATATTCACATATGGGTTAATGTTAAAAACATATCATCAACCCCTATTTTCTATATATTTATGTGAAACATCTAAATAGATTTTTTTTTCTAATATTTTAGCAGTCTAAACTTTAATTTAATAATTACAAAATTATGGAAAAAATTGGCATTATTATCGTACTCTTCTCTATTTATATGTATTATCTAAAATTTATTTTTTTATTTTAAAACATTAACTGACTTAGCGCGTACGATGTTAAAAATTGATTCGAATCAATCGTCTTAAATTTGATTATAATCATTGAAACTCCACAAGATCTCTAAACTATGGAAAATGAAAAAAATAATTAATTTTGAGTTGTTTTTTACTCTCTAAAACAGTAAACTATCTATCATTTAAATAATGATTCTAACAGATCCGAAGGGCCGCCATGCGATTTTTCGAACTTAAATAGTAGCGCGGGACATTGAATTACCACTACCAGCCAAATTCGGCGATTTCCCGCCTTTTCCATCACGGCTGTGATTGTGAATGACTGCCTTCACCCTCAGTAAATCATAACCCCTTCTTGCCTCTCTCTCTCTCTCAGAGTACTCTTCTAATCCTCTCCCATCACCATCGCCATGGATAGAAAACCTAAACCCTAGGGCGACAATCAATTCTTTAGCTCGAGATCTGAAACCCTAGTTCTACATCAATACCATTGTCATACATGGCGGCCTCAGGCACCACATCGGACATCGTCCCTATAAATTATATGGAAATCGAAACGGCCTGGCACCTCCTCTCTGTCCTGATCTGGCAGGGCAGCCCAGCCCGACTGGCAAAGCTTACCTTCAGATCGGCTCTAGCGCCAAATCTCGCGGAGATCCTTTGCCGGATCCTGGGATCCCGTTTGACGTTGACCTCTGGTGGCTTTACTAGCTCCTTCGATGTGGCGATTGCGGCTTGTGAGGAGTTTACGAGAGGTGTTACCTGGTATGTGCCCAGGGACGCGTTTAGGGTATCGGCACTGAGGAAGGTCAGTTGGAATGTTTCATTGACATATGTGAGGAAGAGGAAGGCTTCGAGTTTGGGCAACGCTGATGTATTACTCAAAAGCTCGAAAAAGAGGACGTTGCTTACTCATGAGAGAGGTATGTGCGGGCATATGGAACGGCCAGGTAGAGTTTAATTTAATAATACACTGCTAAGTTTTGCCTAAATCGATTTACTGAATCATGATGCTACTTCTTTGTATTGGTTTCGTTTTCTTTTTAGTTTTAAATTCAACCCAACTGTTAATTCAGTCATCAGATATATTTAATAAGATAGCAAATCCAATGTTTTTATATGTATCAGTGAAATTTAAATCCATATAGTTTCAATTAGATCTGACAAATCAGTTTATCTTCCTGTAATTGTTTAAACTAGATGTCAATTCTAGGCTGATGCATCCCTTAATGATTTTCCCTTGTTTCTGTTATCACTGTAGGTGAGGGGGAACCTATGAAAATTGAAGGGCTCCCAAAACTTTTGTCCCATATAAGTGAAATTCCCGGGAAGGTAATATTCTCTTCCTTTTTTTTTCTCCAGTCAAGACCGTGATCTTTCCCACAGGAGTAATGACCGAACTGATTTATTGATACATCTTGTGTATACTTTTTATACTAGTGGTTGATAAATCTTATAGGTTGTCAGTTTTCCATCGCAAATGCTTCATTGTCAGGCATCATATATTATTGTTGCATTTAAGCTCGGTTGCTACCTATTCCTGCTAAATCACTTATGCTACAAGCCTTGCTGGGTTATGGCGAGTTATTTTATTTTTTTGTGTGTTGTATAATACGTACTTCCAAAAAATCTATGAAATATTTAATTACTTTAAGTGTACTTGTTTGGAAGATAAGATTATTTACACTATGCTTGATAGTTTTCATGTTGTCATAAAACCCTATGGGTGCTTAATACTTGATTTTTTTTCCCCTTCACAATAAGAGTTTTTGGTCATACTTTAATTCTTGATAATCTCCATTGCACCCTTGAAGCATATATTTTAGATGGACAGTGCCTATTGCTCATTGCTTCACATTAACTTTTTTTTACAAGCCCATGCAGGAAAATTCTGATGTTGCGAGTCCTTCAGGCAATGGTCAGCTTTCAGCTGGCATGAATTCATTTGATTGTTGCGCTGTTAGATTAGACCAAACATACAAATTGTCTCTGTCCCTCTGCAGTTGGAGTTGTTTTGAATCAAGAAATATCAGTTACACCAAAGAAGAAGGCACCAGGGCAAGTGATCCTTACATTGCAAATTCTGTGTTTCCTCATAAGAAATTTGTTGATTTGTCATACGAACATAATTCTCTTGATGTTGGACTTGATGCTAATATTATCAAAGAACAAGCTTTTCAAAGGTTGACGGCAGTGGATCCTGACTTAAGGCCTATTTTGGATCAGTCTTTGCCAGTGAATCAGACTCTTGGAGAAGATTGTAGCACTCTTTCTCTTGGGTTGGGTTTCATTGCTGGCATTCCTGAATTGCCTGGTCCTGAAACTCTAAATGCAACAGAACTTGATTTTGAGACATTGCTGATGGATCGAGTGCTGGATCAGGCTGCATTGCATCAGCTTGATCATAATGCTCGAAGTGCCTCATCTCCATTGGGATGCACTAACCAACTAGTTATTGAAGATAATTATGAGAGAAAGTTTCATTGCAAGGATCATAAATCAATTACTGGTCAGTTAGAGGCAAATGAAACACCAGTTGATTCCAGATCAACATATTTTCAAAGGAAGGAAATGTCGATGTTGACATTTGAATTTTGTGATGTCGGAATTCTGCTGCAATAGGTATTAACTACAATTTGATACTTCTAAGTCCTAAATTTATAATTTTACTATATTTGATAATTTATAAAATAGAATTTTTTTTACCACCTTGATGGATGAACCTGCTGATGTAGCAGAAGACAAACAGAGAATTTTTAGCAAACCTAGCTTAAAAGATCATATTGCTTCAGTTGGGCAGCAAAATGTAATCAGGCCAAACATCACAAGCAGTAGCATCTCTTCTACAAAACAGCAGGACAGAAATTTTGATGTTGGTTTAACTGCCAAGCAGAAAATAAAAAATGTTTACGATGTGAACTCACCTTCTAAAAAAAATAGGGTGGATGCTCTACTAAGGCTACTAAGGTACGCTTCTTTGAACTTAGAGTTCACTTGGATAGTTGTTTTAATCTTGAAACTTTATTCTATGTTTGAATTTTGCACTGTCCTTGGTTTTGAATAACGTTTATGTTCTTACAAGGATAAACATTTAGCTCATGCTTATGTTCTAAAGTTTATGGCACAATTCTGCAGAACTCTTCAGATCAGAAGTTGATGCCAATTTTTGAATCATTTATCATACAGGAAGAAGAGGGTTCAGGTAATACTGATATACCTAGGTATACCAAGGACATAATTTGTCATATAATGAAGTAATTCATTGCTATATATCTGGTTTTTTTTCTTGTCCTTATCTGATAAGTATAACTTCAGGTGGCTATGGCACTGTCTACAAGGCTCAAAGAAAAGAAGATGGGAAAATATTTGCAGTTAAATGTATGTAGGCAGTCAATTCCGCTTTTTCAATGATTGTTGACGTACTTTCCATGTAAACATGATATGACATGCTAGCATCATCCCACTGTTTTTATTGGCATTTGTCAAGTTTGCGAATTTAAAGTGTTTTTATTTTCTTATTACATTTGACTCTGTGGTTGCTCTTGCACATGCTTTGATTCTGTAATTTGGCACATCATGATTCATTCATTAACACTTTTTTATAGCAGAACTGATAATCTTGAAAATCAGTGGACACTAGAAAATGGAAGTTTAGGACTGACAACTCAATTGTTTCTGACATCTAAACATTTCACCATTGAAAACCGTTGTTGGTTACATTGGACGGAATACCATTGTTACATTTATGTAGACTTCATTCCCTTCAAGGTAAAACCTTCGTTCTTGCAAACATGTTTGGCAATAGGGAATTTAAATGCTAGATCAGGACTTTGGATCATTGTTACAAATAGTCATGGAAATTCCATAATATGAAGAACTGCGCTTGCATAATATTTACTATCAAAGGTTCTATGCTTTTCTCTGTTCTTATTATTTAAATAAAAAATCATGTTGATCTCAATTAAATATCATGCTTTGGTAAAAGCTATTTAGATTTAGTGATTGCACGTAGCCAATTTTATTAAACATTTTTTGCATTTCTATTTATGACCTGGTAGACCTGACATTTCTTGTGTTTTAGATTAAGGTGGAACAATTTTATTGGAGATTTTGTCCATATGTGGAAAACTGACCAATTGTTAAATTAGAAGCACAAGATGCTTTATGCGTCTAAAATATAGGTTGTTATTTGTAGAAGTTGGTGTTGACAATGGAATACTTTCTTCAAAAAGAATTAATTACCTCAAGGTAGCACTAATGATTTCCTGATCAGGGTAACTTGTACAGCATATGCTGGCTGTATAGGACTACTATTTTTGCACTCATCTCTGATGAAGAGTGAGGATAAAGCCAACACCAAGTTGTAGTGATAAGACTAATAATGATGTTGAAGATGAAAATAATGATATTTGCCACTGTTATCTGAGAACAAAGGGACTAACTGATGTCCATCCTATGTAAAGTTAAGAAAGTTACATAGCCTTTTTTTCCCTTGATATGCTTTATTAGTGAATTTAGATTGGAATATGATGTATGTGTATCTCATGGAACCTGGTTGAAATTTTGAGCATCTACTTAAATTTTGTGATGAAATAGGAAACTTAGGTGTAAAAAAACTCATTTTATTGATCGTATAGGAAATGTCCTATGAGGTGCATCTTGAGATTTATGGTGACAATATAGAAATAACACACTGAAGGGTTTGATGAAAGATTTGTAGTCATGCAAATTTCTGGTTAATCAGACGTATTTTTTTGTGGTCAATGCTACTTTTTTGGTCGGATGCATACTATCTTTTAATAGTATGATTATAATGGTTCTAGTTACCATTGTTAAGTTTCAACAATTCAGTGGCATTTCCCTAATCTCTATAATAATTATGTTCTGCATTGTATCTTTTTCTTGGTTGTTTTGTGCTTAGCATATGTTTTGTAGGAATATGCAGTCTTTTAAATGAGTTAAAACTCAAAATTTCGTTATGATATGATTTGGTTTCCCTTGTAGGCCCTCATGCAAATGCTCATTCACACCATGTCTATGAGCTGAATATGTTGGAACGATTTGGGTAATTGATAAATGACGCCAGTTTGAAATTTTAATGACGTCCATCTGCACTTGACGAGTCAGTTTTTTTTTTTTTAAATGTAGAGGACGCAACTTTGTGATTAAGTATGAGTGCTCTTTTAAGAATGGAGATTCAGAGTGCTTCGTTCTAGAACATGTTGAGCACGACAGACCGGAGGTATAATTCATTTGTTTACAAGGTTATCATGATGCATCACAACATTAAAATACTAATATTACTCTTTTATCTCAGATTTTGAAGAAAGAAATTGGTATGTTTGAGCTCCAGTGGTATGGTTTTTGTATGTTCAAAGCACTTGCAAGTTTGCATAAGCAGGTCAGCCACATGTTATAAAGCTTTGCGCCTTTGGCATCACAATTTCGATATATGCTTATTTTCCTCCCCTTTGCAGGGTGTTGTGCACCGTGACGTCAAACCAGGAAATTTCCTCTTTTCCCGCAAAGTCAACAAGGGTTACCTCATTGACTTCAATTTAGCTAGTGTGAGTTCTATTCACCCTGCATCTCTTCCTGTGTCTTCATTTGCCTGATTGTGATCGTTAGTGATAAATTAATTTGGTCATTTTTTTCTGCTGTGCAGGACCTGCATCAGAAGTTTTGCAGAAGCAGTAAGTTCCGTTGCATCTCTCCTTTTTTACACAACAACAACAACAAGCCTTAATCCCACTAGGTGGGGTTGGCTACATGAATCCTCCATTGTGTCCTATTATGTGTCAAATTCTCATTTAAATCAAGTATACTAAGATCATTTTTTATACATCTTAACCAAGTCTTTTTTATCTACCTCTACCTTTCATAAGGCAAATTTAATGCATCTATTCTCCTGTCATTCATCGGATGGACGACGCTTTATGTGGTCAAACCATCTAAGACTCTCCCTAATCTTATCTACCACTTACTCAACTTTTTCCCGAATATACTCATTTTGTATTCTATCTCTAAGAGTAAAGCCACTCATCCATCTAAGTATTCTCATCTCTAACACTTAACTTAGTCTTATGCTTCTCTTTTATTAACATTACGCACCATAAGTTATTGGGTCTTACCATCTTATAAAATTTTCCTTTAAGTTTAAAGTGGAACTTTTCTATCACATAATAGGCGATGCATTCCTCCACTTCAACCATCAACTTGAATTTTACTAATAACATCTCCATCTATTTCAACATCATTTTGAACAATAGAGCCTAAATATTTGAAACACTCACTCTTATTAATGACTTGTTCACCTAATGTCACAACACTACCACTAAAACTTCTACAACTAAAATTACACTCTATATATTAGGTTTAGATCTACTTAAACGAAAACCTTTAGACTCTAGAGTTGACCTCCATAATTCAAGTTTTTTGGACTCCCTCTGGTCTTTTTTATAAGAAGAATGTCATCAGCAAAAAGCATATACCAAGGTACATCTTCTTGTAAATGCCTAGTAAGAACATACATAACTAAAGTAAAAAAAGATAAGGGCTTAAAGCGATCCTTGATATAATCCAACCTGAAATAGAAAATATTTTGTCAATCCTCCTTGTGTTTGGAACACAAGTAACAGTATACATATCCTTAATCACTTGAATATAACCAATATTAACTCTTTTGTTCTAGAACTTTCAAAGAACATCTCTTGAAACTTTATCATAAGCTTTCTCTAAATCAATAAATATCATATGTATATATCCTTACTTTCTCATGCTTCTCCATCAAACCCCTTAACAAATGTATAGCATCCATAGTAGATCTACCTGGCATGAAACCAAATTGATTGTGAGAAACTCCTGTATCACATTGTAATCTATGCTCAATTACTCTCTCCCATAATTTTAATGTATGTCACATTAACTTAATTCTTCTATAATTTGCACTCTTGTGCATCACCTTTATTCTTAAATATAGGAACCAACAAACTCTTTCTCCACTCATCTGATATCTTTTTAGTCTTTAAAATGATATTAAAAAGATTTGTAAGCCAAGAAATTCCTTGATCTCCTAAATATTTTCACACTTTTATTGGAATATTATCTAGTCCTGCTGCTTTTTTTCCTAAGTTTTCGTTGGACTTGTGCAATTTTTTTGCAATAAAATTATCTAGTTAGTCAAATGTTATGCTAATTATGTCACAAGACTCCGTTAGGCTTGAAATCACCAAGATGGGAACAGACAGTTAAACAATACAATTATGTTTTAAAATTCAATTACTTTCATGTTGACATTCATATAAATCAAGTCGAAATTAGCGTGAGTTTAACAAATGGCTGCAATCGAGTTGAAATGCCCTTGATGATATCGAAAATTAGTCGACCTCCGATCGGCGAGCGGTTCGTCTCGAGTTTAGAATGTCGAATTGATTAAAATAGATATTTTGTATAATTCGACAACGATCAAGAAGGGTCAGCTACACGCATGTCGAGGCAGAAGCGTGGCGATACCCAAACGCCGTTCAAAAATTAATTAGCGTGAAATATCAAAATTTATCAAATGAGATTGTTCACGTTCAATTGAGCGGTATCGCGTTAATATCAGTAATCGGAATCGAAACACATGAATTGAAAATCGGTCGAAACGATCTCCGATCGACGAACAGATTCTACCATTGCGTTCAAAACGTCGAAATTGATCAGAATATGCATCTTGCATAATTCGACGGTCGATCGATCAAGGAGGGTTGTCGATATGCTGACACGCATATCGAAGTCGGAAAGTTGTCATGATGACCAAACTACATTCGTTCGTCAAATTGATTGCATTGTTAGTGTCGAAACGCTGAAACCTATTAAATAAAAAATTATCGCAAATTCGAGCGGCAAGCTGCTCAAATTTGAATTAAAATTAATCCCGATTTGACGTTGGAACCAAATGACCTCCCGATGTGACGTGAGTCGTTGTATCGAATATCAGTAGTAAAATCAACATATATATCGTCTATGTGATGATGTCGACACTGAAATTCAAATTAGGGTAAATAAAATAATAAAAAATAAATTTTATAAATACTTCTTTAAGACTTTAAATATATTTTTTTCATTTTTCTCCCAAACCCTCAGCTGACTCCTCTCGCAGCCGAAGCTCTTGTCTTCATTTTCACGATCTCTGCCTCTCTTTCTCTCTCTCTCTCTCTCTCTGGTTCGTCTATAAGAATGGAGACTCACTCTAAACATCCAAGACTTATAGGGTGCAGTAACAAATTATTGTTCATGTATGCGCCATGCGCCTCAGGTGTCTACACCCGGCTCAGTGTTGATTATAGATATCGCCTTTCTTTGGCGTAGAAATCGTATTTCTCGTTGTATATAAGATTACACCCTTTGGCGTGACGGAGAATTGTACTGCATGTGTATAAGTATCTATACATGTTTTTTTTGGCGTGACGGGAAAATTTATTTCAGCATGTATCTTAGAGCTTCATACATGACTTTTTTGGCATGGTGTGAAGATGCATTCAGGTCATGGTTTATACCACACATACACTTTTAGCGTGGTGTTAATATCGTAGCTATCTGAGATGATATCGATGTTGTCAATCTCAAACTTCAGATAGGTTCACACGATAATAAATTATCGATATAAAATTATTATTTAAATTAACGTGTATAAGAACCGCTCTTTCTTGGCTTGATGGGGAAATTTGTTTCAGTGAGTACTTTAGAGTCTCATGTCTTTCTTTGTATAATTGGGAAGATGCATTTATAATTTATACCATACACATCTCTTGGCTGGGTAGGTAGTATCAAGTAATCTTGGAATGATGTCGGATGTTCAAATCTACCAAACTTTTTCATTGACAATAGGCATAAACAAATTAATAAAAAATCAACTAAAAAAATTAAAATTGATGTTTTAAACTGACATTACAAGTATGTAAGTATCAGACTTTTCTTGGCGAAAAATCGTCTCATCTGTACTTTAGAGACTTATATATGTCTTTCTTGATATTGTGGGATGGCATTCAATTGTCATTCACACCATCATATTGTCTTTTTTTTGTATAGTGGGAAGATGCATTTAAGGCATGGTTTATACCACCCATACACGTATTTTTTGGCTCGGTGGGTAGGCCCAGTATACCCGAAGTAATCCCCTATGCGGGAATGATGTCGGGATGTTACCGAAATTCTACCAAACTTTTTCACTGACAATAGGCATAAACAAATCAACTAAAAAATTAAAATTGATGTTTTAAACTGACATTACAAGTATGTAAGTATCTGTACACGTCTTTCTTGACATGGTGAGAAAATCTATGCTTCATACAGGTATTTCAGAGACCCATATATGTCTTTCTTGATATTGTGGGATGACGCATTCAACTGTGATGTTCACACCACTCATATATGCCTTTTTTGGCATGGTGGGCAAGCCCAACCTCTGTTGTAATCCTCTATGTAGAGATGATGTCAGGAGATTGCCGAAATGTCGATAATTTTATCTGAAAATTTATATTTATAATGGAATTTAGTTAAAACAAACAATATTATATAAATTCTTTAAATTTAAATTAATGTTGAATCAAATACACTCGCATGGGCTCGATATTATCTTGAATGCTTAAATTTGGTGTCGATGATATTTAGGGTTGAGTTTTAGATCGGATTGAGTTAACAAAACCTAAAAATTTAATTATATTATAATATCTTCAACTTAATAAAGGCATTTGAGGCTAATTCTAGTATTACTAGATATCATATTATTAAATTAATAGAGTTGACATGATTTGAAATTGCGAAACAATAAACCACCTTGATGATGGCTGTGTTAAATAAAAATCTTAATTGAGGGGATACTTCCATCAAAATATGATTATAATTTCAAAGCAAATTAACTTAGATTGAATATTAATCTAAATGTAGAATTTAAAATATCAATGAGCTATAAATGTAAAAATAAAATTCAATCTTTAAAGAACTTAAAGCTAAAACTCAATCCACCTTTCGCAATTGTTTGTCGTAGGTGATAAATTAAAAAAATTCTAACTCACAAAGGAGCTAAAGTCAAATCAAGTATACAATTATATTTACTCTCAAACTATCTTATGTTAGCAAGAACGACTCGTGTGTCCTCATTGCGTGGCTTGGGAGCTCCACGTGATCTGATGCAAAGTCCTTAACGGTTGGTTGCCAAATAACTCCACTATATCACCTCAGTAGCGTATTCCCCAATGAATTTGTCTTTTGAGTTGTGAATCATAGGATATATTTGATAAGACAAATAATTCTCTGTTAGTTAAAGTAGATTTAAGCATGTCTCATTAAACAAACATCACCCTAAGTTTACAAGAATTTTTCCAACGACGTAACCCATGGTTGCTAACAAGTATCTTTTTATCAAGTTAGGTTGACTACCTCCACTGACTAAGTGGATTAAGGACCATGACGATACGGTTGTGACAATGAGATCTAGATCGGGCCATCGTTGTTACTATTCGCTTTAAGTTAATGATGATGATTTCATAAATTCTAAATCTCAAATTTTAAACTCCACATACTGTTATTATATGTTATGCACTAAGCGACCTAATGACTAGCCTTAATTGAAAGTTCTCTCTTAGCATTGAGAGGAGTAATTAATTATAGGTACTTGCGCCTATAGGAAACCTAGAATCAGATCTAAAGTCCTCACAAAATAAGGGCGAAATTTTTGGGTAGTGTCTTATCTACTATTTCATCTGCCTTCTAAAAATTTTATCGACATTTTAAATCTCTCTTTATCGAGAGGTCGGTGGCGGATTTTTGGAGCTCACATTTCACAAAGTAATACTATTCAAATAAATCAAAAGAGTCACTAATGAAGGTTAATCTAAATTAGCTTAAAATAATTAAAATAAGTTGAAGTTAATCATACTAAATAACTTGACACATTCATATTAATAAGACCAATGTTTTAAAATTATAATTGAATTAGAATAGAATCTTGTATTTGAATTAAACATTATCTATCATAATTCATGCAATTGGTGTAAAAAAAATGAAAAATATTACCATAATTTAGAAGTTGGAATACTCACATCAGAGTCTTGACCTTCAATGATCTATTTTGATTTTCCTTTTAATTAGACCACATATGTCACAGATTCAATCTTAAAATCACATATAATAATTAAGCTCATAAATTATATATAATTGTAACTTAAAACTTATATTTTATTTACAAGATATTTGCAATTTAACTACGATATTATTGTTATATTATTTATATTTATCACATAACTATATATTCATAATACCTTTTATTCTTTCTTATAATTGGCTAATTAAATTTCTTTATAAATTCATCTTAAATAATTCGATATTTAAGTTGGTTGAATGTGTCTTAAGGAATATTTATATTTAATTAATTTTTTATTTACTTGTATCATTTATTTATATTTTTTCTTTTAAATACAAATTATATATATATATATATATATAAAATTAATCTTTTATCAAATCTCATATAATTAATATTTAATAAATTATTATTATAATTATCTTTTAATAAAATAGTTAGCGATGAGTGTAAGAAAAGATAAGAAATAAAAAATATTGTTATAAAACTTGGTTTAGCTGTAAAAATTTGGAGAATCGGAAAAGATATAAAGTGGCTTGTAGAAATTTTAAGAAAGCAATATATGATGCAAAAAATTTAGCTTTTAGTAATTTGTATAATAGATTAGATATCAAAGAAGATAAAAGATGTATGTATGAGTTAGCCAACTAAAGAGATAAGAGAAGTAAAGATCTAATTCAAGTGAGGTGTATTAAGGATGAAAATATTAAAGTATTTTTCTTAGAAAGAGATATTGAAAATAGGTGAAAGAGGTATTTTGATAAACTTTTCAATGAAGGATCTGAAAATGAGATTGATTTTAACCTTAATACCTAAACAAAAATAGAATTTTATTTTTCAGATATTAAATTTGAATTTAGAAGGTTTAAAAAAATGAAATGTGGAAAACAAGGGACCGATGATATTCCAATATAAGTGTGGAAATGTTTTGAGATCAAGGAATTTCTTGGCTTACAAATCTTTTAATGTTATTTTAAAGATTAAAAAGATGTCGATGAGTGGAGAAAGAGTTTGTTAGTTCATATTTAAAATAAAGGTGATGCACAAGAGTGTGCAAATTATGAGGAATTAAGTTAATGTATATATTAAAATTATGGGAGAGAGTGAGCATAGGTTATGATGTGATACAAAAGTTTCTCACAATCAATTTGGTTTCATGCCAGGTAGATCTACTATGAATGCTATACATTTGTTAAGAGGTTTGATGGAGAAGTATAGAGAAAGTAAGGAGGATCTACATATGATATTTATTGATTTAGAAAGCTTATGATAAAGTTTCAAGAGATGTTCTTTGGAGAGTTCTGAATAGAAAGAGTTAATATTGGTTATATTCAAATCATTAAGGATATGTATATTAGAGCTGTTACTTGTGTCCAAACACAAGCAAGATTGACAAAATATTTTTTTATTTCAGTTGGATTACATCAAGGATTAGCTTTAAGCCCTTATCTTTTTTGCTTTAGTTATGGATGTTCTTACTAGGAATTTACAAGATGTTCCTTGGTGTATGTTTTTTGCTTATGACTTTCTTCTTGTTGATAAAACTAGAGAGGGAGTCCAAGAGAAACTTGAATTATGGAGGTCAACATTAGAGTCTAAAAGTTTTCGTTTAAGTAGATCTAAAACTGAATATATGAAGTATAATTTTAGTTGTAGAAGTTCTAGTAGTAGTGTTGTGACATTAGGTGAACAAGGCATTAATAAGAGTGAGTGATTTAAATACTTAGGCTTTATTGTTCAAAATGATGGTGAAATAGATGGAGATGTTATTAGTAGAATTCAAGTTGGATGGTTGAAGTGAAGGGATGCATCTAGCCTATTGTGTGATAGAAAAGTTTCACTTAAACTTAAGAGAAAATTTTATAAGATGGTGGTAAGACTTGCAATGACTTATGGTTCAAAATGTTGGCCAATAAAGAGAAGCATAAGACTAAGTTAAGTGTTACAGAGATGAGGATGCTCAGGTGGATGAGTGGCTTTACTCTTAGAGATAATATGCGAAATGAGTATGTTCGGGAAAAAGTTGGAGAAGTATGGCATAAGATTAAAGAGAATCACCTTAGATGGTTTTCATATATAAAGGCCATCCATGACCCTTAGGAGAGTAGATGTAATAGATTTGCTTATGTTAAGAAAGATATAGACCTAAAAGATTTGGTTAAGATGTATAAAAAATGATCTTAGTATTTTGAATTAAATGAGAATTTGATACATAATAGACACAACGGAGACGGAAGGATTCATGAAGTCACCAATTTAGTGGGATAAAGGCTTGTTGTTATTGTTGTTGTTGTTGTTGTTGTTTTACAAGCAAATATATAAAACCTAGTATCAATCTTATAACTTATGTTTTCCTCTTAAAGATATAAAAAAAAATTCAGAAATTTGAAATTTGTAAAAAAATGCCCACCTACCAATATTTTTTGGGGGATTTACATACATACCACGCAATTCTTATGTATTTATATATTTCACACCCAAACTTTAATTTTTACTTAAATAGCACTTAAATCTTTATTATTACATCAAAAATATCACTCTTGTTACTTTTTCTAAGTTAAACGACCTTTTACGATGGAAAAGTCTTATTTTAAATATTAAAGTGTGAAATATAAACGATAAGAATCGTGGTATGTATGTAAATTTCCCATATTTTTTTAATATAAAGAAGAAAAAATATCAAAAAGCAAGTAAAACTTCGTTCGTTATTATTGAACTCATTGCTGATAACTCACAGGAGCTAGGGTTTGATTTGACATACAAAACTTCCTCCTTTCTTCGACTTCCTGAGCCTTGCATTCACTTCTATCTCGCTTGCAAGGGTACTGGCCTCCGACTAGTATGTTGGCATTTTGCTTGCTCACTGTCCATGACTTTGAGCATCTATCTCACTTCTCACCTGTCACAACCTGGGTCCGGAAGCCAGTGCTCCTTGGCTATATGAGACATGATAAAATTAGCTAAAAATTTATTTTGTACTCATAAGAAAAAATTCACAAACAATAAAAGCAATGATAAACTAATAACAAGAGAAGCAAATTATATTTCACTTTATCAATAGAGTTCATATAATTATCCAACTGAGAAGTAGAAAAATATTCCATGCCATTAACGTCGGTTATGGCAATTCGCATTAAGGAAGGAGGTCGGGTGATCAACATTCGTAATGGTCTGGCCGTCTTAGACCGGATTGGTTTGGTTCGGCCATTTCATCACCAATCTCTAAATTTCTCAGTCGATCTTTTTCTCAATTTGGCTTCGTCTCATTCGACCCTCGTTCGTTCTCTGTCTCAATTCCACTCTCCCCCTTCCGTCGTCATCTCCTATATCATAGCGAACTGACTAATGTCGACTCCATCTAACTAGCATTAGTCGGTTGATTTTTTTTTCCAAAACAAGGCGTTAAACCTACGTGCAATTACCAATGCCTGAATACATTTTAGGACTTCCCCCTCATATCTGGCTACTCATTATCTCTTGTTTCTTTTTGTACCCCTAATTCAATTCCCTATTGACTGCCCTCTCATGCGAGGGTTGAATTTTAGGAGAAGTTACACTAAGTGACATTTCATGAAGAAAGAAAGAGATTAAAGCTTAGAAAAATCTTCGGCATGGGTTCCGCCCCCATTTCTTCTATAGTCTCAACAGCGTTTCTTGTTTGCTGCTCGGGGTTTTGGTCATGTCTTCCTATTTTTAAGGATAACCATATCAATGCAAATTCTTCTCAACGTTGTGATATTTTTTCTTTGGATTATCTTGCAATGTGGTATCAACTTATATTTGTTGTTCAATTAGGTTTCAAGCGAATGGGGCTTACTAAGTGGAATTACTAAATTGTTTGATCTGGTGAATGAACGTATTGTTATTGCGGATTATAGGAGGATGCGTATCTCAAAATGTTTATATGGTTTAGGCTAGGCAGGGATAAAAATAATGCGAAGAAGAGTTGACACAACATTGCAAATGTACATCCAAATATGTTCATTAATTGCATCAATTGACGGTTAACTATTTTGTATTATTCCATCCGTTATCTGTATCCCTTAGAGTGAATATACGTTTCAATTATTCAATGATATATACTTTTCTTCTCCATATAAAATGATTGGAAGCTCCTCAGTACATACTTTTCTAGACGCGATGTCTAATGGTTGGTGTCATTTACTAAGAGATGAAGCCCTTTCCTATCTGAACAGACAAACGGAAGATGCCAAGTGCTAGTGTAAATCCAAATTCTCTTCCAGAATCAAAGTTAACATCAATTATCCATTCTAGGAAACTTATTGACCGTGGTATCTTGGAGAATGCTAAGAAAGAAACAGCTGATGAATCCAATAAAGTTTTAACATCCAAGAGCTCAAAGAAAAGAGCTCACGAAGGTGATTTTCCTTTTGTCGACAGAAGCAAGCATGGAAGCCAAACAGCTGATGGCTCAGGTGTGACCTCCACAAAGGATCAGACTAGCACCAAGACTCCTGTGGATTGGTTGAAGCAGCCTATTCCTTGCAAAGGAAGGAAAGAGCTTATCAATTTTGTACATAAGGCCATGCACAGTCCTCAAAATTTGAAGTCTGTTTTAAATGTTCCTTCTTCCCAGAGGAAAAGAATTGCTGCTCCTATGGCAAAATCTGATACAAGGCTTCTAATACTTACTCCCATGCCGTTGCATTCTGGTGGTAATGCCGTCGCTGGTGCAGGCTTGTTAAAAAACAAAGGTGAATTGCGCCTTCAATGATTCTTTTGTTGTAACGTTCAGATTTTTTATATTATTTTTTCCCTGCTGCTTTAGTACTGGCTTGACTGACCTTTGCCATTTCCAGCTAGTGGGAAGGTCAAGAGAGAAGGTCCTTGTGCTGGAACCAAAGGCTTTCGAGCTCCAGAGGTTTTTGTCGTTACTTTCACCGTCACTACTTCTCATTTTCTGAAGCTTAGTACCTACAGATGAATGATGTTTAAGCTGATACAGGTATTATTCAAGTCTTTTCACCAAGGTTGCAAGATTGACATATGGTCTGCTGGGGTCACTATGCTGTATCTCATGATTGGAAGAGCTCCATTTGGTGGTGATCCTGAACAGTGAGTTCTTATCTTCTGTTGAGTTCATTATCCGTACAACAATCTGCTATTTATATAATTATATTGCTTTTGTTATGCAGAAACATTAAGGAAATTGCAAAGCTGAGGGGCAGTGAGGATTTATGGGAAGTTGCCAAGCTACACAACTGCGAGTCTTCTATTCCTGTGGTATCATGGATTTCTAAGCTGAGCTTTTGTTATGCAGAATTTTTTTTTTTTTTTTTTTTCTGTTCGAATCAAACTATTTGACCCATCCCAATGCCATAGATTGTATTCCATGCACTTGTGAATGTAATTTGAACTCTCACCTATCAACTACTGAGGTACTGTGAGAATTCTCCCGAAATCACATCCCATTAGCTTGAATTTGAGTATAATAGCACTATTTTATTAGTTATTACATCCATAATCAGGAAGTTCGACATAGTTTGAGTTCAATAAGTTTGATTACTTGCAGGATCTGTTGGAGGTTGGATATCTGAAATCAATGGAACTGAGCGATTGGTGCGCCAAGATCACTCGGAGACCCGAATTCCTTGAGCTCATACCTGAATCACTTTTTGATCTAATTGACAAGTGTCTCACCGTCAATCCGCGTCGCAGATTGTCCGCCGAGGAAGCTTTGATGCACAAGTTCTTTGCCCCCTGTCATGAAAGCATCAGAAAGCAGAGGTTGCTAAGGAAAGTAGCCACGTCAGATACTTCAAGCAGCAACTCCTGAGAACCTGTGAGCGTCTCTCTTCGTCACCATTCTGCCATTAAAACCACAATGTTCGAGCTGGCCCGAGTCTCGCTCGGAGAACAATGAAGACAATCACCATAATCCATTGGATCATTAACTGTAAGTTCAACCACTTCAACGGCTAGTCATGTCGGCTGTTGTAAATTTTCGATTCGTTTAGTTTATGTAAATTTAAATTTGTATGATGGTCCTGTACCAGGACATTGAATTACCTAAATTAGATTTGTTAGTTAAGACCTCATGTAAGAGTGCACGTAGGCCAGTGGAGGCTAAGTATGTTTTGTTTTTTAACCAGGCAATGATGGTGAGGAGAACGTGCAGATGTTTTTAATTTGAGACAATTTTTGCTCAATTATAAGACTGGCTAGATGGCTTGATAAAATAGGTACATGTTGAATGGATATTGACACGTGTCCTCACTCAATTTATTAGCTTTTTTTTATTAAGCACTAAATGTAGAACAAAAATATTGATGTGTTAAAATAATGTTTATTTACTTGTATGTGTATTATGTTTAATTTGTCAAGGATAAATTTAATATAGATTTTTGATATTAAATTTTATTAAGGTAGCTTGTACTCACTACTGTGTTTCTTCATTTTAGCAATTCATGATAAAATGATATTAATGATCTTGTCAAGAAATATACATATAATAGTTCGAGCTAGTTGAACCATAATTCTTAGATTTTGTTCCTTGCACTTTTTAGTGTATGCACATTGGGTGAGTTTAGTCTATGGATTGAGCAGTTATTTACTTGTTTTCAGATGTGCAGGGAACAATTCATTTTGATTTTCTTATGATTTCTGCTTCTTGGTGTTCCTTCGAAGGACTAAGAACAAACTTTTTTGTCTTCTTCAAGTCATCCATTTTCATATTATATTTGCCTTAAGAATAACTTAAAGCTATGTGTTGATTTATGATTTTGATTCATGACATTGGATTTAGGAGTTGTTTGGTTAGATGGTTTTAAGATGTTAGGGTTAGGGTTAGCTTCCACATGGTATCTTTGATTCAATTCTAGTGTTAGATGAAGTCAGTGATATTTAAATTATTTTTGGTTTAATGTGATCATTCGAGTATGATTCACCTTTGGTAAGTTTGTAGATTATGGTTGAACCACTTTTTCTTCTCTCTAGAAGTTCACGAATAAATGCAAGTGAAAATTATTCATCTTGATTTTATATTTTACTTTATATAGATGGGATTGAGAACAAATGGCATCGAGAGAAGGCACCTTTTTTATTTTTGAGATGGATGAAAGAAAAGAAGTAAGAAGAAACTTCCTCTCCATTATCTTTTAAACACTAGTATATGTTGCATTTTGCATTTTTTATAAAATCTCAATTTCACTTCAATGATTTGTTAGAGGTATAAGGGAGGGAACATATTTTTATATCTAATAAAACAACGAATGAGTTAGATTTATACAAGTAAGAGAAGCAACTCTTATTGTGGTATTTGACGTTTGAATCATTAGCTAAATTATGATTATTGGTTTCATGTGTGAATGGGAAGCACATAAGTATTTACTTGGATGTTACTATTGAATAATATGCAAAACTTAAATTTATTATAGCAAAAATTGATTAAATGTTAGCTAGACAACACACAAATGTGAGAGGGAGAGTGTCAGAGAGTGAGGCAGGGATGAATATAGAAGAGAGATTTGGATTCGTTAGAGTGAAGGCGAAGCAATTTTCATTATGATCTTTGATCTTTTAATTTTGAACTGCTGGCTAAAATTGTCATCATCGTCTTCAATCTCAAATTAGAAATATTAAAAGTTGATAGTCAATCTAAAATTTTATTTGAAAATGAATGACAAGAATCTAAAATTAAATTTCTTAGTGATAGGATGTTTTGAAAAGTAAGGCATCATTACCTAACTTGATTATAGTGAGAAGTATACAAATATTTAATAGGATTTTATTTTGGAATGACATGCTATAAATTAAGATCATTGTGGTGAAAAGTAGGAAAGGTTCAACTAGTCATCACTCATAGTGACATTTCATAAATTAGCTTTATTAAAAAAGAAAGTTAGAGATAGTTACTTTATTTAAAATTAGCATCTCCTACATAAAATTTAAAGATTTTGGAAGGTAAGACAAAATAGTTGGAAATAATAATTTGTTGAAGAATTATTGCAAGTTGGTTGCAACAAATTAAATGGAATGGTATGAATAGCTCAATAGGAAATGTCATAAATTATTATGTGATGAAAAGATTATCATGATAAAAAAAATACTAAGATAATTATTATTGATCCAATTATCAAGTCATATTTCAATGTACTTTTGAAACACTCTAATTTTGATATCTAATGTTATCATGATATCTTATCATTTGAATAATAATTGAGTTAAAAGCATTAAAATTAGAATGATTGCATTTCCTATTATTTGATTGATAAACTTTCAACTAATCATAATATGTTTAACCTCCAATAGCATGTTCTATAATTTTGGGACTAAAATGTAATTTTTATCTTAGATTTAATACTTGTGGCACTCCTAACACAATATCCATTTCAACCAAGTATTTCTCAAACTTCCCAAGCATTTATCTAGCAATAGGAACAATAACATTATCACATTGCATAATCCTTCTACTTATGCTATTTTGAATTCCAAATCTTAAATAAAATAAATATTTATTGTATAGTAGAACCTGTCTAAATTGATACTCTCGGGACCAAGGGCATTGTATTAACTTAGGCAGGATATTAATAAAGATAGTGTCATTTAATTAATTAATTTTTTTGTCGAGGAGGTGCGGATATTCAAATTGGCGTTCAGGCTGAGCCATTAGTATTAATTATTAGAGGTTATTAACTTAGGCAGTATCAATTTAGACAGGTTCTATTGTAGAAGATTCGCTACTAGAAAAATGTTTAGTGGCATTATAAATTACTTTAGTTCCATAAAATTTCTTGTTCATCTCTCACCACTTTTATGACACCCAAGGATAATTTAAGTTTCATCTTCGAAAAAACATATACATGTCATATGAAGTATAAAACATTAAATATATAGTATTTCAACATATTAGCAATCAAACATCAATTTTTTTTCTCATAAATACTCATTTATCTAAGAATTAATTATTTTTTACATAATTAAGTTTGTGTTTTTAAGTTATGATAATTAGTTGTAAGATTATTAATTATACATTCATTACTCATAATTAATAACTTAATTAATTAAGGTGTAAATAATATTTATTAAGGGGATATTTATTTTGAAGTATTTGAAAAGTAATGTAAATTAAAAGCAAAGGATTTGAGCTTTTAAGTGTTTGGTTGGAAGAATTTTGGCCAAATTTCACATATATTGAGAATGTGAAGTTTTTCTCATTCCCTAGCCCGCACCATTATTTGCATCGCCATCGATTATTGTTGTCATTAATTATCACTAGTTGTCCATCAGTCAGCTGCTCATCATTGTCGCCATCGCCAATTAGCTGTCCCATTACTATCATCATCGAGTTTTACACTGAATTAATCTTCAAATTAGGCAAAAATATAATGTCATGCATTTGTAATGTAATCTATCAAACAACTCAAAATTTATATTTATGACATTTGAATATAATAGATAAATAATTAATATTGTATGCATAATGATTTTGAAATCCATCCTGACCATGCTTTGATTAAGATATTCTATTACAAATAATCTCATAATTCAACCCTAATTATTAATCGGTTGAGCAAGTAATGCAACAACTATTTATCTAAGCTTATCTCAACTTATAACAACTTATCTTAATTTTTATCAACCAAATGACTAATTAACTCAAAATCTTAGCTTAATATGCCCCAAATCAAAATGTTTGATACATCATTTTAAACTGAGTTAATTATTAAAATATTTCTGATGATTTAATGAACATTTGGTATAAAAAAATATATCTTCTCATAGGAAAGAAAAGGGAGGGAACAGCAAAGTTGCATTATTAATCAATTGAAAGAGACGAGTCATCTTTTCCCTCTCCCTTAACATGCTTTTGAGCCTAACTTTCTTTAACTGTAGCTTTTTTTTTTAATCTATGAGCCCCATTCTTCCATTATGGAGAAGTCTCTAATGGGTGGGTCTCTTCCTGTGACTTGAAGCTATATTCCCATGTGCTTCTCAAACCCATTAGGACCCGTTCCAATGCCTTTCATTTCAAAGAAATAATTTGATAATTTCAAATGCTTCTCTACTATGGGCTGTTTGGTTAGAAAAATTTGGAGTAAAGTAAATGCAGATTTTAATTTTTTGGTATTTGAATTGAACGTCTTTTGTTAATGTAATCTTTTAATACATTCATTATTTTTTTTATATTTATATTTTAATTTAATACAAATAAAAAAAAGCAAATATGTAATTTGTTAAGAATTTTCATTCATTTTTTTCAAAAAAAAAAGGAAAGTCGTGAATTTAACTCTAAATAAATAATCTCTGTATTACTTTCTTTTTCATCAAACATATATTTCAAATTTTCTCTTTAATGATTAAGGTTTCAGAAAACACCGACAAATAGATGTGACTCGTGTCATCTAAGTTAGCAGAACTGTGGGCCATGCTCCAAATTATTAAAAGCACAGGTCTCTTTTAATTATATAAACTATGTCTATTGGAGTCTTTTTGTAATTTTGAACTTTCTTTGGACCTTAAATATAAAAGTCACTATATGTTTTAAAAAAATTATTACACCATACACATTGGGATATTTAATGAATAAATAATATCATTGTTTTATAAATAAATTGGTAATTGAATTGATGATACATAAACAAGACCTAAAAGATGAGTGTCATATGTCATTAGTTATTGGGCATTTTTGTTTGAAAGATGATGACTGATGATCACTGAGGATTTCGAATGTCTCGCAATAATAGGCATTATATAGGATCATTTGATTAGCCACTTTTTCGTCTTAGACATGCCTAATCTCTTTGAGATAACAATCATTAAGAAAATGTTATGATCTCATTTGAGTCTCATAAACACCCCTCACTTCATTATCAAGCACTAATGAATCCTAAACCAAGTGTTTTAATTATAAATTATTTTGGCTAAAACCAGTTTGAAGATCAATGTGATCATCCAAGATCTCAAGAATCTTAGCCTTTATGTTATGAGGATATATTTTCATAAGTTGTACTTTTATTTTCGTAAGCTGACTGTTCAAGCATCCTTTAGAATAAGTCTTCAACCCTAGGGATTTCTGCAGTCTTGTGCTGCTAAAATCTGAACCCTAGATTTCTACGAAAATGACAACTTAAAATTTAAAAACTAAATCCCAAATTTGCCCACTTAAAGAGTGAAGGAGTGAGCTAGCGAATTGTGGTGCCCTAAGTCAATAAGCTAAGATGAGAAAATTATATAAGAATAATGAGATATGAATTGCTCCATAACTTCAACTTTATTTATTATAATTAATTAATTAATTATTTATAATAACCACTAAATTTGTTACGTGTATTTATATAGAGTAATTGTGTTTTAAAGATTTATTTCTCACTTATAATAAAATCTTCATTATCTCCACACATTATATTTGTCATTTGTGTTACTTAAATATTTGTGGATAATTTGAATTAGCCTATGTAATTGTGTAATTTATTTAGATTCCACTTAATAGTTAAACACTTATTTATGTTAGTTTTATTATTTAAACTATATTATAAGTTAATTTTGTGTGATCCTTTTTTAGGATTAAGATAAATGATTATTGTGTATACATTTTAATATGTTTGAGTGTGATAAATTATATTGTGAATAATATATGGATGTATCATTTATTCTATATTTATATTTTTCTACCAAAACGTAATATTTATTATTTAGTGATAAATATACTAATGAGTTTCAAATCTAAGATATTAATAACAATCCAATGATTTTTACTACTTATATTAGCTGACACCCATAGCATTTATAATTTTTAAAGAGTATTTTATTATAATATTATTTAACTTTTATTAGTGTATTTTGTGAGAGCTTTGAATTAATGTATTTTTAATAAAAATTAAAAAAAAAACCTCATTGCATGCTATCATTGAATAAATTTTAGAATAATCATATATATATATACAGGAACTAGCTATTTATTTCAGGGTGACAAATTTTTAAATAATTAAATATTATAATAATTTTAAAATTAAATAATATATAAAATTAATAATTAGTAAAATAATATCAAAAAATTTATATGAAAAAAAGAGTGGGTAACATTATTAAATTTATAAATTTTTATTTTAATTAATTAAGTAGTTATTTGAGAGTAATAGATTAAATTGATTTTTTAGGGACAGATTTATTATATAAAATATAGATTGAGAGGAATCCAAATATAAAAAATAATAAAAAAAAATTTAAGAGAACAAAAAAAGGAATTTGAGAGAGAGAGAGAGAGAGAGTACTATATATATAATTTCTTCTAAAATAAGAGAAAAAAAAATCATTTGAGTTGCATTCTCCATAGTTTTATTAAATAGATTATCAAGTCGTTGTGATTTAAATATTTTATAAACTATATTTTGCTATTTTTTGAACTATGACAAATGCCGGTATATGTTTCGTCTGTTACAACAACAACACACTATTTTCAACATTTTGTGCTATATTTTCCAATCTCGCCTCAGAAAAGTCTAATAAACGCAGAAAATTAGCCTTGTTTTTTTTCTTCAGATTTATTTGACATTTTGAACTTTTCTGCAAATCTTTATTTTGATATATTAAACAGTTATTTATTTCATCTAATTTAAAATAAAAAATATTCGTATGGTCTAATTTGTCAATATGGACCAAAACTAATCTATGCATGTAACCACAAAATTGTTTTATTGAATTATTCATTGAGATATCTAATTTTAAATTAAAAATTTATTGATTTTCATATTAAATTTAAGATATATTTGGGATAATTTTTTGATAATTTTATTTTTCAGAAAATAGTTAAAATTAATCAAAGCTGTATTTGACTACTAATTTTTTGACTATTTTCGTAGAATTATGAAAAAGCGATTTTGAGAATAACTATTAATATAAGAATGAGAAAATTACTATTTCAAATATTTATAAAAAATATATTTATAATACATATAATAAATTTTTAAAAAATAATTTTCATAATAATAATTTTATAATCAAAATTTTAAAGAATTATAGTTGTTTAACCTTAATTTACTAGATACTAATTTCAATTATATATGTGATTGGGTTGGATGGGCAGACCCCTCAAGCACGGATCCATCGACTCAAATCAATCTAATAATTAATATGTATTAATCCAGAATAAATATAAAAAAATGATTTTAAAGTAAAATATATAAGCAGGGCATTATTAATCAGACCATCGATATATATATATATATATATATATATATATATATATATATATATATATATATAATAAAATTCCCGCCAATCATGATTATTCGCAAATTGACCACCTGAACAAACTGTAGAAGAAATAAAATACAGGAACCGAATAAGAAAATAAAATGAATTGAATAAATAATAAAAAATATTACTAATAAATAATAATAAAACGGCTTCCGCAATAAGAAATGCTGGAGTAAAGCGAGGCAAGCTATATTCGGAAAGAAGTCCAGGTAAATCGTGGTGGCCGATTATAGAAAGGTCGAGAGAGAAAAAAAATTCCGAAGAGAGAGGAGAGGGAGGGAACGAGCCAAGGCGATTCCTCAAGTTTTTGTTTCCAGCGGCTCTCTCTCGTTTTCCTAAACCCTAGACGTACCTAGAAGCTTCCTCTGCACAATTGTCTTCCTTGCTCCAGTCGCGGCGATTCCTTTTTCTTTTCCGGCGTCTTGGAAGACGACGGAAATCTTTGGTTTCATCCAAGCTCACCTTTTCTTCCGAGGATGTCTTTCGTTTTAATCGGATGGTTTTGAGGTTGCAGCAGCGGCTGAGGCACTAGAAATTCGAAATTGAGCCTATTCTCTTTGGGTTGGATGGGGAGTGAGTTCCGTGGCTGGATCCGTGCTTGAGGGTCTGCCTGCGATGATTGGGTTTCTGGACGGTTAGAACGAGGACGGGTTGGTGATGGAGGAGAACCGTGAATCTTCTGTGGCTGTGAGAACCATCCGGGGGCTGGATTACGTGAACAATTATACTGCATCGTCTGGTATGCTGTGAATTAACTCTTATGATTTCTCTGCTTTGAAATTAAATGCATAGAAAGTGAGGATGGATTTTATATACTGCGATTTTATGATGGTCTGTGGGTGGGTGATCTATGCAGTTTTCTCGTTTGGATCAGGAAATATGGCGTTATTATGATTTCTTTTAGCATTTGTTTGGAATGCAGATAATTGATGTCAGATAAGGATGACGTCCGTTTATGACATGTTTTTATATGTGCGATTTGTTGAGTGCTGTAATATTCACGGTAATACGAAAGAGTTTATCATAATAGCATTGAACAACAATCTCGCACATAAATAAGTTAAGAGCAGCTTGTAAGAAGCACGATAATAATTATTTTTTTTTGTGAAACTCAAAAAATGAAATAAAACCTAGGCCAAATTAAAATAATTCCCTGGCGTGAGTATCATATTATAAAGGATGTCATTTCTCATAATTGAATAAGTTGCCTAGTAGACATGAGTTGTATAAGCAGGAATCTTGAGATGCTTAGCTTTCATCAAGTGATGGTGGGTGGTGGTCTCTGTCACTGTACCTATATGAAGAGAGATTGAACAATCATGAAAATGGGGATTAGCTGTCAATAGTTGACAAACATCAAACATTAGTAAACATCGAATGACGGTTGACTGTGAATGCTAGACATTAGAGAATGGTCGGTGGTTCACTTGATCGTTATATTTTTACAAGGAGAAATCAATGATCATGAAGCAAGTCACTAAGAATTTGATGCCATTTAATAAGGAAAATTAGATGTTTGGAGATAGATGGTGGTCTACTCAATTGTTTGGATGTCGGGAGATGACCGGTGTTCTACTCACTTGTTCTCCTTGTTAGGGGGAGACTAGCAGTCAAGATGTAAGTTGGATGCTAGTGGCTGAGAAATATCAGATATTTCGGATAATCAATTGTGAACTCCAAGCATTGGTCATTTGTTTGCTGTAGCTATTGTCCTTATTAGAAGGGGACAATGATGACTAAGAAGATGACCATATGATTTTGGTAGATGATAGATTTAGATCATTAACTTGCGTCAGGCAATGGTTGATTTAGAACTTTGGATGTCAGGGAATAGTTGATGGTTTAGTCAATTACACTCTTTGTGGAGAGAGATTGATGATTAAGAAGAAAGACATCACATGCCAAGTGCTTGAAAAACATGACATTGGCATAACAAGTGTCAATAGAACAATAATAAACATTGGATTGTGGTTGGGAAAAGTCGAGTTTAAGGAGATAAGTTTAAGTTCACCCAATGACATGCGCTTTTGTCGATTAAGTGCACAATATCATTACATCGGCAAAACATCGGAGAATACATGCTAGCGACCGTAATATAATGGTCCATTTGGCAAGAACTCAACAAAGCGACTCTAATGAACTACATCATAAGTTCTAAGCCCACGCAATGGATACGAGTCACGCCCCACAAGACGAGATCGATCGGAGAATTAACATACATGATGACTCGACACGGGCTTCTTCAAGTTTAATTTTCGATTTATCAACTCAAAATGGTCATGGGGTGGATGTATTATTTTGCTTTAAGATTTTTAGGTTGATGACTTTCATTTAGTCATTTAAGTTAAACTTCTTTTATAATTTTTTTGTATTTGCATGAAGTTTGAATTTATCTGATTTGATTTTGAATATTGAATATAATTTGATAGAAGTATCCCCTCTAGTTGAAATCTCTATTCAACACAACCATCATCGAGATAGATATTGTCAACTTTGCTTATTTTCTAACAAAAGATCAGGTCTATGAGTTATATTCATCAATTTGGATTTGAGATGTTTTAACATAAATACTTTGAAAATTTAGATAATAATAACCCCCTTCGGTTAGATTATACAATCAATACAGCCATCACTGGGATAAACTTTGTGGACTTTGCTTATTTGCTTGCAAAGGATTTGGTTTATGACTTGCATTCATGAAATGGGATTTGAGGTGATTTCACATAAATACTTTGAGAATTTATATAATAATAACCCCCTCCAGTTGATATTCTCAATCAACCTACCATCAGTGTGATTATTCATTTTGTTGTTTATCCTCGTCAATTCTATTAATTTAATAATGTATGATCGCATCTGATTTATATTTTGAGAATTTTGAATTAAGAATATTGAATATAAATATCTTAGATATTTTCATAATGATGATCCATCTGGTTGATATCTTCAATCAACTCAATCATCACTGGAGTATTTAATTATAAAATTTTTCTATTTAGATCTTTGATTATCGTATGTAAATGTAAAATAAAATTATTCTCTTAATGATTGAACACTCAACTCATAAATCAATCTTGTCAACTCCTATTCCTACTAGGAGGATTGGATTGAGTATGTGAGACTTATGGCTTTACCATATAGATAAAACGGCCCAATGCGAGTTTATTTTCAATTTTATTGAATTCTATGTAGTTTATGAACTCTGCACGTTTTACGAGATGTAACAGACTTTGAGTTCATTCAGACATGCACACTTCTCTAAGCACTATATTCCAATTTATTTCATTATATGATATGCATGTATGAATCACCCCATTATTTACATAAATCCCAAAATAGCAATTACAAGTTGGATATCAAGCTACTTCAAGATGTATGCAATATTTTAACTCTTTGATCCTATTTTTATGTATTTTGATGTTTAGCTTTAGATCATATTGAGATGAATGAGAGACATATCTTTTCATGCACTTAAGAAAATGATTCTCCTCTTCTTTTTTGTCACCATATCATTATTCTTTAATGGTGGGCCCCAGAGATTCTTTCTCCTCATTATAAATAGATGAGGATGAAAATTCATTTTCACCATCCTCCATTTACAATTTACTTCTTGAAGTTGTTTGATGATTTAGGAAAGCTCATTCAAGTATTTGCTAACAGGTACGTTCATTCTTTTTTCTCTCCCTTATTTTTAATCACCTTTATTTCATTTGCATTTAACGTTAGTTGGCATCTTCATTATAATCCTTAATCATCATTTGACTTATCTTTAATTTCATTTAGGCCAATTAATTACTTGAGGCATTGCTTAATTTTGTCTCTTGTAAATCCAAAATTTTGGTAAAATTTCTAAAGACCTCTCTTAGGCGGGAGATTTCAACTAAGCTTCAACACTAAAAAAAGACGCATGGGTGGTATTTTGCATCACCGTGGTCGTAAATCCTCCAATCTACTCGTTTAAAAAGACGCGTATATGCTCTTCGAGTACTTGCATAAAATCAAGCATAATATATTTTGCACATCCACACACATTTCATACATTTGCGAGTGATGCGAGGCGACAACGCAAACAACACAAATATTGAGTGGATCGAAATTAATTTTCGGTGCCACAAGATTTACTTCGATGGCGGTGCTACGGTGTTTAAGTATAAGCGGTGTTATAATGGCGTGGGAGGACTTGGCAGCCTGTAGCCTGAGGCGGGTTTGGTTGCTTGGCGGGAGGAAGAGGATAGCTTTCGACTCTCGTGCATTCGGTGGGATGGTTGCGACTAGGCGAAGGGACGAACAAACAACTGGCCGCGGGAATAAGAGGATCTTTGGCTCGCGACGTGCGGTTGGGGAGAAGACGGCTTTGGTCTGCAGTGGGGAAGATCGGACAGATGAACAGGGAGAGAGAATGTGCGGGAGGAGGCTCATTATTCGGTTATTAGCGGAGTCGCGTGCGACTTGCGAGTAGGCAATCGAACGCGGGAGGAGTTTCTTGTCGTCGCGGCGAAATGGGAATTGAGTGCCATGAACCGGAGCTTTAGGGTTAGATATTAGTGGTATTTATAGAGTCCAGTTTAAATGAAAATCAACCATAATTCTGTTTTTTTTTACGACAAATTTATATAGTTAATATATATGTCAATCTTGGGTTATTTCGTTGTTTGGATGGCATGATCGTTTGATGGGCGTATGGTTAAATTCTCGAATCGTAAATTCGGTTCAAAATTACAGCGTTACCGCTTCCATTCGTGCGGTTCGAATTGAGCGATCTCATTTGAAAAGTTTCGACGTTTCAACGCTAATGACGTGATAAATTTTGTGAACGGATGTCGTTTGGGCATCGTTGCAGCCTCTCGACTGTGACATGCGCATTGGCGCGTTGATGGCTCTTTTTATTAATTGATCAATCATCGAATTATGCAATATGTATATTTTGATCAATTTTGCTGTTTTGAACATGACGATGAAATCCGTTCGTTGATCAAAGGTCATTTCGACTGATTTTGACTTCGTCCGGTGCATTTTTGCTTTGATTTACTTGTATTGTGCATCCGTGTCGACTTTGTCTTGTGAATTTCGACTTCGGCATGAGTATATATGGAGGTCAACATCAACAAACATTGAGCATTTGTAATGTCTAACATCAGATAACAATCAGTAGGCTGCTTAGTCATCTTATAGAAGTAGGTCAATGATTAGGAAGATGGATGTCGGTCATCAGTGGCTGACATATATTGGATGTTAGCAAGTGTTAGATGATAATCAATTGGGAATGTCAGACATTCTGGATAAAAATTGGTCTATTTGATTTCTCTAAAGGGGAAAGTTGACATCAAGGAAGGAAAACATCTGATGTTAGTAGATACCTAAGAATAGGGAACTTCAAACCTTAGGCAATAGTTGATGATCTACTTGGTCATTCTCCTTATACAATGAGAGATCAAGTGATTGACAAGGTTGGTGCAAACATTTTAAGTCAATTGATTTCAATGAGTGTCTGAGATGGTAAATGGAATTGGATTTGGGTTAAATGGGCATTAGCATTAGGCAGTGATGAGTAATAACATTTGGCTTTGACAGTTGGCATTTATTATGTGACCTTTACTATTAGAACTTGAGGCAACAATTTTCTATTAATGAGCTTCCCTTGCTTGGAAATTTATTTAAACCAAACCCAACCAACGTAAATTTTAGTTTGATTTTATCTGAAGTTTGGTCAATTCGATTTTTTAGATGTTGGATCAAAAGCCAATTCATTGAGTTAATTTGTCAACCAATTCATCCAAATAATTTGAATGCACCTCCCTAATTAAAAGTCATTAATTAAAAGATGTATTTTTTCAACTATCTAATGATTTGTATAGAAAATCAATTGCTTTTTTGGAAAAATGGCTTAGCAAGGTAAAGGATGATACCGTCTTCTTGGATATTGACTATTCAAATAATATCAGACTTTAAAAGTGAAAATGTGTTGCTCCTTAGTTTTGTAAACTCTCTCTTCTAAGAATTTATTTGTTTTTTTTTTAATTTTTTTTAATTTTTGAGAAGGTAGATATCTTTACAGCATACAAGTTGCATTTAAAGGTGATTAGCTAAGGCATGATTGAGGCAAAACTGAGTCCATGATATATCTCAGGTTTATAGATTCCCAAACAGATTACACCAACTTTGAACGAGTGCTTCAAATGTTTGGTACTTATCCAAATACTTTTATTTATGTGGTCATTTCATGTAAACCTAGATTTGATTCAGCTTTAGATATGCCAAACTTACTTGCACCTTTATTTATCAGATATTTGACTTTTTTTGGCATCATCTACTTATCCCCCCTTCTAATATTTTGATATATTTTTATATATAATAGATATATATTAATAAGTTATTGTTATTTGATATTTCTGATAGTAGAATATCAATTTATGTCCTTCAAATTGTAAGATTAGCTTTTCTCCAGTTAAGAAATTTTTTTGGCTCCACTATTGATGACTATGCTCTATTGATTATACTCACGTCACATGCTTCTTGGTGCTGTTATTTTTATTTTCTATTGTTATCAATTGCAATAACATTCTCTGACAATCTATCTTTTTAGAATCTGTCCGCTTGTCTCTTATTTTGCGTTTGTTTTGGGCATGACCTTTGTAGTGAGATGACTTTTCTGCTTCCCTTGCGTTTATCATTTGCAAGCAGTACTTATGATATCCCTGCTTGACATTGCACTCAATTTTTAAGACTATATTTTCAAACTTCCACTTCAATATCTAGCTTGTGCATGTGTCATACTTTGAAATGTTGTCATATATAGAGCATCTATTCTTTTAGATAGCTAGTAAAATTTCTCTGAAACAAGTGCCCTGAAATTAATTTTGTTTAATATCTTGTTGGTATTTGGTACAGAGATTTGTTAACGTTTGATTCATTACCATTTTATGAAATGCTACGATTTACATTGTCACAGGGTCAACAGCATGGATTGGAAAGGGGCTTTCTTGTGTTTGCGCCCAGAGAAGAGAAATTGGTGCTCGGGCATCGTTTGAACTTACCCCCATACAGGTACTAGTGTAAAATATGGCACAAAATTATTAGAACATTCTTCCGTATTAGTCATAAAGAATGGGTATAGCTAGCTTTACTCAACTGGGTGATGGTTGAAGCATTTAGAAAGATGATCATCTTTGCATGAAGCTTGCAAAATTTATGGGAATCACTTATGTGAAAATGCTAATCATATGTGCATAAAATATGCTCATATTCTTTGATTATTGGACTATTGATAAGGGATGTGCCCATGCACTTGCTCAGAACCTAATTTTGTTTTCCATAAATATATATTTTATTAAAAATAAGATAATACAAAATAGATTTATATGGTTTGGATATGTAACACAAGAGGTAGAAATTTTATCTTTTGTTGGATATATAAAATTAGCGTTAAAGGATTAGGAAGGAAAAGTGAGAGGCATAATTAACATAAATAGCAGTTCAAATCTTTTTGAACACCTCATGCATCACTCAATAGGAACAAATAGAAAATGAGAATTCATAAAGCTGATCTCAAAATTTAGATATGATGTAATGATGATAAAAGTCCAATTTTTTTTCATCTTATTCTTTTGTTTATTTCATTTTATCCTCAAGCGTATCTATAGGAGTATATAACCTTTAACCCTGTCTTATCTATCTGTTTTGAATGGGAACAGCCTTTAAGCCTGATCAATTAGTTATTTTTGATTTTTTTTAATTCAGAGATCTCTTTTTTTTTTAATGCTTTTATGAATTTATGTTTTGAAAGAGTGCTTTGGAGCCTTTTTCTTGTGATTGAGATGGATAGTGGGTAATTTTTACGTTCATTATATTTCTGGTTCAGGGGGAATGTCTGCGAAGGCTGCAAAATCGCATAGATGTTACTTATGATTGTTCAAAGCTAGAGCATCAGGTACTACACAAAGATAAAACTACTCATCCTGAAATTAGTGTAGTCGTAAGAAGGCATGCTATGTTTTGCAGTTTTTCAGACTTTTTTTTTTTTCGGTTATCAGTGTGACATCCCTTGCATTAGGCTGTGAGCTTGTAAGTTTATTTTATTTAGCAATGAAGATGCAATTTTTCTCCTCCAAAAAAAAGTGAATAGTTCCACCCAACAATAGTTTAATACTTCAAATAGGCAAATACTAATGTGAAGGTTAAACCGCCTAAGTAACAAATTGTCACCCAAGTTTAGGGGCGGTTTGGGATCAATTTTATTTTGTGTTTTTATTTTTGTTTTTATACTATTTTTAGAAACATGTTTGTTTGATGTATTTTTTATGTATTTTTATTTTTTTGTTTTTATTAACATTATTTTTAAAAATACTCAAAACAATTTTTAGATATTTTGAATGTTTTTAAAAATAATAATAATCATCAAATATATTTTACTTCGGAATAAAACAAAAAATAAAAAACAAAAGTGATACCAAATAGCCCCTTAGCTTTGAGAACTTAACATGCTGGGAAAAGATCTATCTCCTGATAGAGACTAGGGTTTGCCCTTATTCCAAGATCCAAAAATTGGGCGTCTCCTCAGGTATAATTCAAAGTAGTTGGTTTGTCACATGCAATAAGTATGATATATAACGAATATTTTTATGAAGCATTTCTATAATTTAGTTTCTGAAATCAGATTACTTCCCTTCGTAGATTTGGCACAAATTAAACATGAACTCATCAATTAGCTTCATCCTAATGCCGTAATGCAGTGAATCGAGTGAGTAAATGCTTTTAAAAAATTAGACAATACAAGGGCACTATTGAGCATAGAGAAAAATTCTTTATTTTGCTTGCAAATGCATACAGTAAAGTTTTTCTTCATTGTGTGATTGTCAAATCCCAGAGGATAGACAATAACTTTTCCATCTCACTGGTATTCCTATGGTACATTTATGGAGGATCTAATCTATTACCCGTAGGATTGGCATCAGACTTTCACTTTCATATGAATTCATTGCTTTTTATCAAGCCTTTTCATTGCAACTCAACTTTGTATATTTTTATGACTAGGATTAACCAAGGGCTTCTGAAAAGTTAGGATATTCCTCGTTCAAACTTTCACCAATACCCTTTCCATGTGCACTCAAAAGCGTCAAATTCCAAAAATATTGTGATGGGTTTGTATATATAGCACCAAGTAATGATTTAGACTAGATAGTTATATTCATCTACTAGGGACAACATAATTGTATGACTAATGAATGGTGGTTTTCATTTAATGTCATATTTATCTTTAGTCTTTTGTTTATAAATTTAATTTGTTAATATAGAAGGATTAAGCCAACATTTTGTATTGCCTGTAGCGCTTGGTAGTACCATCATCAACATTACGGTAATAGGATTAAGCCAACATTTTGTATTGCCAGTAGCGCTTTGTAGTACCATCATCAACATTACGGTAATGTCAACCTCGACAAACTTTCGTTTTGGCTTTATCAAACTCTCTGTTTATTTATTCTTATTATGGGACTCATTTGTTGTTTATTTAACTTGTCAAATATTCGACTAGCTTTGTTGTTTTTACATAATTTTATGTCTATGAATTTATTATATTAATATAAATTGATTAAACAATATTTTGTGTTGCTTATGGTATTTGGTAACACCATCATCCGATGTTACTGTAATCTCAACCTTAGTAAACTTTGATTTAGGCTTCATGAAATTCTCTGTTTATTGATTCTTATTATGGGCCTTAATTGCTGTTTATTTTAATTTACTTATATTTAGTTGAGTAATTTTTAATAATTTGATTCTCTAGTTACACTTTTTCTTTTAAGAATTTGGATACTGACCAAATAGATGGGATTTTAAAAGGGTAAGCAGCATAAGATTATATAATAAAATTTCAGCACCTGGATTACTACTTTAATGATTTTAAATTAATAGTATTATAAATAATAATTTTAGAGGGTCATGTGACATTGTGCACACAATTCTCTTATTTTTGTCATACAAAGGAGAGGGTTTTACTTGAAGATATAGCATGAAGCATAAAAAATTATATAGTTAAAATGGAGACATGTCTTATAGTTATTATGTGATGATTTGATATCAAAATGCTTAAAATTTTTTTTCATAAAATGACAACAAGGGCAAATTGTTTTGTATGGATCCAAGTTCTGGGAAAACAGGAAGTTGATAAGAATTTGGTGTGTGGTGGGAGAAATGGGTTAGGATGGGTATGTAGTAAAATTAGGAATAATAGATTGTGAAATTTAGGTGGTTCAGTTGTGTTAAGGGTAATGATTGTCAAGGATGAGGTTGTCGAAATTATACTTATCTGGGCATGTGCAAAGGGGAGTAGAAATTCGCAAATAAGGTGGCAAAGATGTCAGTGTAGAATGTATAGGTTGGAGAAAGGATAGATGCAAGATAACTTGGTTAGAAATTGTGAGCAATTACTTGCATTAGTTAAAGTTATTAGCACATGCGGCACTTAACGAAAGAATTAGGAGAAGGATTCCTAAAATCGAACCTGCATTGTTGGGATGTGACAAAGGATAATGATGATATTTGTGGTGTTTAAATTCAGCCCTCTCTCATAAAGGCTCAGTATGATATGAAATACTTGTAAAATTTAGATTGATTATGAATCGACATCCACTGATTTGAGATTTTTCAATTTTTTTCCATTTCTTTTTATTCAAAATTCTCAGCATCCATACAAAGCCAAAGTTTTCTATAAAACATATGAAAGATAAGCATGTGATTTCTTTTTATATGATTGTAAGGCAATGAGAATGAGGGCTAGGGAAGACAATGGCTATACTATTTGCCAAGTATTTATTTTAGTGAAGTTCTTATTATCAAGTACTTGTATTAATCTCATCAAGTTCAGTAGTTTACCCACATTATTTTGATCCCTATCATTGTAGTCTGTGTTCAGCTGAAGTTCAAGTTCTGACTGTTTTACCGTTAATTAAATCTTTTGAAAATTCTAGGAAGCCTTAAGAGCCCTCTGGCATGTAGCATTTCCTGATGTTGAATTACATGGTTTGATATCTGAACAATGGAAGCAAATGGGGTGGCAAGGGAAAAACCCGTCTACAGATTTTAGGTATTTGGAACTTTTCTTGCCTTACAAGCTTGTTTCTAAATCAACTTGTTACTTTTATTTAGGTAATATTGATGAAATTTTATGTCCATGATTGCAGGGGTGCAGGATTTATATCATTGGAGAATCTACTATTCTTTGCAAGAACTTTTCCGGTAAGTTCAAGTGCTGTGAAATAGCAGAATTAGATTTAAGCTCCTGTGTTTTTTTCTTTCTTTTTTTTGGTTTGATTAGAAAGAATACTTATTAATATTCTTGCCAGTTCCCAAGCAAGTAATCTGAATATTGTTACATTTTTATCTTCACTTTTGAATTGTTTTCCTAGTTTAGGAACACAAACAGAGCATCCTCACACGCATGGTATGCGTCACTCTTTCCTGGATGAACTTATAATGTTGATCGCTCTTTTTTTTTATGTATAGGACAAATAGGACGGTGCATGTAATGATCATTTATGCTTGAACATTTCATCAATACTGAGCACATCCACATACAGATGCCATTCAAAGTCTTATGATCTAGTATTTCCAATGCAACTAATGATGCAATGAATGAAATCAGAAAAACTAAATTCAAAATTCATAGTTCTAAATATTATCATTAAGCAATAATCAACTAACTGTTGATACAATCGAGAAGAAATGAAGAATTTGCACCGATGTTAATTCAATGATTGATTTATCAAAGAAATTCAAGATAAAATTACAATCATAAAAACAAGTCAATTAAAATCCATACTGCAATAAAAATTTTGGTTGTGATGAATTTAACTAAAATCAATTATACTTATGAACAATAATAAATTATTTATAAGAAAAGAGAACAATAATGTAGTTCACCATGAAGAGAAAATTTAGACCTTATGCTGGTATAAGCAGATGATCTCATGAATTGATGGTCACTTTTGCACCATGCTCAACGTAATCAACACCCGAGTCTACCACAAGATTGAAGATAAATCTGAAATTTTCTGAAGCAAAAAATTCCTATCATATACCTCAATTTTATTTGGGTCGGCTGTCTATTGTCTGTACAATTTAAATTCCATAGCACGTAGATTTTGGATCAGTAAGCTGAAGGCAACTAAAAGCAAAGGCCGTGCTCACATGAACTTGTACGCGAGTCTACAGGAGCCGAAGGCTGTAGTACCATTAAAAGCCTGCTATAAGAATAACGTAAAGCTGCAGTTGAAGGCTAACTCTGCAAAAGCCCGCTACAGGAGCTCAAGAATAGAACTCAACCAAAAGCCTGCTAAACCAAAACCTTCTATAGGAATCAGTCAATGAATCCCACCAAAAAACCAATTAAGTTAATCACTTAAATTGTACCTGAAGTGATACACAGACCAAAAGCCTCTAAATAAAGATATCATGGTTCATTCTAACATGCATATGATCACAAGCACGTTTAAAAAAATTAGACTGAAATTAATACTAAATAAAACTATGAAATCAAATTAAACTAAAACATTGTTCAACTTATTGAATTGCTTAACGTTTTTGACCATATGGAATTCTACATTTTAATCAAACAAACTTGTAGGTTCCCATTTTCAATGTTGAGGAAGAGGTTACTGGGTTTTTGCTGGATAAAGTTCTGAATGCTTTTGTTCACGTTTTTGCGGATGTGGTTTTGTGTTGAACTTCATTATAGACCATCTAGCATGCTATGCCTTTTCTCTTTTTATGTTACCTTTCAATGTGATCAATATAGAAGATTTTTTTTCTTAGAAATATGAATTGATGAATCGGTGTGGCAATCTTCAACTTGCAAGGACAAAGTATGTAACTTTTTTTTTTCTTGATGTTTGTAGAATGAGCATTATATTTGTACTTTTTGTTGAATTTCTACCTGAAGAAGCTTCTATTATTAGAGGCCCTATTGCAATATGCTGAGATCAATTGCGATGTCTGTTCGCTTCCATCACAAATGGCTTTCACATTCGTTGTTCTTTTTTTTTTTTACTTTTTTCTATTCTGTTGGCTTGAATTTATTGCCTTATTTGGGGTTGATAAATTTTAAATTTCTTAAAGATTGTTATATTGAATGATACATTTCAATTCTTACAATTAAAAATCCAAAATGTTACCGATTTTTCCCCAACTACGGTTACTGAACTTCTATATTGATTTGAATGCTGTGACTCATATTTTACCTCAAATTGGAGAGCTCGGTAAATGTCTGCAACTATTAGGCTTAGTACTTTTACTTTGTCCACTGCCAGTGTCCGTGACTTCCTGCTAAATGCATCCCTTATCTTGCATGTAAAAGTCCGATCTTCTCAGATATTTATTAGCTTCATCTGTGAGCACTAATTATGTACTTCTCTACTCAGAAATCCTTTCAAGATCTTCTCTGGAAGAGAGTGGGTAACCGATCCTCGTGGGAGTATCCATTTGCGGTTGCTGGTGTGAATATAACATTCATGCTAATACAAATGCTTGATCTCCAAGCTGGTTTGTATTGTTAAGCCTTACTGTACGTGATAATTGGAAACGCCTGAGAAAGTTTTGATAATTGTTTTTCCAGAAATTTTCTCAATCATTGATTTCATAGTTGAAGTACAAAAATACTTGACAATAATTTGTATAGTAAATTTCACTATTTAAAACTGTTGATATTAAGTTATTGATGTCTGTAATGTGACTTATGCCGTGACTTGATAACTTGCAGCAAAACCAAGGACAATGATGGGAGCAATGTTCTTAAAGATACTTGCAGGTATTATATAAACCAATAGTTTAATTTACGATTGATTCCTGCTGCTGCCTCGAGAAATCATTGCCTTAGAATAATGTGTAAAGCAGTTTGAGGACCTTATCCATACGGGTATTGTCGCATCCTACTAGTGCTCTGGCCTTCAATCGTTATGCTGACATGGAATTTCATGAATTCAGCTGTCACATGAAAATGATCGCCTTTGTCCCTCACATGTCTAATTGGATTATACTTCAGCAAAACTAGTTTCCAAGATGTGCGAAAGACCTGGATAGACTTGAGGTCATGCATTTTAGTACTAAAGTTTTGGTATGGCTGGTAAAATCATCCTGACCTGGCATGAAGTTGCGCTCATTATTTTATATCCAAATCATTCAGGATTTATTTAGAAATTTAATAAATTATTTTAGATGCTCTTTTGACTCCAATTTTAACAATTATATGTTTGTAATGTATTCGATGAAATGAATCCAACAATGTCAAAATCATTTAGTCCTCAGTCCAAAATGGCATTGAAAAATGGACTCAAAAGTAGATTTAAAAATTTCTTTATATTTTTTGAAGGATGAATGAATTATAAATTCTGCTTGCTTATATTCAAACTAAGTTTCTTGTTCAAATTATGAGAAGTTCAAGTTTGCACGAATTTGATTTATTTGGGGACTGAAATTTACAGAAAAATAATTGATACTAACCCCACCTCTAACCCTTCTTCTTATTCTACCCAACTCCCTTTACTCGCCTAGTGCTGTCTTTGGTACCATCTTCACCATCATCTAAGACCATTACATAAATTTCGTATCACGGACTATTACCTTGGGTTGAGTTGATAGGTCTTCGATTTATCTCGCTTACATGAGCCAAGCTAAAGATCTAAATTCTATAAGCTAGTTTGACCTCTTTAAGTGAATCGCTGCACTAGATTGCTCTAGGGATAAGATAATTTTTCCCCACAAAAAATGGAGTAGTTTTGTTGCCATTTTTCTCCAACACTAAATTTGATCTCCAAGTTTTCTCAAATTATTGTAACTTTCACATGCTTCCGATTAACAAACTATTAGCGACATTTGTTTGTTCTCATCGAGATGAATAAATACATATCAAGATTGCACCTAATTTGTCATCATCTTCTGATGGTAGTGAAATATAGCCGATGCTCAGAGTTTTGTTCTTGATAATTTGACTGTCATATTTTTAATGTTCATGTCCATTGCACTTATGGTGTTGAGAACTTAGAAATTGAATCTTTCATTTTTCTACTTGGAGACTTCATCGTTAGTGATCACCATCAACTAGTAGCTCAATTGTAGTGGGGTCACCATGGATGAAGTTTGTTGGTCACTTTTTCATTTGTTGAGGGCACAGTTTAACACATTCATTGCTGGTAATAGTAGGTGTAATCAAATATAGTTATTAATCAAGGGTTGGATTATTCTTAGAAATCATCATAGTCACATTTTATTTTTTTCATTTTATGAATGGGGTGCACTTAGAATCGCAGAGAATTCTATAGTTTTAATTACTTCTAGAACTACCAGAAGACCACCTTACTATTCCTATAGCCAATGGAAATTCTTCGACTAATGTCATTCAATGTTTGCCGTCAATCCATGTATGTTGACTCGACATATGATATTCGCCAATATTCTGCATTCAACATTCAATGTTTGACATCTTTCTGCTGAGTCGTTCAGTCTCCAGTTCCATTAGGAGAGCGATTGAGTTGATCTACTATGTTTACCTTCTTTTGATGTCCCTAATAAACGACATGATGTTTGACAACCCCCAAACATTCAATGTTCATTTGTTAAGTGGCTTGTTTACCCTTTTTATAAGGAGTACAACCAGCCTAATTATTATCTATTGTTACTTTTGTTGACAACATTATTTGCCATCCGTCACTCAAATTATTTGTGTCAAGCGAAACTTTTTGTATGACAACATACTCCAAACAATAATCATTCCTTGACATTTGTCGGCTAATGTTTGTAGACTGATGTCTGTTGATCGACATCTTACTTATGATGCCATTCATTGCCTTCTATCCATTGACCTACATCGCTTATCAATGTTCATAGACTAGCATCCAACTCCCTACATTAGTTATTGCCCTTTCATCAGCACAAAATATTGTTGACTAATACCTGGTTTTGCAATAGAGCAATATTCTTTAGTGTTTTATAACTATTCATAAATATTGTTGATTCATGCTTGCCATTATTTGTTGATGTCACCATCTCCTATACTACCTAAGGAAATCGCCTCCAGTTGAGTTTTTACATTTTATTATCATTTTCTTAATTACTGGGAAGGGCGAACATTTGTAATGTAAAATCATACCTCAATTGGATCTATTTTGATTGGGCTATACACACACACATATATATATATATATATATATATATATATATATATATATATATATATATATATATATATATATTCAAATATTCAAATCTTTCATATAAAAAGTCCTTTTAATTCATCTTTATGTGCTCAAAATCTTCGTACAAGCTAAAACATAACTATTAATTTCTATCCCTATGCATTTTCTAGCACGTAAGTTTGCATTATCTAAGTTGTGTGCTTCTTCATCAGCGTTCTAGTTGCATACTTTTTTCATAAAGAAGTCATGTGCTCATCTTTTCTTTTCTTTTCTTTTTTTCAATTGAGAAGATTTTGTAAACTTTATTTTTTCGAGTTACATACATGTTTGTGAATATCAATTCTAATTTCTCTTGCAGAAGACAAGAGAGCATTCGATCTGCTGTACTGCATCGCCTTCAAAATGATGGATCATCTATGGCTCACCATGCAGGCTTCATACATGGACTTCAATGTGAGTAGAAATTTGTTCCATTCATTCTCCACATAGATTATTAGCCCGGATGTTGAATCTGATGACAGCCAGCACATAATTCCTAGCAACTATTCTATATCCCTTAACTAAATATCACATGTCATGAAAATAGGCATAAAAGAGATAAATATACAACAAATTTATTTTATTTTAATTTTGTGGCATTTACATACATACCACACAATTCTTACATATTTAGATATTAACACCTAAACTTTCATATTACATTAAAAATATCATCATCATTAACCTTTTTAAATAGGCAATAAATTCATTTTATTTTTGATTTTATTTTCATCCTCTCCATCCCAAAATATCACATACCATCTGTGCAAAGCATTAATAGTATATCTTTTATACCGCCGATTTAGGCTGTTATGAAAGCTACTCGGCGTCAGCTGGAGCGAGAGTTTCTGCTAGAAGATATACAGCGTTTGGATGACATGCCTTCGTTTAGGCTCCTCCTTCGGTAGTGATTCTACTTCACCTGTTTTTCCTCACACTTTCCAATCAATTTTTTTTTTTTACTTTTCACAATGTGTTTCGGATGCAGCTTTTTTTTTTCTTTTCTTGTGAGATCTGATTTGTATTCATGGGTTTTCTGAAGATAATTCAGTTAATCTGTTGTTACTTTATTATTACATGTTAAGTGTTCACTATGTTCCAAGTTATTTGGGTTGATTTTTGTTCTGAAGTTTTCAAGTGGATCAAGCTTAGCCCCTTGGGTTTTATCTTGATCTCAGTTTCAAACTGATAATTTTGCCATTCCGGCTCTTAAATTTTGTTTTAGTTTTGATTGATTTTTCTCTAAGAAAAATATATATTCAGTTGGATAGAAAAATGTTTAGAATAATCCTGATGAGTCCTTTTGGTTGAGTGCATGATATTTGTATATGAAATACTTGTGTTATTTGTTTCTTCTAATGATGCAGTTTTTTACCAATTTCACGAAACAAAATATTAGATGAAACATTTCAATAATGATGGTAAACATAGAAATGTTTTCTTGTCCAAAAATTTAACTTCAAAAGAGGCAAAAAAAGTTAAAGCCCTCATAGATATGAGGTTCGTCCGCTTACAGCCTTTCCTGAAATGGTATGTTTGATTTGAAGGAATAAGAGAGTTTAAATTATTTTAATTGATGAATTATATCGAGTTTTTCAGCTCTTATTTTATTCGTTGATAATTAAAAGTATCTAAATAAAATGGGGAGATTAGATACACTGTTTGATAAATTTTATTGGTTCATTTACACAATCAAAAGCTAAATTTTATTGTTCAATTTAAACGTATTTCATAGTGATATGATGATAAAATTGAAAGTTAGCTTCAACCGGTTCCTCTTTCTTTAACACACATGGTATGTTTGGTTTGAGGCCGTGGTTATTGAAATTTTCATTTTTAAGAATCAAACCACTCTTCTTATTCTTTCTAAATTATTAGATGATTAAATTTTTTAAAATTAATGTCAAATTGAAAACTTGAGATCGAAGGTGATCTAATATGTAAAATATAAATGAAAAAGGTTATTGTAAGTAAAAGCCCTTATTTATAAACCAGAGATTTCAACCATTCATTATATACACCAACACTTTAAACTCTATTTGTTATACTTCAAGCAACCTTCTGATATAATAATTCATAGTAAAATACATCAATCACCATTGCTGAATCAATCTACTAACCATTTTCCATAATAATAAAAAATCATAACTTTTTTAGAGTTTAAATTAAGGTAGACGAGAGCTCAAATACAACCCCCAATGCTACTCAAATTTTTTTTTTTCAACTTTCCAGTGACATTACTGCTCTAAATAAATGAGAGATCCAATACATCCCTCAATTTTTTTTAGAGTTTTAAAAACATTGTTATTTATTTTAAAAAACAAATGAAAATACATTAAAAATATTTTAAATAAATATCTTTTCAAAAATAACATGAAAATAAAAATAAAGAAAAATAAATTAATCCCAAACAGCCCCTAAATGTTACAAAATTTACAGTAAGAACTCCCTACAAACGGGGTGTTGGCCAGCTTATTAAATACAATTCATCACTAGGCTCACAGATCAATAAAACAATGAACAATGCTTGTAGAACCGCTAAACAAATCCAAAAAACTCCAATCAATCAGATGTATATAGAAATGAACCGAAAAAAAACATGACAAGTAACCAATATTAAATAGAAATGACATTCAAGTTATTATTATCAAACTCAAACATAAATGATACTCTCAGCTTTAACAGCTTAGAAATATAAAGTTCGATGCCACCAAACCCAAAAAAAAGGCTTCACCAAAGACACGAAGAAGAAAGCTCAAAAACTCAGTTTAGTGACAAAATATAAGCACTGTTGAATAATAGTACTAATAATAAGGTATCAGAGAACTCTGGCTTGACAAATAACTACCAAAAGTCAGAATCGATAGCAGCAGAGACTCACTCGTAAATCCAGGGGTGAAGATTGCTCTGCCAGTTAGACAGACCTTCTGGGAACCACAAAGCAATCTCCTTCCTCGCACTCTCAAGTGAATCACTTCCATGGATAACATTTCTGTGGAAACAATAAATAATCACATTAAAAATTTAAAATAAACAATACAATGAATTCTTGCAAATTCTTGCTTATGGCATACACTCAAAAAACCATCTAAGCCAAATGATATTCTAATGATCATTTAAACAAGAAATCTTAAGTATGATATTTATATGAAAAAAAATTCACAAAAACAAATGAAATCTTTAGAAAAATGATTTTAAAAAAATTAAAGAAATAATGAAAAACAAGACTCATACAAATGCAGCAAAATGATTTTCTCCAAAATTTAAATATCGTGCTTGCACAGCACTTTAAGGAATCAAGCATCCAATAGGAACACACAAGATTAAATGCCAACTCAAAATTTTTTTAAAGCCAAAGGTTCATTCCATGCCCTAACGTGTATTATTTATAAAAATCAAGCCAAAAATTAGTTTCTAAAATTTATCTAGTATGCTAGGTAGGCACAAAAATATAAGCATCTGAAAGTCCAACAAGCCATGACCAATAATAATAATACAAGATTTGTAGTTCTAGCTTAGCAAGGAAAATGGAATAACAATGATCACGTCCTCAATTAAGCATAAAAGTAGTGTATAGAAGCCAGCATCAGACAATTGCTACAAGAAAGCTATGCAACTTGGAAAAAATCACATATATCACAAGGCACTATAGGAGCCAATATTGAGAGCAACCACAACGGCTATAAGAATTTCCTATCTTCACGCGTCAGCAACCAAACATGAATTAAGTCGTGAACAAAACTTGAGAATTTGTTGCAAGACAAAAGATGGAGAAGTGTAAGAGAGACTGCAACAAAGACGAAGAGGCTCAGGACAGATGCACACGAGAAGTTGGTTCCGCATAACACGGTTCTAGATATTAGATTATTAATTTGACTGCACATCAGGAAGTGTTAATTCAAGCTTTTCTGGAACTTCCTCTCCAGTCTTATCAACAAGAAGAATATCATCAACCAGAATGCAGACACCAAGCTACATACTCTCATAAATGTCAAGAAAAAAACATCCAATAACTAAAGCAAAATGATCTGGGCTAAAGTCAATTCATGATGTAATTCAACTGAATAGGAAAATATTTAGTTAATCCTCCTTATATTTGAACACAAATAATAGCTCTAGTAATAACTTGAATATAATCAATATTAACTCATTTCTGTTTTAAAACTCTCCAAAGCATTTCTATTGAAATTTTATCATATACTTTCTCCATATCAACAAATATCATATATAGATCCTTCATACTCTCTCTATGCCCTCTCCAATAAACCTTTCAACAAATGCATAGCATCCATAATAAACCTACTTAGCATGAATCGAAACTAGTTTTGAAAATTTATGTACCACGTCGTAACCTATGCTTAATTACTCTCTCATAATTTTAATGTATGACACATTAACTTAGTTCCCTTATAATTAGCATACTGTTGGTTCACCAAGAATTTAGCATTTCTTTATTCTTCAGAATAATATTAAAAAAATTAACAAGCTAAAAAATTCTTGATTTCATAAGCATATATATACTTTTGTTGGAATGTCAAGTCCTATTTTTCACACTTTATTTTATTTAAAATCTCTCTAATTTCAGTTTTATTAAAATGACAATGAAACAAAAAAATTTATTTTCATAGTTTCTCAATACATTCATTGAAAAGTTTATCAAAATATCTTGTCCACCTATATTGAATATTCTCTTTTAAAAAAATACTTTATATTCTTCATCCTTAATGCACTTCACTTGAAATAAATATTTACTTCTATTATCTCTTTATTTGACTTACTTATAAATATATCTTTCTCCTTTTTAGTATCCAATCTATTATATAAATCATTAAATGTTAAATTTTTTGCATCATATATAGCTTTCTTAGAATTCTTATAGGTCACTCTATATATTTTCCAATTCTCTAAGCTTTTATATCTAAACTAACTTTTATAAAAAAATTTATATTTTTTATCTTTTCTTGCATATTTTAAATGTAACATCAATTGCTTTTACTAATAGGAACTTTTCCTTCTAATTCTCCACATATAGTTTTGCACCTTATTTAAAACTTCTTGTAACTATTTCCCATAAAACATTAGCTTCTTTCTGAATAACCCAAATCCTAAGATCATATGGCTTACTCTTAAAAATAATTTTATTAGTGTTCTTAAAATACCCCATCTAATTCTAAAATAATATTTTGACTTATTATTCATCTTACAATCTTTCATCTTACAATTCAAAACTATTAGTCAACATTAGGCACTTGAACTTTCATCTGGAATGACCTTATAATCTTTACAATTTAAATAATCTATTTATTAATAAGAAAATAATCAATTTGCATTTTACTAAGTTCATTCTTATAAATGATAATATGCTCCTCATTTTTTTTAAGTAAATTATTAACAATTATAAAATCATAAGCTAAAGTAAAATTCAAAATGATATTAGTGGTCTTACCTTCTTCATTAGTCACTCCATACTTATAGTCACTATGTATACTTTTAAAATCTTCTACCTCTTTACCAACATGTCTATTAAAATCTCCTCCAATAAATACTTTCTTCCAAAAGGTATTCTTTGTATCAATTTTTCTAGGTCATTCCAAAATTTTGATTTTGAGCATGCATCCAAACCTACTTGAGAAACATAAACATTTTAAAAATTAATAATTTTAATGTCAACAACAATCTTTAAGGCCATAATTCTATCTCTAATACTATTAATTTTATCAACATTATCCTTCAAACTCTTATCTATAATCACACATACACCATTTCTAATAAAACTTTTACCCGAATATCAAAGTTTAAAACCTAAACTATCAATGTTTTTAGCCTTCTCTCTAGCCCATTTAATTTCTTGAATACATAAAATATTTATTTTCTTATAATTCAAAATATATATTAATTTCAATAATTTACTAGTAAGAGTATCTATATTTCAAAATTTTTATACTAGTTCTAATTTCATAGACTAGCTTTTTTGCTCGCATCCATTAAAAATGTGGGAACCCCTGCTTATTTAACACTACACTAGAAGTTCTTGCACACTTTTCTTGTATTATCTTTCTAAAAACTAACATTGACACAATATATTAAAAGATTCACGTCATGATTTTTTGACAAGTTTAATGCTAGTTGTCAACCACCTAACACAACAAGGGAATGATTGTAGAACAAAAATCAGAAAAACATGATAGTAAATTAAAAATTAAACATATAACCATTGATCAACATCACTCAAAAGACATGAATGTATTAAACGTGAAAATACAACATTCCAACTGATAGGAAATAAAACTCAACAACTGATAGCTCTTTATAACCTTCCCTGGATAAAAAAGGTAGATTAACTTCATCAATTAAAACTCCTTAAAATTAATTAAATGTAAACTTTAGTACAATATAGTTTTAAATAATTGTATCATTCATCACCTAAGCACGTCTCATATGCTAAGCAAACAAACAAAAAAACAAATGCATCATTCACCATCAACAACGCATTTGCAGAAATTTGCATCAACTAAACTTACGAGAATAAAAACTATCTTAAACATGCATCTTCACACTTGGATAAACAAAGCCAGTGTAAAAACTTAGTTTCTTTTTCAATGAAATTCTTAGTATTTAGTTATAATTTATCAGTACAATATACAAGTCTTGCACAGCGACACAAATAAACATCTAAGCCTTAATAGATGAATCAATCACCACAATAACAAGATTTGCAAGCAAATAATCACAGGGTATACATGCACCATATCACAGAACTAGACAACGTGATCTTTAAGATGGAAAGAACAGGAACTACAAACAATTCTGTCTCACAAAAGTAATTATAGAGGAAGCACAAAAACCAATTCAAACATTTATCAACAAAAAAAATCATTATCAAGAAATAACATCAGAGCATGAGAGGTAAACAAATAAAGAGTTACCTTCCAACTTCAATTGCAAAATCACCGCGAATGGTCCCGGGTTCCGAGTTAGAAGGGTTGGTAGCCCCAATCATCTTCCGACCAGTCGCAACAATGTTCTTACCCTCCCAAACCATGGCTACCACCGGGCCAGAGATGATGTACTCTACCAACCCAGCGAAAAAGGGCTTCGCCGACAAATCCTCGTAGTGCTTTTCAGCGAAGGACCGTTCCACGGTTACAAGCTTCAACCCTAAAGTTCAAAAGGATCAATCATTACAACTAAAAAAATAAAACAAACAAAATTATACACATACAATATTGATGCCGCATGCCTCGACAGAAAAAAAATACCTTTCAAGTAGAAACCTCTCTTCTCGAATCGTCCGATGAGATCGCCAACCTGAGATGCGGCATAGACTTGAGTTACGCCGGTAAATCAAATTGAAGAAAGGAAGAAAAATAAAAAAGGAGACATGAATCGATGATATATTACCAGGCCGCGCTGGACGCCATCGGGCTTAATCATGATAAAGGTCTGCTCCATTTTTTTAATGCTTTCGTAGATCTCTCTCGCGTTCAATTAAAAGCGCAGAGGCGGCGAGAGAGAGAAACCCTAATATGAAGAGAAGTGAAATGAAATTCTATATATAGAGAAAGATTCGGTAGTGACGCATCTGAAACGAATATTTTATATTCCTTATCAAATGGCTGTTGTTATGGGAACGGGGATTTAGGCCTCTGGCCCGTGACCGAAGGCCCGCCCGACCCGAGAAGCTGTCCGGACTCCAAGGCAATGTTGACTGATTTGAGAGAGAAAAGTAGAAACAAACCGCACTTAACCTCCAAAATATATCTATTTATAAAATTATTATTATTATTATTATTATTTTTATTTTTATTTTAAAATATTAAACTTTAATGACAAATTAAATTGACGTACCACGCTTCAAACTTGCGTCCTCACATTGAAATCTCAATTGACGGAATCCACAATCCTCCACAAAAAAAAACTATTATTTTTAATTATGAATCTCATCTATTTATAAATATTATATTATTCAAATCATTAAAAAAATTTCACACATATTATATATATATAAATATATAATTATAATATTTATTAATATGACATTCAAATTTTTAACATGATATAAATATATCATTAATATTATTTTTTAAATAAATATATATTTTTATCTAATTATGACACTAATATTTTATATAAATAAATATTAAAATGTATACATAATGACTATATAATTTGTATGTAAATTCTTCTTGAAAAATGGGTCATTAAATTTAATTTCAAATGTTATAATATACAAGTAATCAATTTAAATTGATATTGAACTAATTTTTAAATAAATCAAACAGTTTGAAGTTTATCTAAAATAAAATTTAATGAGAATATTATGATTTACTTTTTCATTATTTTGAAAATTATATTATAATAATTGCGCACAAGATTAAAAAATAAAAAATTATTATTTAGCTGTATGCTCATAATAGAAATACTAATAAGAGTCCAATAATTGATGAAGAAGAGTGTTTATTCATAATTATGAATTTGATATAATTTATAACTCATCATTTTAAACTAATAATAATAATAAAGGTGTTCCAAATTATTCGAAAACATTGAACTCTTTCAAAAGGCGGCTTATATCAGAAATGATGACGTTGGGTCCTCCCATAATTTAGATTTGAAATAATAGAGGAAAGATTCCCAAAAACGAGAGAAAAAAATATTTATTATTTAAATTATTCCAAACATAAAAGAAAATTTTACATATACATTACACAAATTTTATGTATTTACATGTCTAATACTTAAATTTTATATTTATATATAACAATGTATTTTATTTAAAAAAGTTAATGATAATAATATTTTTTAAGATATTAAAATTTTAAGTATTATATATATATATATATATATATATATACTTTATAAGAGTAGCAAGTATGATATTAAACTTGCACTTAAGCTATCAGGAACAAGCAGCTTATGTTCATGACAAAAAATAATCTAATAAAATAATATTCGAAATAGGTTGGTAAATAATTATAAATTTTTGGTTGAGTATGAACAAATATTCTTTGTTCATGAAAAAAAACTACTTCATAGAGCTTATATGTTACCAGTTCAATAATACTTGGATTCAGTACATTAAATGAGCTTGTCATAATGAGCCTAAACAAACAGCTTCATAAGCAAAACTAATTTAATGGAGCTTAAAGAATGCTTTAAATGCTACTTATAAAGGAGCTTATAGATAAGTATATATGTCTAAACTTAGGATTTGTTTATAAAATTCTATTTGAAAAATGATGAAAGTCTGAAAAAATCTATGTTTAGAAAGCTGCGCTTACAAAATTTTTTTTTAAAAGTTAATCTGTGAAATTTTATTTGTCGTCGTAGCCAGGATAAAGTTAGAAAAATCACTTTCTCATATACCATCGCCCCAAACGCCCCCTTAATGAAGGTATTAATAATGATAGATTATAATTAACAAAATTTGAAGTGCTACTAAGTCACTTTTGTAGTACACATATGACTTTGATAATCAAGCAAAAGGAGACTTTTTATAATAAGTAAAGATATTTTTAAGCCTAACCTTCAACAGCAAGTATAAATATAGAGTGAATTAAGCAACTTTTCTGTCAAAAAGCTTCAGAAATTATGACTGAATCATGCATCTATTTTAAAACTGCAGAAACTTCAAACCGGAAAATTTAAATGGTAAACAAGCATGAAGAAATTGCACTAAGATAGCCTGCAAATATTGCCTATGAATCCTATGAATGAATATACTATATAGATCATCCAAATTGTACCATCATAACTAAGAAACATGAAGTAAATGTTTTAAATTCAATGAAATAAAGAAGACAATAAAATCTACTATACACATATGATAGAGAAATATAAATAATGTCATCAATTGAATCCTCCATGGGAGATTTTATCTAAGGTAAAGTAAGTCTATAATGATGAATTTAAATATTAGTAATCATCGTAAGATTAACGTTTGAATATTTATATATATATATATATATATATATATATATATATATATAAACAATGTAATTCAAAAGGAAGTTCTTCGTGCAGATAAAATACCACATTAAAAAGACCCAACAGCTACCACTTAACATATCAAAGAGAAATCAAGCATTAAAATTTGCAATAAATGCACTCTTATGTGTGCTTTCTTCTCATAATTTTAGCCAATGTACATCCTTTATATTTATGTTGAGCATCTCATATTCTACTATTGTAGAATATAATTTATGCATCGTTATCACATGAGAAATTAAATTCCTTGTATAATTATATTTTTTTTAGGAAAAACTAAAGGTTTTTACCAAAATTTATTAATCTTAAAAAATACAGTAAAAAGAGAGTTACATGAGATTCAGTCATTACACTAGAAAGAAAAGCAGGAAGAATGATAAAAAAACAAGTAAATTAAAAAGTGAAAGGTGCCATACTCAGCAAAAGTTAGGAGTTCATCATAATAGGATATGCAAAATGCCCAATTAGGCTGTAGATTGCTGCAAAATGCCATCCAGAGGGCACTAAAGTTACCAGTAGAGTAGATCGCCCAGCACAAGAGATCCAAGAGCAGAGTACAGCCAAGAAACATTATGCCTGGCCAAAATGTATAGAAGAAGAAGCTTAGGCAGCACGATAGTAGCACATAAAAGGAGCATAGTGGATGTCACGCATGGAGAAGGAAGAAGAAAACCAATGAAATCAGGTGAAAATAACATTATTTTTCTTCTTCTACTTGGTAACCTTGCTCACAATAGCTTTTTGGATTTTAGTAATAATGGAGGAGAAACTTGCAATTTGATTTTCAAATATTCTACTACTTATTTCTCGCCATATGTGATAAGCCATGCAGCATATGATAAGAAAATAAAACCTTTAAGTGATAGAATTAACTCCTTGAAGATCAGCAATATGATTGAAGACTTGAATCATATTTGGTTTAAAAGAAAAGCAAGAAGCGTCTATAAAGCATTTAGAAAGCAGAAGAAGCATAAAATTGCTTTCGAAAAAATAGATGATTTTAGATTCATTGGCTTCATTTCAAAAACAACAGAGTCTATATTTTGCTGCCTCAAGATATTTGTTGTTATTAAGCCATCAACCATGTAGGGCCAAGAGCATAAAGAGTATCTCAATGTATAATTTATTTATTTGAATCAGATGAAAGAGTGCGATAGAACTTCAAAATTTGCATAAAAACTCCACAACAACAACAAGCCTTCATCCCACTAAGCGGGGTCAGCGATGTGAATCCTTCGACTCCATTGTGTTCTACTGTGTCAAATTCTCATTTAATTCAAATATGCTAAGGTCATTTTTTATAAATCTTAACCAAGTATTTTTAGGTTTACCTTTACTTTTCTTAATATAAGGAAAATCTAATGCATCTACTCTCTTAACCGGATTAACTGCTTTATGTGGCCAAACCATCTAGGCACTCTCTAATCTTATCTACACTGAAACTCCAACTTTTTTCAGAACATACTCATTTCGTATTTTATCTCTAAGAGTAAAGCCACTCATCCACCTGAGCATCCTCATCTCTGCAACACTAAACTCCAAAAAACTCCAAAATAAAAATAAAAAATTGAAGCATGGTTCTAAAAAAAACGTTTCACAAAATTTAGTCATGAGTGGTGTAAAGAGGCGCAATAAAAATTTGGTGAGAAACTGCCCCATTGCTAATAAAATGTAGATTCCACATGCGATCCGTAATAAACTTGTTCAGCATAGCAGAAGGATTAATGTTGAGGAGAGAAAAAAAATGCTCTCTCTAAATAAATCAGTCAAAGATTTACCATTTAACCCAGGTCCCAAAAGAAACTGATAGATTGGTCATTACCAAGTTTTTAAGTAAATTTCCTTTTATACGTTGAAGCAAAGTTAGAGAGCTTTTTCTAGACGAGGGGAAGGCATCCAAAGAGAGCAATATCTAGTCTTCCACAAAATGCGTAATTGGCAAGATCTAGCAAGAAACCTCCAAATAAGTGATAAATTAGAAGCAAAGGCTAAAGCTTAAAAATTAGGAACGTTCAAGCCACCATAGATCTTAGCCTTGCATGTTTTTTTCCCAAGAAACCAAATGAAGTTTGCGAGAAATTTTAATACAAATTTTAGGGATTTGAAGACCTATAAACCATAAGCAATGGAATTAGAAATATCTAATTTTATGAATTGAAGCCTACCAGTCATGAAAAGAGTCCTGGCTCTCTAGCCCTTAAGAAGATTAATGACTTTGTGCAAAAACAGTTGAAAATCACAAATTCCCGACATTTTACTAGAAATTGGTAGGTCTAAATATTTGATCTTGGAACTACTTAGTTGCATATTAGGAATATAGCAAAGAGTATCAACATTAAGCACATTGTCATAATATAAATATCTGATTTTTGGACTTATCAACAACAAACCCATTGGCTAATTCAAAAAGCAGCGAAGATGTTATCTAATTTGCAAAAGTTATCCTCTTGAGCCTTGCTAGATACTAACAAATCATCAACATAGAACAAATGTGAGATATTATGACGTTGGAGAGAAACTCCTTTAAACAAGCAATGTTTAAGAGAAAGATTAAAAAAAATTAGATAATGCATCCATGATGATACAAAAAAAATAGGGGAGAGAGGACATCATTGCCATAAGTTGTTTTTAGAAGGAATAAAACCATCTAAATAATCATTAATGCATATAGAGTAATGAATGTCTTCAATGAACACTTTAACTCAATCAAGAAATAATGGAAGAAAACTTTAATTGTCGTTTTATGAAGAAGAAAATCTTTATTAATCATATCAAATGCCTTTCTATATCTAGTTTAGCACAAAAATGCTTATCAAGCTTCTTGCTAAGGAATTCATGAAATATATTTTTTTTTTAATAAGAATGATATTATTCATAGAGATTTTTTTTCTCAATAAGATCAGTTTGACTTGAGTGAATAATGAAAGGCTTAATATTTTTCATTCATATAGCAAGAATTTTGCAATTACTTTATAGAGGGTGTTGTATAAAGAGTTGGGACGAAAGTCATCAATTTTGTATGCATGGATCCTTTTTAGGAATTAAGGTAATAGTAGTAGCATTTTAAGAATCTTGGTAGCTTTTTGCTAGAGAAGAAATGATGCATAGCCTAACTAACTAATTCAACAATAGTGTTAGAGAAGATTTCAAAAGAAATGTCATCTGGACTAGCAGGTGAGTTTTTAAGATCTCATAAGATAATTATTTTAATTTCAATAAAAGAAACAAGAGTGGTGAGCTCAAATCATGTATGAGAAGAAACTATATTACTGACAAAAAATAGTTCATAAAAGTTCTTATTACAAAGAAGAGCATTAAAAAGCTAATCAAAATAAGAAATAAAAGCTCTAGCAATGTCACCATGAGAAGAAAAATTACCCTGAGAGGTAAAATTTTCTTTGATGAAATTGCAGTTCTTTCTGTCTCTAATCTTTCCAAACAAAAATTTCAACTCATCCTCGGCATAAAGTAAGGACTTAAGATCCTCTTCTTAACTTCAAAAACTAATGGTTGAGAGTAGAATAGCAAGGATTAGATGCAAGATGCATTGAGGCCTAAAGTTGCAGAATATGACCTTGAAGATAATTTGTGGAAAACTAGGAGTGCTTCTTGATACAAGATTTTTGAGCGTTGAGAGTCTTAAATAAGGCCTGAAAGGGATCACTAGCAAAGTAGGAAGACCAAGTAATTTTTAGGAGACCTCTAAATAATTTATAACTGAGCCAATAATTTTTAAATATAAACTTGTAAGGAGGAAAAAGAAAAGGGACTGAAAAAAACCACAAGTAGAGAGAGGTCCAAGCATTTAGCTTCCCAAAATGAGTTAATATGTCAAACCAATCACCATTAACTAGAACCCTTTTCAATCTATAGAAATGGGTGAAAATTCACCTCCACAAAGATTTTAATTGAAGAGAGTTTGATTGAATGTGTCAGTGTAATTTTCAAAAAGCAGATGAGATAGTAGATAAGATATTACCCAGATTTCATTATTTGGTGGTGAACTTTTCTACATGAGTTCTATAAGAAATAAATAATATTCTCATCTAATAAAACATGCTCGTTTGATTTATTTATGAAACCAATATTAAAATGAAATCATGAAATATAAATTGGGGAATGATATTTTTTATTCAAAGGACTTATATGAAAATTTCGTCGTCAGATCGCTGTAAATTGGTGTTTACACAGGACAATCTTAAGTCTCAAGAGTTGTTTTGCGTCAAGTATCACATGATTACAACTCAAAGGCGACCATTTAATATATACATATGATCATACATAATGGAGCCAATAAGCGTCGAGGTATGATCGTCTCATCTCTCTTAAAGCATGTCAGGATCGAATTACGTCCTTATTGACAATAGATTGATTGAGAGTGAATATAGCAGAACACTTGATTTGACATTGGCTCTTTTGTGAGCTAGAGTTTTTTTAGTTTGTCACCCCCGATAAATAATTGTAGAAGGTAGATAGATTGAGTTTGCTTTAAGTTTTTAATGATTAAATTTCATTTAAACAATTTTTTAGATTAATATTTAATTTGAGTTAATTTGATAAATTTAGATATATTTAAGAATCGCAATACATTTAACTTAGAGAGGATTAGATCTCTTGTCCTGCAATTAGTTCTGATATTTTCTTGATTTGAAATTTTTATAATAAATTTTAGGTTTTGTTAACGATTTCGACTAAAAAGCGGGTATCCCATATGATATCCTCCTTGAATTTAACATTAGGTGTAGTGGCATTACATGTATTTTGAGAATCTAATTAAGCTTTGTTCACAAAGTGTTGCTCGAATTGGCGTAAGGAATTTTTGATTTAGATTGTAGTTTAGAATATTATTTCACTTAGTTTACTTGTTGAATTTTTTTTCCTACTTGATTATGTTCAATTTAAATCATTTTAATAAGTTATCAATTTAATGTTTATTGTTTTAATACTCTTACTTATTGAGCATTTTAATCATCTATATTGATATAAGAGTTATTAAATCAATTTTCATCTCGTATCACATTTTTCAAACTGAATTTATTAGTCTTGACTTTATTTATCTCCCAAGTTTCAATTAAATTTTAATTTTGAAAAATTTGAATAAAAGAGAACTACTTTATCGCTTGATTTAATACATGAGAATTCTGATAAAAGTTTATGAGTTTAAAATTAGCCTCACAAATTTTACTTGCATTTTAAATGAGTGTTTATTCTTTTAAAAATTTTTTTTACTTTTTTTATTTCTTTGATTTAACATTTATCTTGTATTTATCATATATCTTTTGTTTGACTTGAGTTTAAATAATTTCAATTTGTTGTTTAAGTCTTGAATTTTATCAATTTAAAATACCCGTCATTATAGGTGTATGGAGTGTCAGTGTTTCTTAGCATATGAGCATGTAGTGGTCTCTTCTGCTCATGATTTTTCTTCTTGTCTGTGGTATTCAAACTGGTTGAAAGGCATCTAATCTGATATATATTCATCACTTTTTTCTAAGTATAGAATTGACAAAATTTCACATTTAATCAGGGGCGTACGGATGTTACTTTTGCGCCTCATGGCGTAGTGGCGATGTCTTGCGACCTCCGACTATTTTCATCTCATTCACCATTAACGATAATTAAACAAACATATATATATCCATTCATACATCCATTGTTTCTTTTTTTCTGCGTTGATGTCATGAGAGTTATCTTTGGCAAAGAAGAAATCATTATGTTTCTTGATTCTCTAAAGAAGAATTGAAGGGGCAGAAATAGACCAAACGATAGAAAAACCCATCATGACGGTGTTCTTCTCCGGTTGTGACGAAGCAAAATTTGGAAATGTAATGCAAGGAGGTAATTGAAAGAAAGTATTGATGTTAAGTTCAGCGTGGAAAGTATCTGAGGAGGCGAGAAACCGAAAGAAGAACCCATGCCTTGTTTCTCGATTTTGTTTAGAAGAAAGAGCCCAGTCTTCATGCTTACAAAGATTATATCTGATGGAAGAAGCGAGTGATGAAGTGAGAAAACACTGGAGGGATGGCATTTGGGATGGTTGAGAAGACAAAACCAATGCCAGGAACACGAACAAGACCAAGGCCAACGCTGAAGTTGAGAATGCTGCCAAAATGCACTTTGTTCTGTAGCTCATAAGACAGTTTCCTTGATGTACTATAATGCCAGATAGCCATAACAAATAGAATGATCATGGAGAAGACAAGAGGAAGCCAGCCTCCATGTGGGAACTTGGTAAGGCAGGCTGACAAGTATAAAAACTCCACAGAACCAAAGCTGAGAGTGAAGAGAGCAGCAAAGAGAATGTTTTTGGTCCACACAGCGGTGATGATGAGGAACATAAGGTAGGTTGTGACAAATGTTTATTGTAATCACTGAAAGCTCATATGCATTTTCTATTGATTTGGTATCTTTAAAGCCAAATGAATGATGTTAAAGAACAAATAAAGACAAATCATCACAGAGAAAGAAGGCACAACCAAGCTTCCTCTCCTATTTCACATATTAAGGAGCTGAGAACTTAAAAATCATACAGAAACAGAAATCCCATTTCTCCATCATTTTATCTTAAATTCCTCATTTTGCAAATGTGGGAAGAGATGAAATGGAGCAGTAGCATGACCTAAGCAGGATTAGCTTAAATTCCATCAACAGAAGAAATGAGAACTTAAAATCACACATAAACAAAAATCCCATTTCTCCATCATTATATCTTAAATTCCTGATTTTGCAAATGTGGGAAGAGATGAAATGGAGTAGTAGCATGACCTGAGCAGGATTAGCTTAAATTCCATCAACAGAAGAAATGAGAACTTAAAATCATACAGAAACAGAAATCCCATTTCTCCATCGTTTTATCTTAAATTCTTGATTTTGCAAATGTGGGAAGAGATGAAATGGAGCAGTAGCATGACCTGAGCAGGATTAGCTTAAATTCCATCAACAGAAGAAATGAGAACTTAAAATCATACAGAAACAGAAACCCATTTCTCCATCATTTTATCTTAAATTCCTGATTTTGCAAATGTGGGAAGAGATGAAATGGAGCAGGAATAAGAAGAAGGAAGAGGAAGAAGAAAAAATGGGGAGGGAGAAGAAGAAGCCTTGCCTTTTTCTTTTTCGGTTTGGAGGAGGAGGGGAAACGGAGCAGGAAGAGAGGTACCTTTTGCGTGCGAATGAGAAGAAGCAAGCCATTTTTGGTCCTCTTGCCCTTTTCCCTTGCGGTTGAGAAGAAGAAAGGGGGGAACGGTTGGGAGAGGGACGAGTGGTTGCCGTTCGAACGAGGGAGCTCGCTTGCGTGGGTTTCCTTCAGCTGAGAGTAGAAACACCCCGTGCAGCTCGATCGCGTGAAGAGGGATTTCGTTCGGAAGAGAGGAGGCCGAGCAGGTCAGGTCACACGTGAATTAGGGCTGGTCGGGTTAAGCCCATTGAGATGAGGGGATTTAGATTAGTTTAGGGCTTTTAAACATTTTTTTTATTATTTAATTGACTTTAATATGAATTTTACGTCAACACGATTAGATTATATATAATATTATTCATGTTTGAAACGTAATGGCATCTTTGTCGACCCGTTTGGTTAAATTGGTTCAATTTAATTTCAAAATATGTGTTTTACTTCATTGCCCACTGCGTGTAGACTATCCGAATTGAGTGTGAAGTCCTACTTGATAGATTTCAGCGTTTAAGCTAATGACGTATCAATTTCAAACGAGTCGTTTGGCTGTCGGCGCTCTTACTTTGATATATGTAGCGTTGATATTTCAGCGCTTGATTAGTTGTTCATTAGATTATACATTATTTATATTCTGATCAATTTCGATGTTCTGAATGCGGCGGCAAAGTCCATTCGTCAATCGGTCATTTCCATTTTGATGGCGTCAGGTGCATTTTGAGCTCGATTTGTGATTTGTCGTTCAGTCCGTTGACTTGTGTGCTTGACCCGACTTATGACATATATGTGGAGGTCAATACCCCAACAAATGTGATTCATGCGTAAACAAATCGCGTTTGTAGATTGACCCTTTGGTAGTCCGCTGGATCATTTCATTTTCTATTGCAATAGCTTATGGAGCTTTGATCGGATTTGTCACTAGTATGATGCCTTAATTTGAACATGCTAACTAACAGGATTGACTGATTTGTCAAAATCGATTTGTCGGATATATAAGAGTTCTTACACCATCTACTCTCTGCTTCAATGGCTTTGCTGAAGATATTTTTCTTTTATGTCCTTGTAGATTTGAGTTTCTAGCTTCGTACTTGATTGGGTTTGTTGGAGGAATAGATTTATTTATTTTGATGAAGGATTCATTTGAGTCAGTTTATCCGCGCTTTGGTGAATTTAAAATTCCTTTGTCTTAGCTTTAAACTTGGACTTGATGAAGGATTTCGAATCTAATTTGTCCAGACTTGTAGTCAGTACACCACGAACCCCTGCTTTTGCTTTATCATTGAAGGATAGATGATGACCTAACTTTATATGGTCAATCTGAATGTACGCAATGTGCTTTTACTGTGATCAACCATAAACTCCTTGGATTCGGGCCATCACTTTGTGGCGTGAACTTTGAAATTGCTTCCTCGCCCTGCGGTGCTTCGCTAATGGATTGATGAGGAGATTCACTTTGATCATGCATACCGCACGGAAATCATAAGGCTAATCGTCTATCATCAAGCAAAGATCTTGAATTGCCGCCAGAATTTTGATCGGATTTGAGATTGAAAAGCATTATCGCCGTTAAACCAACGGCAAGAGCTCTTTCATTCGGCCTTTCTTACGGCTTGTTGAGTGAGGAGAGCACGCGAACTCACCACATTTAGACTTGTTGAGTTCGACCTTAGAACCTACTCAAGTCTTCACTTAAGCAAGAGTTGGTGGTTTTGTCATCAACCGACTAACGGGGCTCTTTTCACCGCAAAACTTTTTTCGCCGCTTGTTGAGTGAGGAGAGCGTCGGCAACTCAGCTGCATTTGAGCTTGTTGAGTTTGACCTTTAGAGCCTACTCGAGTCTTCGACTGTAGAGTGGGTTGGTGGTTCATCATCGACCGATGAACGGGGTTCTTTCACCGGCCTTTATCACTTGTTGAGTGAGGAGAGCGTCAACAACTCGACCATTTGTGGGCTTGTTGAGTTTGATCTTTAGAACCCATCTGTGTCCTAGACTTTAGGATGTAGAGGTTGATGTTTCTCCAACTTAATAGATTGAAGCCTCTGAAATTAGGAGTTCTTCTAACTTAATCTCCAGAATTTGGCAAATTTGAGAGAAAAATTTCTTGACATCTAGGGTTGTCTTTTCATGCATATAAATAGATTCTTTTTGTTCTTGCAAGACTCTGCAACTTAACAGTAACAATTATGGATATATTCATGGATTTAGCATAAAGCTTGATGTCAACCTGAATCAGAATATATTCGAGGATCTCATCTTATAACACGTCGTCAACTTAAATAAACTTAACATAAACTAAAAAAATGCCCCCTATCTTGCAGGGGGAATTCTAAAGCATATTTGGAAGAACTTTCAATATAAAATTACATAAATATATCAATTTGAAAATTGATATACTATTAAGAGGGTTTTAATTTGTAACATTGATTTCTTCTATATATAGAAATCTAAAATTCCCCCTGTGTAACAGGGAAAGTTTTACAGAATTTTTTTTTCATCTGGAGTGAGTATATTTATTTAGGGATCTGCAAGCACGATGTCAACCTAAATAGATATACTAAAAAAATGCTGTCTTGTGGGATTTCAATTGTGCCTCGAGAATGTCATCATGTATAATACTTTTTTAATTAATGACAATTTCTTTCTTTCACCATTTATGACAATGAGGTGGTATGCCCCTCCTTAGTACACTTTCTCAATGACAAAATGACCCTCCCAATTAGGCTCAAATTTATCACCAAATTTTTGATTGGGGATAATTGGTCTTCTCAGCACCGGGACCAATTCTTCTTTTTGGAATGCTCGAGGCCACACCGTATAGTCAAAAGCCTTTGACTTCTTTGCTCGATAAACTTCCAAATTTTGATGAGCTTGCAATCTAACTTCATTAAGCGTGTCGAGTTCCTCCATTCTTAAACGAGCATTTTGATCTTTAGTTAGATTGTATTGGATGGATACTCAAAGTGAAGGCAACTTAACTTCAAGTGGAAGAATTGCTTTAGTTACAAATACCAATGAATAAGGAGTGGCTTTAGCCGGCATTTTGTTGGTGGTTTGATACGCCTATAATGCCTCTATTAGCTTGGTATGCCATTCTCTCTTACTTTTAGTGAGAATCTTCTTGAGCAATTTGACTAATGTCTGTTGAAAGCCTCTGCCAAATCATTTGCTCTTGAATTATATATTGAAGAGTACCGTCAATCAATTTTATGTTGATTAATGAATCTATAAATCTTTGCACTTTTGAAAGTCGTATCGAAATTATTATGTGACACACCAAATCTATAGACCACATTATCGTGAAGAAGGCGATCACCGAGCGTGATTTCTTTAAATGAGGTAGCACTTAGAGAAATAAATCGTCAAGCACATGCGATGTCCAGATATGGTGGATCAATTAATTAATACATGCCCAAAGATTGAATGACCAAGACGCTATTGTTGGGTGTAGTGGATTTGGAGGTTGATGGATTATATTCACTGTGTTTATTTTTTGAGATGTGGGACACATCAGATCTTAGGGGTACTTGAAGTGATCGGTATGACATTAAGGAATGATGCACTATCTCAAAAGATAGAAATCACCACCTATAATGGACTAATCACCTAATAAGGACTCAACATGAGTCTTTGGATATACCAGATCTTTCCCTACTTTACATGGAAAAGTAAAGTAGGGTTTATTTTAAGGTTCATTAAGTTTCCTGAAAGCAAGCCCCATAGTTAATTACATCCTAAGGAATGAGAATTCTTAAGAATACTTGATTAAAGTAGACAATTAGGGTCTCAAAGATTTCAAGGTTAAGACTATCAAAGGATTGACTATTTTAGAAAATCAAATGAGATAGATCAAGGAGAAGACTTATTTTTCGAATCCAAAAGGAGAAAGTAGGAAATGCTCATAATACTAGGAAGCCTAGTGAGCATTCCAATCTATCCTATAATTGAGCTTTATATTTTAAAGTTGAAGAGAGTTAATTATTTAAGTTGACATTTTATTAGATTGCTAGAGCTTATAATTCCACAACATAAGATTGTAAAAATTCCTAAGAGGTGAGATTTATGCTTGTAGCAAGAAAATACCTCATTCTAAACTAAGGAGCCTTGGTATAAACAAAGGCACCTAACAAATCTAAGAAAAATGGGTATATGATTTACCTCCATAAGAGAGAATAAACCACCCATGGACTTATTACCGCTCTGGAGTTTAACTCCTCCTCCTCACGCTTTAAATCCATGTAGTCTTATGCTTTTACAAGATGGCTGGATGTGTTCATTTAGAAAGAAACTAAGTCCTTAGACTCACTCCCTAAGAGACTACATGAGTGGTATGAATCCATGACTTAATCTAATGCAAATTTTATCAAATTTATTTGATTCTTTTGACTTTTATTTTGACAGGTGAGATTTTGTATGCCTAAATGCATGAGAATTTGATTATGGGCCAAATCAAGAGAGAAAGGGTGTTCTTCCACCAAAGGCTCTCGTTAAGCCTTGATTCTCTCAAGATGGAAGCCCCTCTTAATAAGAGTGGAAGAATATGACATGCATGATATTATACATTCATTCATCCATCTAAGGGGTTGCTAAAAATTTTATTATCTTGATTTAATTCCTAGCTTTTATGTGAGGTTATGAGTTATTTTAAAATTTTAGTTATGAGTTGTTAATTGGGGTAGAAAATTAATTTTATCCTAAGAGCCCATCCGTGCCACACATTCAAGCATCAATCATAAAGAAACTATGAAAATATGTTGTTCTAATAATCTAAACACAACATCAAATAATTTTATAGACTACCGTAAAGAATAAAAGGAAAGGGTCTGGGTTCCACCCATACACCCTAAAAGAGAAAAAAAAAAAGATGGGTAGAAGCTCTACCCTTATACAACTGGATTAAAAATAATACATGCTATGGGGTCTTCTTTTTCTTCATTTCTTCTTTTTTTGATTTGATTTTCTCCAAGGCATCACAGGCACCCCAAGGACTAAGCCTTGCCACCGCTCATCCTAATCCCCATAACACTAATCCTAATTCCTAATAAAATTACATCAAAAATAGGAAAAGTAAATCTAGCTACAAAATAAATATTAGCTAAACACACCATATAATCCAAGCAATTATGAATAATTTACTTAGCACCCACATGGGTAACCAAGCCCACTGTCCTAACGAGTTATGCTAGGGCTAAGCAACCGCACAAAAGATTTATATTTTTATTATACGCCCCTTAAGCATCCAAAATATGATTAAACATACATACACCTAACATCTAGTCTAAAATATTACATCACAATAAAATACAACATCATACATACAACTGTCCTAACTTAGCACTAGAAGTGGTGACTTAATATTCTAATGTGCTGTGTGCAAGATTTTACTAGGCTTCTTTAGTTTAAATTTCAATTTGGAATTTGAATTTGTTTAAATTTTACCTTTGGGTGATTTCAATTTAAATGATTTAATGATTTATTTTTTTATTTTTATTTCACTTTTATTTGGTTAAAATGATGTTTAGGTTTTCAAGAATGAAGAGTAGAATGAATTCCATTATGGGACTCACCCTATTCTACATCCTAATAAAGAAAACTAAGCCCCAAGTATCTTAATTAGCCCATTTGAATTTTTGTAATTTATTTGATTTATTTGATTTGATTTAGCTTAGATTTGAGTTTGTTTAAGTATTTGATTGATTTTGGATTATATGTTTTAGTTTAATTTCATCTTGATAATTCAATATCCTTAATATCTAATGAAGTTTAAGTTTGTTTAAGTTCATGTGTTTGGTTGATTATTTTAGATTTTGATTTAATTAAATCTTGATAATTCAATATCCTTTAATATCTAATGAAGTTTAAGTTTGTTTAAGTTCATGTTTTGATTGATTAATTTTAGATTAGATGTTTGATTTAGTTCTTGATAATTCAATATTATTTAATTCTTTTCTTTGAAATGGTTATGTGACTTGACTTTATGTTTATTTGATTAAATTATGGTTCATTCATTTGTAGTTTGATTATTAGATTAATTGAATTTTATTTTGATTTTAGTTGAGTTTGATTCTAATTAGATTTTATCTTTAATCACATCCATTTGTCATGTTCATCAAAGTTGGATTTGATTTTATATTGGATAGGATTACTTATTTAGATTGAATGATTTGATTAGCTTATTGGGTCTATGGGCTTAGTTCAATGTGATTAGAATTAGTAATTAAGAAGTATTTTATGTTAATTATAAAGGTTTGTTTAATTTTCAATTTGATTTCATATTTGTTGACAATGATGTAATTAATGACTTAATAATTTAAGTTTAATTTAAGTTTTGATTAATATTTAATTATGTTGATTAAGCTTAGTTTAATATGATTAATTTAATTAACTTAATTATTTTATTTAAGAGGTGTGATTAATTATTAAATTAAATAAAGATTGTTTAATTTAATTTCATATTTATTTTTAATGACATAATTATGATTAATGATTTAAGTTTAAATTAGATTTGATTAGCATTTTATGTTTAGTTGCTTAAGTTTAATATGATTAATTTAATTGACTTAATTAGTTTATTTAATGGTGTGATTAAACAAATTAGTAGATTAATTAGTGTTTTGATTATTAATTTTAATGTGATTTATAAAAATTAATTTGGTTTATTAAGATGGGATTAATTTATTAAGTTTGCATTAATTAGATTTGATTAATTAAGTTTGAAAGGTAATTAAAATTTTAAATTATTAGATTAATTAAGGTTTTTTAATTAGATTAATGACTTAATGATTTAGGTTTTAATTTAAGTTTTGATTAGTGTTTAATTGCATCTTATGTTTGATTAAGCTTAGGTTTAATATGATTAATTTGATTAACTTAATTAGTTTACTTGAGGGATGTGATTATTAAATTTAATTAGGGGATTTAAGCTTAATTTTAGAGTTAGCTTTAATGTAACTTATTTAAATTAATTTGATTAATTAAGGTGATGGATTAATTTATTAAGTTTGCATTAATTAGATGTTTGATAATTAAGTTTGATTAAGGGTAATTAAATTTTAAATGATTAGATTAATTAAGGTTTGTTTAATTAGAGATTAATGACTTAATTTCTCACACATGTGAGTGATTTGATTTAGTTAAGTGTACTTAAGTTTGATTTGATTAAAGGATTATTTTTATTACCATCATTGTTATTAAGTGAATTAATTGTTTATTTCATTTCAATTAAGTTTGATTATTTATAATTAGAGTTTTATTTGATTTGATTCATTTATTATGTTTGTTTGATTTCATTAACATATTTGATTTAGTTAAATTGAAATATTTATTATTAATTAATTATCTTATTCCAAATGGATGTGATTTAATCATATGTTACTTTAATTTTTATTTGGTTTGGTTTCATTAGTATCAAATGATTAAAGTTTCCTAAATTTGTTGAATTTTGGTTTGATTTAAGATTTAATTTTAATTGAGTTTTATTAACTAAATATGTTTAATCATATTTAATTTAATCTCTAAAGATGATATTTTTTTGAGGTTTGATTAATGATTGCTTATGCTATTTCATTTGATTTTGATTTGATATTTAAATTATTTTTATATTTTAATTAACTCCTTAATTGATTAAACTCTAATCTTAAGTGTTTTTTGGGGTTCATTATGAGAATTCTAAAGATCATATTATTTTCTTAAGAGTCCTAGATGTCAATTGAAATAAGTTAAGCCATTTTGAAGATTTTTGTAAATTTTTGAATTTTTATTTGATTTATTTTATTAAAATGGATAATAATTTCAAAATTCTTCCCAATCAAGTCTTTTCACTTGAAATTTTTATGGTAGGTGTTTTAACTTTATTTCAATCTAAAATTTCAACTTAATTTGACTTATATTTTTTTTGGTTTAATTAATGAAATTTATTTTTACTAAAACTTAAATTAAGCTCAAAATACTTAGAAATTTGATTTTGATTTGTTGGATTCTCTTAAAAGAATCCAACAAGCCCTTGTTTGTAATTTTTAAGTATTTTATTTTTTATGAATTTTGAAGTTTATGATTTAAATTAATTTTTTTAAAAAAAATATACGCTTTGGGCAAGGGAAAATGACCCGTTGCTAGTCACCATCAGATCGATGGTCGCGAGAGGCGATGCGGCGATCGCCATCCGATCGTCTGATCGACGCATGATCGATCCAAGGTGATCGCTGATCCACGGCGATCCGGCCAAATCGTGATCCACACGCGATCCGGATCCGATCATCGAACCGCGTGATCGGACGGCCCATCATCAATCGAGGATCGATCGTGATCCACGCGACCGCCGTCGATCCCGTGAACCGCGGGATCGGATGGCGGTTGTAGCCCGCCAGCTGATGAACAATATTTTCAGGTTTTTTTTTTGGAAAAAAAGAGAGTTTTGAAGCCAAAACTTGTCCAAATGGACCCATTTTCACATTCTACCAAAAAATTTATTTCTAATTGGGATGATTTAAAGTAAAATGCAGATTATCTAGGAAAATTCCTAAAATCATGAGAGAAATTAATACAAAATGCGAAATTCTAAAGTCGGCTATGGAAATTTACCTCGGGATGATTTTTTTGGGTGAAGATCGGAACTCCTAGGTATGAAAAGCTTTGAGTGATCTTTAGCCTCGCTTGAACATCATCTTCTCGATGTCTACCACACCAGGAAGAGTAATTATTTATATTTTTGAGCTCAAAAAATGGCTCAAAGAAGTGGGGATGGGTTCCTTTTATTTGGGGAGCTTTAAATGAATGGTGGTGAGGAAGAGATCTAAAATACATTCTTTTTGAATTTTTTGGCTCCAAATTGTCATCTTGCTTGGGGTGGTTGGGGTGGATGATTGAAGACTTTGGATTTTGCTCCAAAGTCCTCTCTTGCTATCATATGATCAAATTTATTCAATGTAAATGTTGAGGAGTTATGCATGTGATGGGGAATTAAATGAGATTGGGTGGAATCCTATGTAGGGGAGGATCCATGAAAATTTAAATGGGTTGAGTTGATTTTGGCTGATCCCAAATGGGTTTGGGTGGGTTTGATCCCAATGGGTTTTGGCTTGGTTTCAAGGATTTGGCCAATTTGGGTCATATAATCATTTTGGGTCAAATTGACCCATTTGACCAAAATTAGCTAAATTAGCTTGGGTTATGGGTTGATTCATGTTCAATTGGCTAATTGAAGATGAATGTGGTCTTTGGTTTGAATTAATTTGGATTTAATTTGGATTTAGGCCAAATTGACCCTTTAGGCCAATTTGGCTAGTTGGGTCAAGTTGACCAATTGGGCTCGATCAAATTGATTTAATTATGGCTTTGGTCAAGTTTAATAATCAATTTGGAATGAACTTGAGCCATTGGTTGCAATCAATTAGATCATTTGACCGAAAGTCCTTTAGGCTAATTTGGTCAATTTAATCAAATAGCCAATTGGGCTTTGGCCCAATTGATTGATTATCCTAGGTGATCAACAATCATGGTGGAAGATTTGGTGAGCATGGTTCAATCCAATTTGGGTTGGATTAGAAGTTGGCTCATCCTTTAGGTCACTTTGGGTTAAGTGGACCTAAGTGGGTTAATTGGTTTGGTTTTGGTTTGATTTGAGTTTAGTTGAACTTATATATGAGCCCTAGATTGGAATATAAATTCAACGATAATCAATTTGGAGTCTAAGGGATTTTGGCTCATTTGAAAATTTCAAGTCAAAAGGGCTAAGTTGGGTTTGACTTGGGTTGGTTTCGATTTGATTTGATAATTGTAGGTTTCATTTATATTTGGGTAGATAATTGAATGAATGATTGATTCAAGAGAAATTCCATTAGTTTTGACTTGATATGGATAAAATTTAGCTAGGTCCAAAGAATTGGCTTAAAGAGTTTAGATTGAGTTTGGATTTGATTTTCGATATAGTTTTGGTCATTTGAATTTGGATTTTATTTATATTTGTGAATATAAATGAAGGAATAATTGATTTATAAAAGATCAATTGAGTTTGATTTGATTTAAGGGGAGTTTTGGCTAAGCTTATGAATGTGGTTCATATGGCTTAGGAAGAAGTATTAGGATTTGAATTTGATTTTGGGTTTCAATCATTTGGAGTCAAATTTTGAAATTAAATTTGGAATTTGAATTGAATTTGATTTGGTTTTGAGTGAGGTTTGATTTGAGAAAGTGTATTTAGATTAGGTTTAAGCTATGATAGGTAATTTCCTTAAACCTGCATAACCTAATATTATGATTAACACTTCTAAGTCTCTAGAGTTAGTGTTCACCTAATCACTAGAAGTGTCTTATGAGGAGTTCTTAGTGTCTGTAAGAGTCCTAAGTCTAAGAAGAGGAGGTTAAGAGCTCACTCCAAAAGTGATGTCAATAAAGGACCGTGGTGTAACCGACAAGGCACACGCACATATTGATGAAAATGATCAACAACATCCGTAAGATTGCAACAACAAAGGAAGTGATCTATACCTAGACCAAAGGTAGAATCAATGATCTTAGTAATGCCGCTTTTTATGAAGGCATAAGAGAGCAAGAAGGAATTGCTAGAATTGAGTACATGAACCTTCGGGAAACAGTTCAAGTTATCCAGGGGATCTGAGTTTGATTGTGAATATGATTTGTTTGGGTATGTATCCAGGGATAAGAATTTGAGATTTTTTGATTTATTGATTAGATTACTAGGTTGGTTAATTTTTTTTTTTATGGCTCCTGAGGAGAGAAGAGTTCTAGATTGAGGCATACCGGGATGTACACTGATTGAATTTATTTGATTTAGATCTGCATGGAGGCTAATTTTTTTTGCCTCACCGGGGAGAAATTTGGTTTGTCGATATGTTTAATTTGACTCCACTAGGGAGGTTGGTTTTGAATTTATTTTAGTATGGACCTCGCAATGGATCACACTAAATAGCCATGGGGCCTTGGCCTGCCTTAGATTTATAAGTCCAAAGGGGTAGTCTACTTGCCATAAGGGGACTATCCCACCTGGGGTTTTCTTTGTGCAACAACTGTTGGGAAGAAGGCATATGACTTACATCTTCCAAAGTAGGGATCGCTCATTGGGTGATTTGATGGCACAAAATCATCTCTACCTAGGCACTCTGAGTGCCACAGTCTTACCTCAACTCAAGAGTTGTCCTGATGATTAATTTGATTTATATTGATTTGATTTGAATTAATTTAATTTAATTTGGTGTATTTTGTTGTGGACCCTGTTGGCATGCGATGGACCTACTGAGAAGGAGCTATATCAGCCTTGACCTATCGCATTTACAAGTCCAAAGTGGACTACCGGCCAAGGTAGGACTATCCGCTAAGTTTTGGTGCAACGATCTAGGAAGAAAGCGAAGACTTACATCTTCTAAAGTAGATCCGTTGTGATCTATTTGATGGCACAAGATCAATCGACAGAGTGATTATTTGAGAAAATGCCTATCATAATTCGAAATAAATGTAATTAATTTAATTTTAGATGGACCTCTGCAGCGATGGATCTACTAAGAGCTAATATCGCTAAATTTATCTTAGATTTACAAATCCAAAGGGATAGTTTACCGTAGAGCTAACCAACCTAATGTCTTTTGGTTTGAATGGTGTAAGAAAGCGGACTCACATCTTCCTAAATAAGGAACCACTGACTTATGTAATAAATCCTCCACCAAGGCCCATCATCGATTTGTAATGATTGTGTTGGAAAGAATGTGTAATAGACTTATATCTTTCAAAAAAGACCACGGGGTAACTCTGGCAAGTTGATTAACCGACTAAGGCACTGAGAGTCTCCTCAACTCAAGAGTAGTCATGTCGAATTGATTTGATTTGATTTAATTTAATTTAATTTTATGTTATATCATGGACCGCGCGTGATGGACCCACTGAGAAGGGGCTATGTCGGCCTTGATCTATCTCAAATTTACAAGTCCAAAGGGGTAGTCTACCAGCCACAAGATAGAACTATCCAGCCTAAGGGTTGCCTTTCGGTGTGCAACGATTGTAAGAGAAAGAAAGCGTAGCAGACTTACATCTTCCAAAGTAGGATCAAGTGAACTGATTAAATGCATCAATCCCGACCTAGGCAAAAATTTGAGCAATGCCATTGTGGACATATATCGACTCAAGAATAAGAATTACTTTAATTTTAGATGGACCCTATCGCATGGATCTACTAAAAGGAGCTAATATCGCCTAGACCTATCTTAAGTTTACAAATCCAAAGGGATAGTCTACATTAGTAGAACTAACCAACCTAAGGGGTGCCTAATGGTTAAGTTAGGAAGAAAGCGAGGAGACATCTTCTAAATAAAAGTGACTTTGCAACAAATCATACTGACCTGACGTCCCGGGTTTAAACGATCGTCTTGGAAAGAATGCGTAATAGACTTATACCTTTCAAAGCAAAAGACGACCAGGGTAACTCGTTGTGGCAACAAGTTGAACCCGACCAACTTGAAGTGAGTACCCAGGGGATTTATCTCAACTGTAGTCGCAATTCATATAGGAGTCGACACCGCCCTAAAGATAGGATGCTGGGGAAAAGGGGCCCTGGGGCTTGAATTCTAATCCATAAGCAAAAATATTTTGTTTGTTTATTTATTTTAGTTTATTTTATCATGGACTCTGAAAGGGATCAAACCGAGAAGGAGTTTATATCGCCTAGACCTATCTCATGAAGGGGAATATGGCCAACAAAATCTCCAACCAGGGGTGGTACTAGGAAAGGGGAGGCCCAATCCAAAAGGTAGTGTCTAAATGGGGTCTCAAAGGTCATGAATTCAAATAGAATACTTTCATTGATGATAACTCGATCCAACACCAAGAAAATGACATGGCTAGTCATATAACATAGGTCTTTGACTTAGAAAGCATGAGGGACTTACATGCGCCAGAGTGGTATACCGGGTGAGTCTTGTCGACATAGCATCAACCAACTCTGATTGCCCATCGGTTTAATGGTCTGAAAGAAGGTGTGTGACTTACATCTCTCTAAAGCGAATTATTGGGATAGTCACATCTTACTGCAGTGCCATCGACTAGCGGATTGTGAATGCCACTAGGACTTATATCAACTCAAAGCGTAGTCAGAGGAAAGGAGCCTCAGGGACTTACCCTAAACCTCAAATATATTTGACCTAGTTAGATCATGATGATTAGTTCAAGAAGAAAGTGCGGGGACTCATATCTTCTTAAACAGGATCAACCATGAGGTAGCTTATTGGTTAGGCAACGAAGATTACAAAACCAACAAGGCGCTCGTCGATTTGCAATGGTCAAATTAGGAAGAAAGCACGAAGACTCACATCCTCCAACAAATGACCACTGGGGTGATCGATTACTTTGGACAACAAATCGAACCCGACCTAGAGCGGCTAATGAGTGAGTGCCACAGGGGGCATGCTCTTACATCAAAATAGCCCAAAAGAAAGATATGTGTGTTTGTGCTTGATATGAAGGAATAGGATGCCATTGGGAACTCTTACACTAAACCAGGGGAAACTCGACTAGTCGAGTATGGTGGCTAGTTCAAGAAGAAAGCATTGACTCACATCTTCTTAAACAAAGCACAAGGTAGTTCACTAGCGGTGAAGACTACCAAACCGACAAGGCTCATAAGTGTACAATGGTTAAGTTAGGAAGAAAATCAGACTCACATCCTCAATAAGTGACCAGGGTGACATAGAGGTAGCATGTAGACCGACTAGCGACTAATGAGTGAGTGCCATGAGGCTTGCTCCCACATCAAAGTAGCCTGAGATAAAAGATATATGTTTATTTGTGTTGTGAAAGAGGGAATAGGATGAAAAGATATTTCTAACACAAAAGATATTTCTAACACTTACCCTAAATACATCGTGGCGGATTCACAGACAAAAGATATTTCTAACACAAAAGAAATGAAATTTGAGGTGAAAAGAAATTTTATTGATAATTATTTTTAAACAAGATTTATAGATAATATTTATTTAGGTACAGCCCATTGATTAGAAGCATCGGGCGCTCTCCTTTACAATTTATCAGTTGATAAGACCCTCCTTGGTAGGCCTTATCTATGGCATAAGGGTCTTCCCAAATGAGTTCAAACTTGCCTCCTATATTTCAACGGGCAACAATTGGTCTCCTTAAAACTAAAATAAGCTCTCCTACTTGAAAAGCTTTAGGACGGACCAACTTGTTATAAGCTTGAATCATCTTAGCTTTGTATAACTCGAGGTTCTGGCATGCCCGTAGGCGTCTCTCCTCCAAACCTTCGAGCTCTTCCAATCACAACTTGGCGTTCTGTTCCATTGTGATTTAACTACCCACAGCTATCCTTAGTGATGAGAGTTAGACTTGTAATGGTAGAACGGCTTCGGGCCCATACACTAAGGAGAAAGGGGTAGATGGAGTGGGATCCTTGGGTTATAGCCGGATCACCAATGTCTTGTTCTTTCCCGGATGGCTTCGATCTTGGTGAAATGGGGATGCCATGTGGATGAATGGTGGGCGGTGAGTGGAGCGGTGCGGAGGTAGCACCGACTGCCCCTCGACTATAGGCCTACTCCTCATATGACGAGTAACACCGGTAAGGATGATGTTGTCTGAATGATCGGCCCTAGTAAGGTGATGATCGGGAAAATCCACCAGAGTGGAGGCACAAACCTCTGCGGTCCCTCTACTCGATGCATGAGCCTCCAAGGCTCTCTCCCTCTAGATTTGACTTGACTCTCCTAAGGATAATTGTCCTTAGATCAAAAATATACCCACTCACGGCCGGCTCTGCACAAGGCGTCGAGCGTGAGCTTCTGCTCACTGTATGTCAAATATCTTTGGTGGTGGAGGTAGTGTAAATCCTCCTGTAGTCCTCCCCATCCATCGAGGGCGGGGTGGAACCCTGACCACTCAAATGTGGAGAGGTCTCACAGGGAGATCCCTCCGCAGCCATATGGGAAGAGGCGTCCATCTTTCTCTTCGCCCTCTTGTGATGCCGCTTGACCTTGCGATTCTTGTTGCGGCGCTGCGTACGTGTAGGTATAGCAGAGCGAGAACTAGTACCCACCTCGTGGAGGTATCTCAAATCAAGGGTCTTCCCCTGGGGAGTCCAAGGGAGGTAGTAGCCCTTGTAGACAGGGAAGCTTGGCCGACCATTTGGAATAAGCGCATGAATCTTGGTGGGGTAGTAGGAATCATAGTGGCCTTCCTCTTTAGTGGAGGAAACTTAGAATCAAATGGAATATCAAATCGGATAAGTGGCATCTGCCCCGCCACCTCCTCCTTGTTAACTGTGGTGAGGGAGGTCCCCTCATAAGAAATCCTCACCCCCTCAAAACCATGGCCAAAGTAGATGACCTCGGCCGTGGTAGAGACTTTGATCCTGTTTAGGCTAGTGGGGAAGGAAAACACGAACTTGTTGGGAGCCATATATGTTGTACTAACTGAGGACTGGAAGAATTAATTGCACTGAAATTTGCACTGTTAAAATATAGCTAAGTCAGACACTCATCTTGATATTCACCTTCAATCATTGATTTCAAGATTTTATTCTAAATTTGAACCCACACTGAACAATCTTAAGGATGTTAAGTGGGGCTCATCAAAATTTTAGAGAGATTTTGGACATTGAGGAGAGTCTTTGCCATTTGATTTCGATTTAGAGCTCATACCCAACCGATTTAGGTAGGTTGTGTGGGGTTCTAAAATTTGAAGAGAGATTTTCTTGAAGATATTTATGTTTTGTGCATCTTGTTTGATAATATTGATAGTTTGAAAGACCTCTACTTAGCAAATTTAGGTATGCTAAGAAGAGGTTATGATTGTGTGTTTGAAATATTTTTGCTTATAAAGATTTGATTGTATGACATTTTGAAAATGGAGCTTCTTACTTAACAAATTTGGTATATTAAGTAGATGCCACATATGTTTGATTTATGTTTGATGATGAGACTTTCATTTTACAAATTTGATATGTTAAGTGAAAGTCTAGTGTGATTGTGATAGATTTGCTTTTCTTTGAAGATGGGAGTTCCACTTAACAAATTTGGTATGTTAAATGAAAGCCCCAAATGTGTTTGAGATATGTTTATTATTTTTTGAGAATGAGACTCTCACTTAACAAATTTGGTATATTAAGTGAGAGCTCAAGTGTGGTTTAACATAAAAAATTGGATCCTTATTTAACAAATTTGGTATGTTAAAATAGGGATCAAATGTGTGTTGAAAAGAGACCTTCACTTAACAAATTTGGTATGTTGAGTGAAAGTCAAATGTGTTTATGATTTTGAAAATGAAACTTTCACTTAACAAATTTGGTATGTTAAGCGAAAGTCAAATGTGCTTATGATTTTTGAAAATGAAACTCTCACTTAACAAATTTGGTATGTAAGTGAAAGTCAAATGTGATTGTGATTTTTTTTTTTTTTTTGAAAATGAAACTCTCATTTAATAAATTTGGTATGTTAAATGAAAGTCAAATGTGTTTATGATTTTGAAAATGAAACTCTCACTTAACAAATTTGGTATGTTAAGTAAAAGTCAAAGGTGTTTATGATTTTGAAAATGAAACTTTCACTTAACAAATTTGGTATGTTAAGCGAAAGTCGAATGTGCTTATGATTTTTGAAAATGAAACTCTCTCTTAACAAATTTGATACGTTAAGTGAAAGTCAAATATGTTTATATTTTTTGAAAATGAAACTCTCACTTAACAAATTTGGTATGTTAAGTGAAAGTCAAATGTGTTTATGATTTTTGAAAATAAAACTCTCACTTAACAAATTTGATATGTTAAGTGAAAGTCAAATGTGTTTGTGATTTTTGAAAATGAAATTCTCACTTAACAAATTTGGTATGTTAAGTGAAAGTCAAATGTGTTTATGATTTTTGAAAGAAAATGAACTTATTTAACAAACTTAAGTATGCTAAATGGAGTTAAATTTGTTCTTATGATTTTCAAAAAGGGGATTCTCATTTGATATACCTGGACATGTCAAATGAGTTCCCAATGTGTTTTGAGGTCCAAGACTTTGGCAAGAAGGAGTTTTATTAGACAAATGCAAATAGAATTCAATTTGCTCAACCTTCTCCAAGGTAAGGGGAACTCCCGTTTGACAAATTTGGTTATGTCAAGTGGGGGGTTCAAATATATCTTGACTTCTCTTTTGTGTGTGTATGATTTATTACTTTTCAAAAAGAGGGAAAACTTCAACTTAGCAAAGTATGTGAAATTAGTTTCAATTTTAGATCATGATTTTATTCAAAAAATAGAATCTCCATCCAACAAATTTGAGTGTGTGGTATGGGGATAGCTATTTCCAAAGAAAATATGCTTTTGAAAAATACATTAAAAAAATGTTGATTTTGATTTTGAAAAGGAACCTCCTTATAACAATCATAGGATTTATTAAATGAGAGTTGGTTATATGTGTTTTGTGCCTTTTTTAAAAATTTCTTATAAATTTTTGTGTAAAGATCTTTTATTAAATGGATTTGAAAAAGTGCTTTTGGAAAGACATTATTTTATAGAAGGGTTTTATTTTCTTATTGTTCATGGGATGAACCTTGCCTCACCATCAGAATGGTGAAGAGATTCTTAATTTTGGTCATCTCCTTTGTTTGATTAATTTTAATTTTCATCTATTGGAACGGATTTTAAGACCTACAGGTGAGGTCCTAAAACCTAAAGGATGTTAGCTTTGCTTAAGGATGAAATAAGCTAAGTGCCAGAAAGAATGATAGTCTCTATATAAAATATAAGTCCACTATCGATGCTTGGAGACAATAATTGTCTACTAAAGATGGAGAGGAACCATCCCAGGAGAGTAAAAATCGTGGTGTTTATTTTTTGAGATGTGGGACACCATAGATCTTAGTACTTATTGAAGTGATGAATGACATTAAGAATGATGCCTATCTCAAAGATAGAAATCACCACCTATAATGGACTAATCACCACAAGGACTCTAAGCATGATGGGTCTTGAATATACGAGATCTTTCTCCTTCATGGAAAAGTAAAGTAGGGTTTATTTTAAGCAGTTAGTTAAGTTCCTATGAGGCAAGCCCCATAATTAATACATTAAATAAGAATTCCTTAAGAATACTCTCGATTAAAGTAGACAATTAAGGTCTTCAAAGATTTCAAGGTTAAGATTATCAAAAGATTGACTATTTTAGAAAATCAAATGAGATAGATCAAGGAGAAGACTTATTGTTTGAATCCAAAAGGAGAAAGTAAGAAATGCTCATGATACTAAGAAGCCTAGCGAGCATTCCAATGTACCCTATAATTAGGCTTTATATTTTTAAATTGAAGAGAGTTAATTATTTGAGTTGACATTTTATTAGATTCTAGGACTTATAATTCCATATAATATTGTGAAAATGCCTAAGAGGTGAGGATTTATGCTTGTAGCCAAGGAAAACGCTACCTCGGATTCTAAACTAAGGGAGCGGTACAAAATAAAGGCACGATCTAAATCTAAGATGAAAATGGGTATATGGTTTACTCACAAGAGAATAAATCACCCGTGTGGACTTATTACACGGGTGGCGGCTAACTCCTCCTGCTTTAAATCCATGTAGGCAAGTCTTATGCTTTGCAAGATGGCTAGGTTGTTGTTATTTAGAAGGAAACTAAGTCTTAAACTCACTCCTAGAGACTAGAACATGAGTGGTATGAATCCATGACTTAATATAATGCAAATTTTATCAAATTTATTTGATTCTTTTAGACTTTTTGTTTTAACATAGACTATGGGATTTTGTATGCCTAAATGCATGAGAATTTGATTATGGGTCAAATTAAGAGAGAAAGAGGTGTTCTTCCATAAAGGCTCTCTTAAGCCTTAATTCTCTAAGGATGGAAGCCCCTCTTAACAAGAGTGGAAGAATATGACATGCATGATACATTCATTCATCCAAAGGGTTGGTAAAATTTTATTATCTTGATTTAATTCTAGGCTTTTATGTGAGGTTATGAGTTATTTTAAAATTTTAGTTATGAAATATTAATTGGGGTAGAAAAATTAATTTTATCCTAAGAGCCTACCACATCCAGGCCACCCAATCAAGCATCAATCATAAAGAAACTATGAAAAGCATGTTATTTTAATACCCAATCTAAGCACAACATCAAACAATTTTATAGACCACCGTAAAAGAATAAAAGGCCATTCTGTCGGGTTCAGTATACCAAAAGAAAAAAAGATGGGTATGAGCTCTACCCTTATACAACCAATTACAAAAAAATAATACATGCTATGGGGTCTTCTTTTCTTCATTTCTTCCTTCTCTTTCTTTTGATTTGATTTGCTCCAAAGGCATCACAAGGCACCCAGGGACTAAGACTTGCCCTTTAATCCCCTAATCCCATCCTAATCCTAATTCTAATGCAAAATTACATCAAAATAAGAAAAGTAAATCTAGTTATACCCAAAATAAATATTAGCTAAACACCATATAATCCAAGCGTTATATGAATAATTTGGACTTAGCACATAAGTAACCAAGCTCACTCTAACATGAGTTATGCTTAGGGGCTAAGCAACCACATCAAAGCATTTATATTTTTTTTATTATAGCCCACAACCCTAGAAAATATGATTAAACATAACCAACATCTCATACATCCCTCATAAAATATTACATCTAAAACAAAAAACACATATACACATAATGCTAACTTAGCACTAGAAGTGGTGACTTAATATTCTAATATGTGTGCTTAAGGCTTGTGTAGCAAGACTTTACTAGGCTTCTTTAGTTTAAATTTCAATTTAAAATTTGAATTTGTTTAAATTTTACCTTTGGGTGATTTCAATTTAATTGATTTAATGATTTATTTATTTTATTTTTATTTCACTTTTATTTGGTTAAAATGATGTTTAGGTTTTCAAGAATGAAGAGTAGAATGAATTCCATTGTAGATGGACTCACCATATTCTACATCCTAATTCTAAAGAATATAACTAAGGTCCTTAAGTATCTTATAATTAGCCCATTTGAATTTGTGTAATTTATTGATTTGATTTATTTGATTTGATTTAGATTTGTTTGAGTGTTTAAGTATTTGATTGATTGATTTTGGATTAGATGTTTTAGTTTAATTTTATCTTGATAATTCAATATCCTTAATATCTAATGAAGTTTAAGTTTATTTAAGTTCATGTGTTTTTTGATTGATTAATTTTTAGATTTTGATTTAACTAAAGCTTGATAATTCAATATCCTTAATATCTAATGAAGTTTAAGTTTGTTTAAGTTCATGTTCTTTTGATTGATTAATTTTAGATTAGATGTTTTGGTTTAGTTAAACATGATAATTCAATATCCTATTAAATTCTTTTCTTTGACTATGGTTATGTGACTTGATTTTATGTTTATTTGATTCGATTATGGTTCATTCATTTGTAGTTTGATGATTAGATTAATTGAGATTTTATTTTGATTTTGTTGAGTTTGATTCTTTAATTAGGATTTTATCTTTAATCACATCCATTTGTCATGTTCATCAAAGTTTGGTTTGTATTTTGATTTCATACATTGGATAGTTGATTAGTTTATCTTATTTAAGTAGGTTGAATGAGATTTGATTTGATTACATATTAAATTGATGAGAGTCTTTCTTAATTTAATTTAATTTGATTTAATTTGATTTGATTAGCTTTATTGGTCTATGGGTTTGCTTAGGTTCAATGTGATTATGTAATTAGTTTAATTAAGAAGTGTATTTATGTTAATTATAAAGGTTTGTTTAATTTTCAATTTGATTTCATATTTGTTTAGACTAATGATGTAATTAATGACTTAATAATTTAGGTTTAATTTAGGTTTTGATTAATATTTAATTGCATTTATGTTTGATTAAGCTTAAGTTTAATATGATTAATTTAATTAATTATTTTATTTAAGAGGTGTGATTAATTATTAAATTAAATAAAGATTTGTTTAATCTTTAATTTGATTTCACATTTATTTAGGTTAATGATGTAATTAGTGAGTTAATGATTTAAGTTTAAATTAGGATTTGATTAACATTTAATTGCATTTTATGTTTAGCTAAGTTTAAGTTTAATTTGATTAATTTGACTTAATTAGTTTATTTAATAGGTGTGATTAAATAAATTAGTAGATTAATTAGGTTTTTGATTTGGATTAATTTTAATCTGATTTATAAAAAATTTATTTTTATTAAGATGATGGATTAATTTATTAAGTTTGCATTAATTTGTTTGATTAATTAAGTTTGATTAAGGGTAATTAATTTTAAATTATTAGATTAATTGGTCTTGTTTAATTAGAGATTAATGACTTAATGATTTAGGTTTAATTTAGATTTGATTAGTGTTTAATTGCATCTTAATTATGTTTGATTAAGCTTATTTAATATGATTAATTTGATTAAATTAGTTTACTTGAGTGTGATTATTAAATTTAGGGTTTGATTTAAGCTTAATTTTAGAGTTAGCTTTAATATAACTTATTTAAATTAATTTGATTAATTAAGGTGATGGATTAATTTCTTAAGTTTACATTAATTAGATGTTTGATTAATTAAGTTTGATTAAGGGTTATTAAATTTTTAAATCATTAGATTAATTAATTTGTTTAATTAGATTAATGACTTAATTTCCTGAGTGATTTGGTTTAGTTAAGTGTTTTTTTTAAGTTTGATTTGGTTAAAGGATTATTGTTATTTCATTGTTATTAAGTGATTATTTATTTATTTCATTTCAATTAAGTTTGATTATTTATGATTAGAGTTTTATTTGATTTAATTCATTTATCATGTTTGTTTGATTTCATTAACATGTTTGATTTAGTTATTAGGTTGAAATATTTATTGGTTAATTAATTATCTTATTCCAAATGGATGTAATTTAATCATATGTTAATTAAGTTTGCTTTAATTTTATTTGGTTTAATTCTATTAGTATCAAATGATTAAAGTTTCGTAAATTTGTTAAATTTTGGGTTTGATTTAAGATATAATCTTTTAATTGAGTTTTATTAACCTAAATATGTTTAATCATATTTAATTTAATCTCCTCTAAGGATGATATTTTTTTCTGATTTGACGTTTAATTAATGATTGCTTAAGTGCTATTTTATTTTGATTTTGATTTGATATTTAAATTATTTTTTTAGGTTATGTTTTAATTAACTCTTAATTGATTAAACTAATCTTAAGTGTTTGTTTGAGTTCATTAAGATTGAAGATCACATTATTTTCTTAAGAGTCCTAAATATCAATTGAAGTGATTTAAGCCATTTTGAAGATTTTTGTAAATTTCTGAATTTTTATTTGATTTATTTTATTAAAATGGATAATCTGAATTTTAAAATTTAATTTCTCCTAATACAGAAGTCTTTTTCACTTAAAATTTTTATGGTAGGTGCTTTTTAACTTTAATTTCTATCCTTGAAAATTTCAACCTAATCTTACTTATATTTTTGGTTTAATTAATAAAATTTAATTTTTACTAAAACTTAAATTAAACTCAAAATACTCAGTAAAATTTGGAGATTTTGGATTTGCTGGATTTCTCTCAGAGAGATGAATCCAACGAGCCATTGTTTGCAATTTGTGATTTAGTATTTTATTTTTAATGAATTTTTGAATTTTCAGGTGATTTAAATTAATTTTTTTTATAAAAAGCAAATACGGCGGCTATGGGCGAAAGGAAAATGACGCGGCTCGCTCGAAGATCGATCCACTGGCGATCAGATCGATCAGCGATCAGGCCAAGATGCCCGTCGAGCGGTCGGCCGTCGATGGCTGAACCGTCGCGTCGACGTCGGTCGAGCGATCGCGAATCGCGTGATCCGCGCGATCAGGCCTGATCATGATCCACCGCGGCCGTCCTCGTCGAACCGCGGTCGGACGATCTTCGCGTCAAGATCGAAGGCGATCGCTGATGGTTTCGATCCATCCATGGATTCACGTATATTGCCGGTAATGTGATCGAAAATTAAATCGGCATCTTTAAAAGAAGGAAATTGTTTAATGTGATAATTTGCGATGATAGTAGATAAAATGCAGATTTGTTCTCATTTGGTGAACTTTATATCGGTTCTTTCTAGACCCACATAGTTAATTACCTCCTCGAGAGGCACTTTCGATTAATGAATCGTTAAAGCGATATCTATGAGTGAGTGGAGTTTATAACTTATGAAATTTATTATTTTAACCGAACTTTTGTGGGGAAACGATGCCCTCAAGATCCCATGGTTTCATCAATGCGATCCACTTTTGAGGAGGTAGTCGATGGCCATCCTTTGAACACATGTTCGTCGTCCGTGTCTGTAGACTGGGGTGGAGTTTGTCTGGGGACAAATATAAATCATTAACATAGTTTTTTGTCAATATGTATTCTACTCAAGAAAAAATTGGAACATCAGTATGGATTAATAAATAATTTAGTGAGATATTGCAACCACTGAGGGTCAGTTAAATGGCAGTCATTTATGTGGTCATATGGCAAAAATACATGAGAATAAGGGGATGCTACAGCTTTGGAATATTTGAGTGTGAAGGTAGTTATATATTTAATTTGACTTGCTTTGTGAAGTTTTCTTAATTTGTCAGAAAGAAACAATTCTTGGAGGGGGAATTTATTTTATTTTATTTTTTAGTTTTAATTTAAATAATTAATTTCATTTTTTTATTTCTTTGTTATTTTCTTTGGATTTTGATCATTTTATGATTGATTTTTTAGATTTGAATATATGATCATTTATTTGAAATTTTAATTATAATTAAATTTGATCATACTAATATGGTGTTAGGATTATCTACTCATTTTGGAGGATCAGTGATCATTAAATCAAAGAAGTATAATTTCAAATCAACAAATAGAATGGGGTTTGTGACTTTCTTCAAGAATTTGAATTTTAAAGCTATGTCATTGATTCATATCTTGTATTACATGATAAATTTGAGATTATTATTCAATTCTTATAATATCAAATTTTTTAGGTTTGTTACTTACTCAGAAGACCAACAGAAGATGTTTGTTCTTTTGTATTTGACTTAATATTTACTACATGCATACGGATATATTTCTTTGAAAATTGCATGGACATTAAGATGTCAATGTTGAAGTTTTGATGTGATGATTTTTTTGAGTTTGTTCAATCTAACAAGAAGTATAGATCTGTTCTTTTGTTTTATACCTAACTTCGTGTCCTTGTTTGAACACTTCACTTTGTTAATATCTGTTCTTTCAAAATGTTGTATGGACATTGAATGTCTAGTTGAAATGTAGTTCGATTTGAAGTTTAAATTTAAATATGGCATTTTGGGTTTTGTTAAGTCAAAGACCAAAGGGATGATGTGTAACATATCATTTTGTATTTGACTTGATTGTAATGCATGCGAGTTTTGATATGGGATTTTTAGGTTTTTTTATATCAGACCAAGAAGTATAGCATCTATTCTTGTATTTGTCTTATGATATTTTAATTTGAACATTAACATACATACAGTATCTTGTTCTTTTAAAATGTTGTATGATGTAAATGTCAAGTTGAAATATAAGTTCAATTTGCAGTTTAGGTTTTGATATGACATTTTTTGGGTTTTCATTAAAGGTCAGAAGACCAAGCGGAAGATATTACTCATTATTTTCTTTAGGATCGAATCAGATTATATTCAAGATCAATCATTCTCCAAACCTTATGCTCTAGATTGTACATAAATGGGTTTGAGATTTTCTTCTTGAATCTTGAACTTACAAAGAATACTTATGATAGATTTATCTTTATTTTGAATTAACTTTAAGATTTACAAGATCATTGATTTTAGGTTTTGTTAATATCTACAAAGATGTACATCGTTTTGGAAATATGATATGCATATTATTTGGCCAAAGCCCACCATGTCACCTGGTATGAGGTAAATAAATTTTGGGTTTTTTGTTGATCAATATAAAGTGATCTAGAATGAGTTTAGGCATTTGGTTTGAGCATATGTCAATGTTATTCTTTCATCAAGATGAATCCACTTTATACTTGAACAAATAAGATAAACTTTTATATAGAGATTAAAGCATGAGTATTCATATATGACCTAGGCATTTTAACATGTTAACTAAGCATTTGATCTTTCTTTTCATATGTTTCTTTTTTTTAAGAAAATTTCTATCTGTCATGAAATGGATTCTTAAAGAAGTGTATGGTAGATTCTCAAAATTATTTAAAAAGAGCGTGTTATTTACAATGATTCTTTTCTTACATGTAATTTTCTTATTTCTGCTTGATGAGTACTTATCATTTTGATTAACAATGTGATATTATAATAAATGATAAATTTTCACATGTATATGAATTTAAAGTATAAGCATTTATATATGACATTTAACCTTCTTTTTATTTTGAAAATTTATTCTTAAACATTTCTTAGACTTCTTACACCAAGAAATTTTTAATTAATGAAGAATGATTATTATACGCCAAGAAAGGCGTGTATGGGTTTTGACAACATTTTTCATAACAACGTGAGCAAATCTATCAGATTTTTACCACGTTGGAACAATGAAAGTACTATCATAGTTTTTGGAACAATGTGAGCAATTACTTATAATAGAACAATAAATTTGTATAGGTGTAGAACAAAATAATCAAAATTTACAAATAAATCTTGAGTTTATATGAAAACATATGAAAGGCATGTATATGTATCGTGAGACACAAAATTTTGATAGATATTTCCACCATGTTGGAGAACATGGTAATATATATCATAATTTAAAGCTCACATTTATATAAAAAAAAAGAAAGGTCAATAAATTTGATTATATCAAATTTACATCTCTACATTTTGCCATGAGACTTCGCTTCATATCAAAAACATGTATATGTATGTCTAGAATTTAAATTTGATACATAACATTTCTATATGTTGGAGAACATGGTACTTTATCATAAATTTAAAGCTCTCATTTGCATATAAATAAAATAGCTGCATATACATTTGATTAGAGCATCAAAATTTAAATATTCCCACTTGTGTTATGAGCTAACATGTCAAAGACATGTATATGTATGTCGTGAGACAATATTTTGATAAATAGATTTAAATGTTAGAACATGGTGATACTATATCATAAATTTAAAGCTCACATTTGCATATAACAAAAAAGAAAGTTGTTCATAAATTTGATTGCATAATAATCAAAATTTAAGATGCTCTAAAGTTTCATGAAATAATTTAAAAGATGTATAGGTGTATGTACATAAATTTTTTGATGTATAGCTTTCCTTGTTGGAGAACATGTATATATCACAAATTTAAACTGATTTTATGAAGTTTTGCATATATACTTAAACAAGATTTTTATTGCATTTTCATCATTTATTTAGATTTTTGCATTTGAAATTAATAGCTAATTTATAAGCTTTACTCACATGTAAGCACACTTAATTTCTCATTTGAATATAAAGACATATCTTTCTTAAAAGCCAAATAACATAGCATTAAAGGTCAGAGATGCATATATTTCATCTCAACAGGATAATCATAAAGAAAATTTTGCATATCCTACATCTTCAATTCTCAACATTCTCTATGTATGCAAGATAAAAGATGCAATGAAAGGAAATCCATATAAATCATACTTAGTAAAATAAACTTGCTTTCTTTTCATTTCTCATAATTCAAGAGCAAGAAAAAGGCATATGTTATCTTTCATGATTCCAAATTCAAATATAATGATGCAAACATATAATTATTTTAATACAAGATAGACATGGCAATTGCTTTTGTAAAATTATGAACAAACTAGCAAGATGTAACTTTAATGAAACTAAGAAAAATGAAAGCAACTTGCACAAAGCCACATTTCAAATTGCACTTCAAAGGCTTATGACTTAGTGATCACAAAAGAGAGGAAAATAAATGTCAATCAACCCTTCCCCATCCTCTTTTTAACATGATGATTATATGAAATTACTCCACATAGATTGAACAATCACACTATGTTTAATAAGTTAAAAAATCTGAACTCTTCCCTTTTTGCTATATTATGAGAACAAAAGCAATAGAATTTTGCCCATTAGAACAATAAAGTTTAGAAACCTAAGAGTTTTGAATTTTTCTTCATTTAGTATGAAAATATCATTTGTTCTTTGCATTGTGAATCATCATAGAATGAGCTCTTGATTAGTAAAAATGAATGGATTCTTAAGTCGACATATTTTTTCTTTAATGTGCTCCTCTTGAAACCAGGACAACGATAGGTAAAAAAAAAAAATTGATTTAGAAAGGTAAAGATAGTTTGCCATTCATATTAAAACATCCTTTGAGATAGAATTTTCTACGAGAATAAATGATCACACTATATCGACAACCCCAAACTTAAGTAAATAGTTTTGAATCAGTTAGAAATGAGCAGAAAACAAGAGCTACATACAAAATGACCTAAAACATGAGGGAAGAGAAGTTCAGATCAAGAAACCAAAACTCATCTTGTTAGACTATGCTAAGATATATGATCTTTAATTTCCTCTCTAAATTCTGTTTGAAAAGACCCAAAGTGTCGATTCTTAAAGGAAAAGGAGGAGAAGCTTTTGGTTTAGTTTAAATATAAGAGAGGAAGACCCAAAGAAGAAAAAGATTTAAGTTTGTAGCATAAATCCAATCACCTTAATTTCATGCTTCAAGAAACAAATCCAACCATAAAACACAAATGGAAGAGGAAGCAATCTATATTTCTTCAAGAAAACATAGCAAAAATAGCTGATTGAAACCAGGTTTGGTTGGAAGAGGAATCAAGGATATTTGTTTTTGCTAGTTTCTGAGCGAGAGTTGAGCTTCTTTGAGGCTATGAAGAGTACTTGAAAACAGAAAGCAGCCGCAAGAGCAAGATGTCAGGCGTCGTGAGCTTAAATGGAGGCAGAGCAGAACAGAGAGGGGATCAAACGTGAAAATGGAGTCAACGCCTTCCTTTTGCTTTAGGTAGATTCTTTTCGTTAGATGACAATTCGATAAAGTGAGGATTATGGGATTAAAGGATTAATGCACTATTAATCAATTCTAATATCATTTCACATTAAATTTTATAGATTTACTTTATGCATAAACCAACAATATTGTCAATTTAGTTGTTTTGTTTATTAAGACTGCTGATCAATTCATTGATGAGGCTATTCGGACAACGTCGGATAAGTAGAGAAATTAGGTTTAAATTATGCGGCGTCGCATTTGAATTGATGACATCGCACACTAGAATGGGTCTCAAGGTATCGTTTGATAGGTCTCGATGTTTTGCGACAACTGATCAATTTAAAGAGGTCGTTTAAACATGTCGAGGCTTCGACTTTGATATCGCATAATTTCATTAAAATTAATTTTAATTTTTGGATCGATGGTTAATTGATTTGATATTTTCTATTTAATTATTTTTGATGCTTTTGACATTATGAAATTCGAATTTTCAAATATCAATTTAATTAATTTTGGAGTGATTACTTTAATCTTCATTTACTTAATTTTAAATGACACATGGTTGTAGTCAACATGAGCGGTGTTTGCTTTTTTTGAAAAAATGAGAGTTTAAGCAAAACTTGTCCAAATGGACCCGTTTTGATGTCGATGCACCAAAATTTATTTCTTATGGGATAATTTAAAGTAAAATCTTGCGGGATTATATAGGAAAAATTCTAAAATTGTAAGAAAATTAATACAAATCGAGAAAATCCATACGGTTTGGTTTACCTCACCGAATGATTGATGGCATGAAGATCCAGAAAACTCCAAGTATGTGAGCTTTGTAGTGATCTTTAGCCTCCTTTCGTGACTTGATTCATCGTCATTCCGAAAAAATTATTTATATTTTGAACTCAAAATGGCTCAAAGATGGATGGGTTCCTTTGCTTTGGGGAGCTTTGACTGAATGGTGGTGGGAGGAAGAGATCAGCCATTTCTCCTCCTTTATAATGGTGAAAATACAATCTTTTTTTGAATTTTTTGGCTTTAAATGATTGTCATCTTGCTTGGGGTGGTTGGGTAAATGATAGATTGATTGAGAACTTTGGATTTTGCTCCAAAGTCCTCTTACGCCATATGATCGATTTATTTAATGCAAATGTGGGAAGGAGTTAATGCATGTGATGAATTTAATGATGTGGAATCCATGTGGGGGAGGATCAATGAGGGATTTAAATGGGTTAGTTGATTTTGGGTCCCAAATGGTTTGGGGGTTTGATCATCAATGAGTTTTGGCTTGGTTTTAAGAGATTTGGCCCAATTTGGGTCATATGTCATTTGGGTCAAATTGACCCATTTGACCAAATTGGCCAAATTAGCTTGTTATGGGTTGATTCATATTCAATTGGCTATGAAGATGAATGTGGTCTTTGGTTTGAATTTTATTTAATTTGATTTATGCCAAATTGACCCTTTAAACCAATTTGGGCTAAATTTGGAGTCAAGTTGACCAATTGGGCTCGATTGATCAAATTGGGTTTAATTATGACTTTGGTCAAGCTCAAAAATCAATTTTGAATGAACTTGAGCCATTGGTTGCAATCAATTTGGGTTAAATCATGATTTGACCCGATTTGGTCCTTTAGGCTAATTTGGATCAATTTGGATCAATTTGGATCAAATGGCCAATTGGGCTTTGTTTGACCCAATTGATTACAATTGATCATCCTAGGGTGATCAACAATCATGGTGGAAGATTTTGGTGAGCTTGATTCAATTCAATTTGATTTGGATTAAGTTGGCTCAAATGGATTCTTTAGTCACTTTAGGTCAGTGGACCTAAGGTCAGTGGTTTGATTTTGGTTTGATTGAGTTTAGTTGAACTATATGAGCCCATGGAATATAAATTCAATGGCAATCAATTTAGAGTCTAATGGATTTTGGCTCATTTGAAAATTTCAAGTCAAAAGGGCTTGGTTGGGTTTGACTTGGATTGGTTTCGAATTAATTTGATGATTGTAAGTTTCATATATATTTGGGTAGATAATTGAATGAATGATTGATTCAAGAACTTTCATTAGTTTTGACTTGATAGAATTTAATTTGTCAAGAATTGGCTTAAAGGGTTTAGGTGAGTTTGGATTTAATTTTTGATATAGTTTTGGTCATTTGAATTTGGATTTCATTTATATTTGTGAATATAAATGAAGGAATAATTGATTTATAAAGAGATCAATTGAGTTTGATTTGATTTAAGGGAGTTTTGGCTAAACATGAATGTGGTTGGTATGGCTTAGGAAGGGGTTTAGGATTTGAATTTGATTTTGGGTTTCAATCATTTTGTTAAATTTTGAAATTAGATTTAGAATTTGAATTTGAGATTTAGTTTGAGAAGAGTCAGGTTTGATTTGAAAGTGTATCTAGATTGGGTTTAGGCTATGGGATAGGTAATTTTCTTAAACCCTAAGGCATACTTAATCTTATGATTAACACTTCTAAGTCTTTAGGTTTAGGTTAGTGTTCTAATCCGGAAGTGTCTTATGATTAAGGAGTTCTTAGTGTCAGAAAGCGTCTTAAGTCTAAGAAGAGGAGGTTAAGAGCTCACTCAAAGTGAGGTCAACAATTTTCATGTACTTGACATTCATGACACTTCTTAGCATGGTTAATACAATCTCTCACCATAGATGGCCAATAATAGCCCATCCTTTTTGATCTTCACTACCATCTTGAGACCTGACTGGTGTGCACCACAAAGTCCTTCATGAACTTCAATCATCACTTTGCTAGCTTCCTTTGCGTTTAGGCATTGTAGCCACATTTGCTCAAAGGATTTACGATATAAAGTATTATTGACGAAAGCATATCGTAACATTCTCTTCTCGATTTGAGCTATAAATTAGTTGATGAAGAGTTGCCTCCAATCATGCGGCTCTTCTATAACAAAGGCTTCACACTGCTTTTCTGAGGTAATGTCATTCTTAGCTCTTCTTGGTACAACTTATTGATTTTGGAAAGTATGAGGAGCAGCACAGTGCATCTTCGGGTCGATTTGATAACCCTTTTACTGGGATTGATACTTTCTGGCTCTAGAACTCGTGGGTAAATATGATCATGAATCACCATTCATACTTGCCATTTTCTTAGCTAATTTTGCTAAGCAGTCGACTTTGCTATTCTCGGATTGAGAGACTCGAGTTAGTGTGATATTCGGTATTTGGTTCATAAGCTCGAGAACTCGCTTGCGATAAAAAGCTAACTCAAGCTTGTTGATTTTGTAGACGTCGAGTACTTGATTTATAATAAGCTGAGAATCGCCGAAAATATGCAAGTTTTGGATGCCTATGAAAATTGCTTCTTCAAGACCTACCACTAATGCTTCATACTTGACTTCATTATTAGTTCTTGGCTGGTCACCATATGATGATCTCATTATCCCTCCTTCTAGTTATGAAGATGATGTATTCTGCTCTTGCCTTGGAAATTTAGAGGTTTAACTTGTTTGATCGATGATGCTTCATCAAAGTATATTTCCTAAATTTGTGATATTTCTCTTTCATGAATGAGCATAATTTGCTCATCGGGCAAATCGTCATTAAGAGAAGAGTCCGCAGGGATGAGATGTGCAGCGAGAAAATCAGCTAAGACTTATCCTTTTACTACTTTCTGTAGAACGTATGTGATATAGAATTGTAAAAACAATACTGCCCATCTTGCCAAGCAACCTATAAACGTTGATCTTGTCATCAAGTATTTCAGCGGATCGATTCTTGAGATGAGGATAATTTTGTGAGATAACATATAATGATGAAGCTTTTGGACTACAAAGATTAATGCTAAACAGTGCTTCTCTATTGGAGAGTCTCATTTCTGCTCCAATAAGCCTTTGATTGATATAATAAAGAGCATTCTCTTTACTTTCTTTATTGTGTTGTGTCAATAATGCTCCAAGGGACTCTTAATCTTGTATATATGAGGGCTTCCTGAGTAAAGATTGCAAGGATTGGTGGATTTAACATGTAACTTTTAATGCTATTGAAGGCTTCTTGGCACTCCTTATCCCACTTGAATGGAGCATCCTTCTTCATCACCTTGCAAATGGTTGACAACACGATATATTTGATATAAATGGATGAATGTTGTCCTTGTAAAGAATAGGCGATGCAAACTCTTCGATGGAGGCATCTCCACGATTGCCTTGATTTTAGCTGGATCAATTTCAATACCTCTGTGATGTACAATGTACCCTAGAAATTTTTCAGAGGATACCCCAAATGCACATTTTAGAGGATTTATCTTAAGATCATATTTCTTAATTCTCTCAAGTATAATTCTCAAATCTTCGAAGTGGTTTTCATGATTCAAGCTCTTCACCACCAAATCGTCGACATAACATTCCACTTTTTGATGAATCAACTCATCAAAAATACGTGTCATGGCTCTTTGTTATGTAGCTCTAGCATTTTTCAAGCCAAAGGGCATGATCGTATATCAATAGATGCCACTAAGTGTTCTGAATGATGTATATTTTTCATCTTTATGTGACATTTTGATTTGGTTGTATCCCGACGATCCGTCCATGAATGAGAATATGTCATAGTTGGAAGTGTTGTCCACTAGTAGTTTCAATATTGGAAGCGGAAAGTCATCTTTTGGGCATGCCTTATTTAAGTCCCGAAGTTAATACAGAGATGAATTTGGTCATTCTTCTTTTTATCTGAATAATATTAGCTATCCAATCTACATACTTCTTCTCCTAGATGAAGCTGCTTGATCTTAGTTTACGTAATTACACCTTCAATCTCAATCTCATTCTTTAGGAGCTTGCTTAATAGCATTGCATCGGTTTAATAGCTAGTTTATTAACTACATCGAGATAAGCCATTTTGAATATGTCGAAAAAGCAATCCCACAATTCAAAGTATCATTTTAGCTCTTCAACTTTTTTTTCATCGGGTAGGAGGGAGAAAGTTTGATGGGGGTCATCCTCGACTCTAGGTTGATTTCTTTAAGTTCATCCATAGTAGCTATTTGTCCATCTTCAAGTTCTTGGTGAGCTTGACTTCTACTTCTTCATCATTTTAAGAAGAATTTCATGGGAATCATCTACTTCGTTATTATTAGTCTCGATCTCAGCTTTTATTATATTATAACATGCTCTATTTTGATGAGATTTGCGGATGAACCCAAGACCTTTAGTGATAAACTAATCACTTCTTCGTGATGCTTGAGGACTTTTTTGGTTCCACATCTTGTTAAATATTTGAGTCCTATATTTAGTAGTTTCAATATTAATTCCAAGCTTATGCATCATTCTTCATAATTTCTGTGGATAGTATATTGGTATTGTTATTGGTACTTATTTTATCAGAATTTTTTTGTTGGCAGTGTCAAAATTGTGACTAAGACTCTTAGATTTGTAAAATAGAGTTCTTGTTACGCCACTCTCTCAATGATGTTATAGAATGTTCAATATTATGAACCTCCGGTGGGTGATTTCTTTGAAGCACTGCTGAAGGATAGGTTTAATTTTGAGTGAGTCATCTGACTCTGCCAAGTGAGCTATCCTCCTTGATCCGACCTTCTGAACTCTATTTTCATAAGTAGATTCAAAGTCATAGTTTGAATCTGAATCACTTATTTCATACTTTATCTTTCTTGAAAGTTTAAAAGTTCTCTTGGGTTTAACAGGAATATCTTCTTCTTCTTCTTCTGTGTCACTTCCCAAATGAGGAATTGATTTTCTTGATTTAGATGCAGAATCAAGAGAGAGTCTGCATTGCATTCTTTCTTCCTCTTTTTACGCTCTTTCACCTTGTGAAATTGCTTTTAGTTCACAGTGGATACGCTTCAAGAGGCTCTATTGGCTTAGGCTCTTTGAGGATGAATACTTTGCATCTTCATAAATCTTTGCTTCATTGTGGAGAATGGTTGTATAGACAGAATTCTAAATTCTTCTCCTTCTTTTAGGTACTTCATGCACTGATGCATAGTTGATGGGACCATGCTATACTCATGCAGCCATGGCCGACCCAAGAGAGCTCTAAATGATGTATCAACATCGATTACATGAAATTTACCTTATGTATATAAATCTTCGAAAGCAAAAAATAGATTTTACGCCTTTTCATTGAAACCATGAACCATCAATTTATCTCTCCCAAGATGTTGGATATCAGTGATAATCTCTTAATACCTTTAGACTCATAAGATTGATAGAAGAAAACGGATCAATCAATATTGGTGATCAAGATGCCATCACTCTCTGATAACATATAGGATGGTTGTGATGATTCCCAACATAAGATCTTCAAAATGTGATTCTTGGGAGATCTTGAGTTTACAATGCTTCAATCATGCATTTTTCAGCAAAGTAAGCTTCATAACTTTCTGGATCTTTAAGAGCCTGCATCAAAATTTCTCAGAGGTCTTTTGACATCAATAGAGCCTCATACACATTCAATTATGCAGGGATCTTTCTCAGATGTTATAGAATATTATAATCTATCTTTTCACTTGATTTGGGATTTATTCTAGGATTTCTGGGGATGATATCTTCGTTGACTTAAATTTATTTTCCCGTATCTTTATTTATATTTCCCTTCTTTGATGAAGGTGGTAGGACTTTACCGCTTCTCAATTGAACTTGAATCATCCTATCTTGCTCAGATTCTTCTAAAAAGGTAGTTTCTTCAAATTCTCTTATTATAGAAGATTGGCCAAAAGGGCTAGACTCATTTTCAAAGTCATACATTTCATACATTGATGATATCGATGAGTCGACTCTTCTCCATCGGAAAAACATAGATCTTCATCTGAACTGTTATTATCTTATTGAGTCATTAAATAAAATTTAGACATTATCTCCTCAGGCTCTTCTTGCTTTCCTAATAAAAATTTTGATGGGTTTTGGTCGTCGACCATCCTTATCGTTCGAGTAGCGATGTTGAAGAACATGACATCACAGATGATTGGCATGTCTCTTGGACAAGATTCACCATTATCTTCTTCATCTGATTCATCAATATGAAGTTTAGGCATAAAGTTTGCAAGCCTAAATGGTTGTCTTGACGGCTGGTGATACACTTCTAAATTATTAATGATCTTTTGAGTTGTAGTTCTCTTCTTGATCTTCTTTTTCTTAGCCAACTTCTTTGATTTATGAGACATGCGTTAGTATCTTTGCTTCATGTTTTATGAAGTAGCCTTATCAGAATGCCATTGAGAAGCCCAAATACTTGATTTAGGCATCTCTCTTAGGTCCAATATATGTTCAAGTGGTGATTTCCACTTAACACTAGGGCGTTTCGCTTGATTTTCAGTCTTTTTGGAGACTACCATTTCTCATTCTTCAATTTAAACTAATTTCTCATTCTTTTTATCTTTGATGGATGATACGAAAGAGAACGTAATCATCCTAGTAGATTCTCTTTTAGGGTTGACTAGAACACTGTCGGATAGTGTAAATTCACCTCGTTGATACTTCCTTTCTAGCCAATCTTTGAAGACATAACAATCTTCGATAAGATGACTGATCATCCGATGATAGATGATAATTTGGATTTGACTTGATCGGCTTCTTGAGCCTTTTAATTTTTGGTAATTATAGACCCTTTGACTACTTGAAAATAATTTAGCCACAATATCCATTCTAAAAGAATATTCTTTATTCATCTTTTCCTTAAGAGATGGTCGCATTCGCTCATCATCTCTTGTTCTTTATTTTGGACGCTCCCCACCACTTGGAAAAGTCTGAGATTTATCATTGGCTCGTAATACTAATTTTGGTTGTGGATTAGAATAAACAGGCTTCTTACCCTTATCGTCATTGTACATCGGCTATTTTCCTTTTTTCACATTATATATCACCCATTTTTTACCATTTGAGCTGCAGGAAGTGGCATGAATTTCATTTCTTATTGAGTTCTGAAGGTTTGTTTCTTTTTACTTTATCTATATAGAGTTCAGACTTAGGGCGATTCAGCTTTTCGAATTTAGCCACCCTATCGAAAAGTCAAGTATTCGTCAAGTCATACATAAAATGTCATTTTATCATCCATATTGCCCATTAGGATTGCATGTTCTTCTTCTCCAATTGTTGCTCTCACACTTAGGTTGTGCGACTTATGAATTTATCACTAACTCATCTTTCTCCTTTTAAACAAGGTCGGTGATTTTTTTTTGTCTTGGTGAACCTCTTTATAGTCTCTAATTCAATTGAAAGGTTTTATAATCATTTGACAATTTTGCATACCACTCAAAAGTAAATTTGAGTCAAGTTACTAATGGACGGAAGGATTGCATCATTCCCCTACAACAAGCGGCCTTAAATTGGGCTAGATGTTGCTTTGGATTACCAAGCCCGAAAGTATTAAATTTTTTGGAGTAACCTTTTATGTTGATCATATTCATTTGGGTGGTGACCACTACCTTTTTATGCTTTAAGGCTATGGCCTTTATCTTTTCATTGATTATTTTTTTGAGTTATTAGCTCGGGTGCTTGATTTTGAATTCGGTGAGGTAGTTGGTTAACTTCATTCTTTGTAGCGCTTAGAGGTACTAGAACGTTGGTATAAAGTTGTATTATTAGCTACTTGTTGGTTAAAATAGTGCTACATTGATGTGATATTCTTACAACATCTCATCATGATGTTCATTTGTAATCATATCATTCATCTTACCAATTATGCAATCTCCTTATCTTTGACTCCATTTGATGTTGCATTTCTCTTTGCTCTCTAGCGCACGCGTCAATCAATATAGCTCTTCTTCTTCCTCTTCTTGTTGTTGTTCTGCTCCTTCATTTTAGGGAAGAACTTGATTGTCCTTCTCATGCATTTGAGAAATTGTTGTATATGACGAGTATAAAAGCGTGTACCAGATCATTTCTAGTTCAACCATATAGCTTGACACCATGATTTCTTTCTCATTCGATCTTTTCTTCTTCATCTTCAGCAAAGATCGAAGCTCCATCTTCTATTTGCTTATGTGAAGAATCTTCTTCATAGATGTCGAATTCAGGTTCAAGTTCCTTGAGTTCATGTTGCTATTGATGGTGTTAAGTGGAGAGTTCATCTATATTTCTAACCATATAGACAACTTCCACTTCTATAGTGTCCTCTTCATTATTTTCTTCTTGCACATAAATTTTCGATCAACGTTTCCAGTGAATCTCTGGTTGAATGTTAAAACAATACTTCTTCTATTAAAGGATTACATTAAAGTCAACTTCTCTTGTGGGGTGAACGATCATGGGATCCCTAGAGGATTCTCAGTGTCGACCATCATGTTCTTCATCAATGATATCTCTTTTTTGGGTATCCACTTCGATGAGTTATTTTGAGGGCAATTTTTGAGTATATGTCGATGCACACCTCTTCCATTATTCAAGTTTCATTAGGGGCCTTGGCCTCCATATCTTTACCCTTTCACGGGACCTTTTATGGATTCTTGGACAGTGGTTTCATACTCGATGCTTGCGAAGCGTCTTGGGCTCGATGCTGGTTATCGAAGAGATGACAACTTTCTTGGTGGAGCTTCATATTTTCCATCATCAGGCCTCTAAAATCTTCTTTTCATTAGGCTCTATCCTTACTTTGAGAACTTTATGTATTTGCATATTTTAGGTTTATCGTGGTGGTGGAGCTTGGCTTTGGTTCTTCAAAAGTTGCTTTTTTTAGTAGAGCTAATCCTCTTTACCGACTTTAGATTGTCAAAGTTATTGTGGGTAGGAATACTCACTTCTGGCGATAGTATCGTTTGTTCACAAGGTCATTCAAAGGGGATCTACTGAGCCCTCAGCTCAGCATTTCTCCTTCTTCTCTGTCTTCTGGTTAATTTGCTCCCTGATGAGGAAGCTTCGATCATGCTTTGTACAAAGTTCTTCATCATTACCATGAGGCATTAAAGACATTTTGTCCCATACGGTTCTTTTCATCATGGGGCTTTAGATTGACCTAGCCTTTTGAAGTTCTCAGTGGGAGAACTCCACAATATTGGTTGTTGAAGTTTGGCACATGGTAGGAGCTTAGGCCTTCTATGGCCTGATCATGGGTGGGTACTTGAGTTAATTTACGATGGCAGGAAATAAAATTGAATGGTAGCCAACATCTCTATGTTGATGAGATTTGGCTCGTTTCAATACCACTAGATGGTGAAAGAGTTTTGTAGATCATTCGCAAAGTGAAAGATGATTAGTAATTATTATTATTTATCCATACTTTCAAGATCTAGAAATAATAAATGGTGTAATATATATTCTTTTTACATATTGAATTTATTACACTTAAATCACCATTTTTGTTTTGAATTTTCAAAATTTTTACTACTTATACTATATCACAGATGGAAGAGAATCCTCCCTAGAAATCGTGGGCTCAAAATTATTCGACCTCTTATTGATTTGAGTAGGTTTAATGAATCTGTAATTTTAGGCGATGAGATAGTAGATAAGACCTTTACCATTTTTCCTCATTTGTGAGACTTTAGATCTGGTTCGGTTTCTATAGTAGCCATAGTTAATTACCCTCTTAATAAGTGAGAACTTTGATTAAGGTTAGTCATTAGATGCTTAATGTGGCGTATAGTATTTGGAGTTTTAATTTAGATTGAAATTCATCATTTTAGCTTAAAAGATGGTTGGGGAATGATGGCGTATCTAAATCTTGGTTAGTCATCCCTTGATCCCTCTAGTCGGAGGAGGTAGTTGACTTTGAAGGATCTTCAACACACATGTTACATCATCCAGATCTTTGTAAACTGGTGGTGTTGTCAAGGAGATAATCTTAAGTCTATAGTGAGAGGGTTGTTTGCCTATCAAGTATACCCATGATTTTCAAGAGGCCATTAAGCATACTGATTATTGTAATATAATAGTAGAAACCACATTGAGGACTCTTTATAAGCATTTCATGGGCCTCTTGGCACAAATTGTGGAGGACATGTGCATCCTTCTTGACAAGGTGATTGAGAGTGACATGCGAAAACTTGATTTGACATTGGCTCCTTTGTGAAAGAGTTTTCTTAGTTTTCATAGATAAATAATTGTGAAGGTGGATAGATTGAGTTTGATTTAAACTTTTAATGATTTATTTCATTTAAACAATTTTGATTTTATTTATTGAGTTATTTGATTTAGATATATTTAAAATTTTATATCTATAAACTCTGTTTAGTTTGAGGATTGATCTATCTATAAAAATTCTTAATATTTTATTTGAAATTTTTATAATAAATTTTTTAGGTTTTACTTTATTCCAGACTAGCTTAGAAATTAAACACTTGACAACATTGTCTTATAGTGTTAGAATTTTTTTTAATTTATTATTTTAAGTGTTGTATCATTAGACATTTTGATTAAATTATTTAAAATATTTTATTTTTCTTTGTTTTATTTTTTTTTATTTGAATTATTATTTATTATCATTTTAATATTTATATCATTTTATGTTTATTGTTTTTTAGCTTTCTTATTTAATATAATCATTATTGATATAAGAGTTATTAACATTTTAGATTTATCTTAACTCTACATCAAATCACATATTTATTTTAAAATTAGACTTCAAATTTATTTGTCTTTTATAGTTTCATTTATCTAATTTTAATTAGCTTATTTAATTTTGAAATTTATAGCTCTTTATTATTTAAGACATATATTTATTTTGAGTTTAATATTATTCTTTTAAATTTTCTTGTATTTTAAATAATTACATTAATTTAATTGTTCTTATTTTTCTTTGATTTAATTTATCTTATATTTATCATATATCCTTTTGTTTTGACTTAAGCTTGGTAAATATTTGTTATTTAGTTTATTTTTCTTTTTGTGTTATAAAGAAATTTTTATTTGATTAGAGTTGTCTTTATACACCATTATCTTTTTGTTACTTACAAACTATAATCATATATATTCATTTCTCCTTAAAAAAAATTTTAGTACATTTTTTTCATCTGTAGCGATACATGATTATTCATGAATGTAATATTTTTGTTTAATAGATTAAATCTTGTACCTCATGGCAATAATGAAATTTATATATTCATTTGGTCATTTTTTCACTTTGATGATGTGGATTGCATGTCAAAAAACCAAGAAGATTTCTCATCTGTTTTAGTTATAGAAAGGTCAAGGGGCGAAAATGAGAGTAGAAAATCAGACTCATGTTTATTCTTCTTATTATTAGCAATTTTAAATGTAATGACGACTAAGAATTTGATATGTTCTTTTTTACACAAAATTGGAAGTGTAGGCGGAAAAATCAAAAGAAATATATAGTGTTGCTTTTGATTTTTTTGCAAGGAAGAAAGGACAATCTTATGCTTACAAATATTATAATGATGGAAGGTAGCTGATATGAAAAACACTGGAGGATGCATTTGGGATGGTTAGAAGACAAAATCCCAGGTTTAGATAAGACCAAGAATGAAGTTGAGAATGCTGTCAAAATGCACTTGTTCTGTAGCTCATAAGAAGTTTTTGATGTACTATATGCCATAATATAACAAATAGAATGATCATGGAGAAGATAAGAGGCCAATTGTAACTTTGGGCTGACAAGAAGAAAAACTCCACAGAACCAAAGCTGAGTGAAGGTAGCAAGAGAATGTTTTGGTTACACAGTGGTGATGAGGAACATAGGTTGTGAAACGTTTACTGTAATCAGATGCATTTTATTAATTTGGTATAGTCTGAATGATATAAAGGACAAATGAAGACAAATCATAATAGTGAAAGAAGCACAACCAAACTTTTCTATTTATATTAAGCAGTAGCATAACTTGAAATCTTAAATTATCAACAGAAGAAATGAACAAATCATGAGAAACAAAATATTTCTCCATCATTTTATCTTAAATTCTAATTTGTAAAAGTGGTAGAGATGAAATGGAGCAGTAGCATGACTTAAGGATTAGCTTAAATTCCATCAACAGGTAATGAGGGAAAATCATACAGAAACAAATCATTTCTCCATCATTTTAACTTAAATTCTGATTTTAATGGAAGAGATGAAATGGAGCAACAACATGACCACCAGGATTAGCAAATTCCATCAACAAAGAAATGAGAAAAAATCATACAGAAATAAAATATTTCTCCATCGTTTTATCTTAATTCATTTTGCAAATGTGGGAAGAGATGAAATGGAGCAGTAGCATCCTGAGCAGGATTTTAAATTATCAACAGAGAAATGAGAATAAAATCATGAGAAACATAAATAATTTCTCCATTTTTATCTTAAATTCAATTTTGCAAATGTGGGAAGAGATGAAATAGCTAAAGAAGAAGGAAGGAAGAAGGGGGAAGGAGAAGAAGCCTTATTTTTTTTATTAAAGGAGGAAACGAGCAAAGAATATCTTTGCGTGTAAATGATTTTATTTTGTTTTATTGAGAAGAAGAAAGGAAATGGTTAGAGGGATGAGCAGTTTTTGAGCGAAGCTCGCGTGCGTGAGTTTTCAGCCCAGAGGAGAAATGATACTGATCATGAAGATTTTAAAAAATTCACGCATGAATTATATTGAGATAGATATTTAGGTTAGTTTAGGCTTTAAATATATTTTTATTATTTTAATCTTTAATGTAATTTTAATAAATATTAGATAATCAATATATATATATATATATATATATATATATATATATATATATATATATATATATATATATATATATATAATTTAAGATTTATTTTAAACAATTTTATTCTGACATTTTTAAATTCTATTATTTTATAAAATATGATCTATTATTACATTAATATTAGTCTCAATCTTTGATGATTATTTCTTAGATCAATTTTCGGATGCGTTTATATTATTTCATATATTTGCTATTAATTTATTTATTTGATTTAGATTTATTATATTTTATCAATTTTCTTTTGAATTTGAGTCATTTGAGGTCATTTTAATTTTGGTTATCTTTTGAGCTATTTTTTATTTAGAATTCGAATTTGACTTTTATGACACATAGGAGGTCAACAGAATTATCAATTATTGATTAAAAATAGAGAAAACATAAACTAAATTAGTGTCATCAAAACCATGTTATTGAAATAGATTTGTTATTTTATGGATTGCTACTTGCTTTTAAAATGTAATGTGCAATAATTGAAATATTCTATAACAATCCATGGGATATTTATATTAGAATAGATGTCTTTAATAGCATAAGATGGGCTTTGCTAAATTAGCATTGTTAGCATAGTCATCGTTAGGAAAAAAGAAATTTTGAACATTCGGCAAAACTATAGATGAGATTGTTGCTCGACAGAGACTGAAATGAAGCAATTTTTTATTCCATTTGAGCCAGATTCTACTTTTGATTATATTCAAAGATGTTTCTACCATCTTTTAAAGCTTAGAGAACTGATAATTGAGATGTAAAATATTTATTTTACACTCAAGTATAAAGAAAAAAGAAAGAAAATGTGAATAAGATCTTTGCAAGCAAGGACTTTCTACTATTAAATAATGTTAATCATATAATTCATGGTGATTTTTTTGTGGTGAGGATTTTAGAGTTTTAATTTGCAGTATGATCATTACTTACACAGTCAAATTTATTCATTAGCATTGATAGTTGTAACAAAACATTAAAAAGTTTTTTCTTTTACTCCACATTTCTTCTTCTATTTTGAAATCAAGTATTGTTTACATTGTTTAATTGCTCTTACCATCCATTTTATTTTTAAGTCCCATGCTTAACTTTTATTATAGTTACCTAAAGATTATTCTATTTATTTTTTAAGGTTTAGGGTTTAGGGTTTATCCTAAACCCTAAATCCTAAAAAAAAAACAAAAAAAAAAAGATTATTCTATTTATAATCTTCAACGTTATTATTATCTCAACTATGGCCATTATATTATTTATAGTTTCACTTGACACTATCAGGATTAATAATGTTCTTACATTGGATTGATAGTCTTGTATTGACAATTATAAGAGCATGATGGTTAGTCATATAGTATTATTATCTTTTAGTGGTGATGTATAAGACATGTTTTTATTATTAGAATTAGCATGTATAAATTTTATATAAAGTACATGAATGCAAATAACAAAGTAGTAATAATAATTGTATGATTGATAAAAAAATGTTGGCTTGTTGATGAACTAAGATGAAAAATGTTATACTAAATTAGAAAAATAAAAACACCATTCAAATTTTATCATTTATTAGTTGAGTATTTTATACAATTATTTATGCTTAATTAATTGTTAATCAGCGATCATAAACAAGCTCCAATTGCAAAATGCTAGTAATTTATCTGCATTTTGATTCATTTAACTCATCTATCTCTTAAATTAATCTATCTAAATTATCACAAATAATCTTCTAAAAATTTGGTTTTAAGAATCATAAGCAAAAGTAAAAAATAAAAAAAGTACACTTTATGTATTTTTTGCTAAAACAATTTGCTAAACCAGAATGTCTCATCATTGAAATCTTTGCATTTAGATCAAGTAATAATTAACCTTTAAGTTGGCTTTGTTTGGAATGTTGGTGTGAACTTTAGTAAGTGATTTAACATGCATAGCATAAGGACTATGATAGCTAAAAGTTTGTATCAATTGTTTATTATGGGTTGAACTTCTTCCTAGTTGAGTATTGAACTTCCTTGCAATAGTAATAAAAATCATTTTATAGTGAATAAAAATTAGAATCTTATCATTTTGTAGTGAAATATCTTGAGATATTCTTTCTCCTTTCTATCACAATTTTTCTTCTTCATTATGTTTGTAGTTTTCAGCCTTAATATTGCAGAGTTTCAATTAGAAGCTTATTGGTTGAATATTAAAGTAGAATCATAATTTTCTATTAACATAAATATCTTAAAAGTTATTATCTAGATAAAATAATCAAGGTGTCAACATAATCTCCTTTAATCATGTTATGCAAGTCTCTTATTACTATGCTCATTAAAAATAATATAGATTTAAAATAATTTTCATATTGCCAATTTTAAATATATTTATTTTATTTTATTTTATTTTTAACATGATGAGAGCTTATATTAGCTACTTAATTTTAACACATAACACAAGCTCATATATTAAAAATATATTATATTTATTTATTAAATATATATATATATATATATATATATATATATTTATATGGAATAATATATTAAAATTGTAATTTATAATTTATTTTATATAAATTTATTTATATTTTAAAAATTGTTGGTTATATATATATATATATATATATATATATATATATATATATATATATATATATATATTATATATATTATATATAATAAAATATCATTATGACAAATTATAAAATAAAGATTATCTCTAATTGATTCCTTGGATTTTTTCTTTAATTTGATAGGTTACATGACCCACTTTGATTAAAATTGAATTTATTATGACTTTTCAAACATTAGCGATTTTAATAATGAATGCATGCTACATGCTTTGAATATATTAAGACATATTTGATTATTTTTTGCTTACTTTTATGTGAATAGTCTTTTTGGTTTAAATTTAATATAAATTATATTTTTATTGAATATTAAATTATCATGATATGAGATTAGAATAATATATTTTTTGAAATAATTCAAAATGACCTTCTTGCTATAAATAGCCCTCATTCTCTTCATGAAAGTATTCCTCATTCAAAATTCAAAATTCCTCCCAAATCTAAGAGAAAATTTCTTAGATTTTCCTTCCAAGTGTTCTCAAATAAGATCAAATCCTTGGTTTGGAAGCTTCAACATCTTCAACTAAGCAAGCTTTCTCAAATTACTTGAGTTTGTTTTCTTGATCTTAATCCTTTTTTAGTTGTTCATGCTATTTTCACCATCTATTTATTCTTTCTAATTTATACTTTTTGGTGGATTAGTCTTTGGACATTATTTTTCACATCAAAGTTTCTCAATCATTTTTTTGTGAAAAACTCTTGTGATAGTTTGTAGGATCTATTTCAACTTGAAATTTTTAACTTACAAATTTCTTTTGGTTTCTTGAAATATTTTTCATCAATCTTATTTTGAAAGATCATTTATTCTTAGATCTATTTTAGAAGTATATTTTAAGCATTTTAAATTAAATTATTATCTGAAATTATTTTCATATTGTTAGATCTCTCTTTTAATTAAAAAACTTACTAGACTTAGATCTATATACTCATTTTATTTAAGTATTTTTTTTGATCATTAGCAATTGAAAGAATATTTTTGGTTAAAATAATAAATTATTTTTAAAATTTATTTTATTGTGCAAAAGAATATTGTGAATTTATTTTGAAATCATATTATCAAATTGTAATAACATAAAATCACTTTAAGATATTTATTATTTCTTATCAATATTAAATTTTAAGTGATCATTTGTAAATTTGTGAGATCATTTTTTTTTTTAATTGGATCTTTATATTTGTGAGAGATTTATTTTATCAAAATTTATTATTTTGTATTTTTTTTTTGTGTTATAAATTTATATTGGGTTGTACTCCATAGAGAGTACATATTTTGTAGGGTTATACTACCGTTATAGGAGAATTTTTGTAAGCTATTTTGCATTTAGTGGATTCTAGCCAGGTGGTGGCGTAGTGGGTTTTGGGGTTTGAACTACATAAAAAATTATTGCCTATTGTCTCTCTTTACTTTCTTGTATTATTTTTTTGCATTAAGAATTGTATCTTTCATTATAAAATCAAAATTAATTTTCTAAAACTTAAAATTTAAGATTTAAGTTTTAAAATTTTTATATCACCACCCTCTCTTGGGTCTATAGTGACTCACTTGGTATCAAAGCCTAGGCTCTTTTGGCTTAACATCCAAGAGTAGATCTTTTCACATGGTACAAGTTTTAAAGGGTTCATTACCGGAGGGACAATCCACTCATAGACCTCCACTTTTAGATAGTGTACCATTTGATTATTGGAAAAATAATTAGTATATTTTAAGAGGTCAAGATGCACATATGGTATATGTTGACACATCAATATCATACGAAGTAAATGGCATTAAAGTAGAAAAACCTTTTGAGGAATGGTCTTAAGAAAACTTGATGAATTAAATGTTATGCTTGTAATACTTTACATTGTGCTTTATTGATGATTACATGAAAATTTCTATGTTAAGTATAGAAATATGGGATAAACTCATTATAACTTATGAAGGAACTAGTGAAGTTAAAGATGCTCACATAAATTCATGAATATGAGTTATTTCATATGTCTCCTTCTAAATCTATTTTTTGATATGTATATTAGATTTATGAAAATAATTAACACATTGTATTCTCTTGGAAAAAATATATAGGAATCAAGACTTAGTCTATAAGATTCTTAGATGTCTTCCAAAAGAATGGGAAGCTAAAGTAACTATTAGTGAAGCTAAGAATTTATCTACTTATCCACTTGATCATTTTGGGTTCTTTGATAACATGAATAGGTTATTGCTCAAAGGGATAAGATGGATAACTCAACAAAAGGAGAAGGAGAAAGGAAAAGCCATTTTTACAAGTTGATGATAGTGATGAGCATAACCTCAAGCTTGGATGGTGATAGTGATGAGGTGGTGCTATCCAAAAGGCTTGGGAACTTGCTAAGGAAGAAGAATCAAAGGTATAAAAATTCTAAAAAGTATAAATTTCAAACTAAAAATTTCTGGTGAAGGGATCATTTGTTACCATTGTAAAGCACGGACACATAAGAGGTGATTGTCAGAACTTGTTGAATCAAAGAAAAAGATTGATGTGAAAGAAGAAAAATATGAAGGAAAAAGTACCATAAGAAGAAGAAGAAGGCTTTATGGGCCAATCCATTCAAATGAATCAAGTACTTGCTCATCCGATGAAGAGGTCAATATATGTCTTATGACAAATGGAGAATCGACTTAGATTCTCAAGAGGAATATGTAAAGCATCAAAGAATATGATTTTACTTGATGATGTTAAGACATATGATAAAGATAAAATAAATTTATAACTTTAGAATCAAGTGATAAAGATTTAATATGGAGATAATGCAAAAAAAGATGTGCATTAGTTTATTTGTAAAATTATCACTTTAGATAAATTTTCTAAAGAAGGATTAAAACATAATTTAATTTATTAGTCAATTATGTGATAAAGGTTTGAATGTAGTATTCCATGCATCATATTGCATTATAAAAAATAATGAAAATGTTTGTTAGTAGGAAAAAAGATATAAAAATATTTATGTCATTGATATAGATAGCTTTCATGATGTGAATTTGAATTTACTTTATTTTAAAAGCACTCATGATGATATATGGTTATGCATGGAGACTATCATATTAACATGCAATAAAATTGACAAACTTGATTTAGTAGTTGGATTGCCTAAATTAAATTTTCATTTTAAACTATGTTTGTGATGCATGTATTCATGTAAGCATTTAAGCTCATTTAAAGTAAAAATATTTCTACTTCTAGACCTCTAGAATTATTGCACATGAATTTATTTGATCTGTGCTTTTCTAGTTTAGGTGAAAAAAATTATGGTTTGTGATTATTGATGATTTCTCTATATATACTTGGATTTTGTAACTTATAAAGGATGATGTTTTTTGTGAGTTTAGAAATTTTTCTAAATATATTCAAAGAAAACAAGAAAAATATTATTTGATCATGGTGGCGAATTTGAAAATAAATTATTTGAAGATTATTGTGATGAACATGGGATTAGACATAATTTTTTTGCACACAAGAACTGACAAAATGGGTAGTAGAGAGAAAAAATAGAACTTTGAATTAAGTAGATCTATGGATTATAAATTGCAAAATATTTTTTAAGCATTAAATCTATGTTATGTGATGTAGGATCTATTTTAGACCAATTTTGAAGAAGACACCATATGAAATGTTTTTTTGGAAAGAAGCAAAGATTGAACACTTTCATGTATTTGGATGTAAATGCTTTATTTTGAATGATGGAAAGATCATTTAGGTAAGTTTGATTACAAATTAGATGATGGTATTTTCTTGATACTCTCTTTAGTAGAGCATAGAGTTTTCAATAAGAAAAATGATTGTAGAAGAATCAATACATATTATTTTTGATGAAAATTTAATTGATCCCATTGAAATGAAGTGATTTATGAAGAGATTGATAATTTTAAGAAAATATCTTTGGAAGATAATATGGATGATTCATTACTAAAGAATGGAAATATAATAAAATTATCAAAGACTAATTATAGAGATCCTTCAAGAGTTATGACTAGAAGACATATTAGAAGTTGTAGATCATTCATCATTTTTATGAGGTTGAAAAAATTTAGAAGAAGCATTAAATGATAATTTTGGATTATTCTTTATGGAAGAGGAGTTGAATCAATTTGTAAGAAATGATATTTGAATTAGTGAAGAAAGATCAAAATGTCATTGGAATAAAATGGGTCTTTAGAATAAGCTAGATGATTCAAGTTGTATTGTTAGAAATAAAGCTAAGTTAGTTATGAGAATCACAAGTTGAAGGTATAATTTTGAAGAATCTTTTGCAAAATAAACCAGAAGCTATTAGGTTACTCCTTCTATTTTGTTTATTTTAAACTTTTCAAATGGATGTCAAATGCATTTTGAATGGATTTATGAGATGTATTTGTAGAGCAACCACGGATTTGAGAGCCTTTGTTGTCCAAATCATGTGTATAAATTAAAAGCCTATATGATTTAACAGGCTCCTTGCGGTATAATAGGTTAAGTAACTTTTGATAGATCATGATTTAGAAAGGGTAGAGTAGATACCACCTTATTTCTTAAGAGCATAGATGATGATTTGATTATGGTACAAGTGTATGTAGATGATATATTATTTGGAAGTACAAATGAATCTTTATGCCAAGTTCTCATCTTTGATGTCTAAAGAGTTTGAAATGAGTATGATGAGAGAACTTAATTTTTTTCTTAGTCTTCAAGTGAAGCAACAAGAAAATGGCACATTCATCTGTCAAACCAAGTACAAAATGAATTGCTTGAGAGGTTTGACATGAAAAGATTTAAATCTAGTAAAACTCATGGGCCCATCTACAAAATTGGATTTAGATGAATTAGGAAAATCTGATCAAAACTTTATAGTATGATAGGTTCACTTTTATACCTTGTTGCTAAGGCTTTAATATTATGTTTGTTTATTTGTATTTTTCGTTTTCAACCAAGAAGAATCTCATTTAATATTAGTGCGTATCTTTGGTATTTGATAAAATCTTGTTAGGTTTATGGTATCCTAAAAATTCTTTTTCATGTGATTTATTTACTTATTAATGCTAATTTTTGGATGCAAAGTAGATAGAAAAAGCATATATATGTCATTTTAGGATCATCACTTGTGTCTTGGTCATCCAGAAATAAATTAGCTTTATCCACTATGAGTACATAAAGTCATTGTTATGTTGCTTTCAGTCCTTTGGTTAAAGCAACAATTAGAAGATTTTGTATTAAGCAAGATCACATTTTAGTTGATTAATACTAGTGCTATTAGTTTGACTAAAAATCTATCACTCACGAACCAAGCATATAGAAATTAGACATCATTTTATTAGGGATCATGTTTTGAAATGTCATGTTAATATTAATTTCATATCATATACAAATTGTAGATATTTTTACAAAACCTTGAAAAGAAAGTTTTTTACTTTAAGGCATGCTTGGAATGTTAGATCTAATATTTAAAATTGTATGTAGTTCTCACTTTTGATGTTGTCAAAAGGGGAGAAAAGTAAAATATTGGTTAATATTAAGTCTATTTTATGCATACATTTAGAGCAATATTATTCATCTCTCGTGCATAAATTTTTTTTTAGAAGATAATTTTTTTTCAAAACTATGATGAAAGGTCAATTTGCACCCATCAAAATCAATATTAGTTTGTCATCATCAAAAGGGAGATTATTGGCTTAATGAATCAATGTCAATTTTGATGATAACAAAATGAATGTTTGGATGTTCTAATGAATATTTTTTTATGTATTTTGAATATATCGATTGCTAATTACATATCCAATACATCTCATAATATGTTTGAGAAATTGTAAGAGAAGAATGAAAGATAGATTAAATTGGATAATGTGAAACTCAAAAATATAATATTTTATGTTATATGCATTTATTCATTGGCATGAATCAATTTGCTCACAACTTAACATATTATTTTAATGAGGTTAATTTATATAAATCTCTATAAAATTAACATTCAATTATATGTTTCATATATAGCATTTGAATTGTCAAAATAATAAATGATAATGACTATTAAGTGTAATTATTTTATTTACTTAATATAATTAAATATTTTAATTTAATTTGATGGTTATATGATAACTAACATATGTATGATTATATATAAATTATATCATAATATTTAAATGTCACATGTCAAAATTAACAAAAAATATATGAAATTTTGTATTTTAGCCAAAATCATTTTATAATCAATTTATATGATTTCATCTCCAATGGATTCCTTGGATTTTTTCCTTTAATTTGATAGGTCACATGACGTTTGATTAAAATTGAATTTATTATGACTTTTAACATTAGATTTTAATAATGAATGCATGCTACATGCTTTGAATATATTAAGAGCATATTTGATTATTTTTACTTGCCCATGTGAATAGAATTTTGGCTGGTTTAATTTAATATTTATTTAATATAAATTATATTTTTATTGAATATTAAATTATCACATGATAATGAGGTTAGAATAATATATTTTTTGAAATAATTCAAAATGACTTCTTGCCATAAATAGCCTCATTCTCTTTATGAAAGCATTCCTCATTCAAATTCAAAATCCTCAAATCTAAGAGAAAATTTCTTAGATTTTCCTTCCAAGTGTTCTCTCAAATATTGCAAGATCAAATCTTGGTTTGGAAGCTTCAACATCTTCTGACAAGCTTTCCAAATTACTTGAGTTTGTTTTCTTGATCTTAATCCTTTTTAGTTGTTCATACATTTTCACCATCTATTTATTCTTTTATAATTTATACTCTTTGGTGGATTAGTCTTTGGACATTGTTTTCACATCAAAGTTTCAATTATTTTTTTTTTGTGAAAACTCTTGTGTAGTTTGTAGGATCTATTTCAACTTGTTGAAATTTTTAACTTCCTACAAATTTCTTTTGGTTTCTTGAAATATTTCTTCATAATCTCATTTTAAAGATCATTTATTCTTAGATCTATTTTAGAAGTATATTTTAAGCATTTTAAATTAAATTATTATGCTGAAATTATTTTCATATTTCTAGATCTCTCTTTTAATTAAAAGCTTACTAGCTACTTAGATCTATCATATACTCATTTTATTTAAGTATTTGTGATCATTAACTTTAATTGATAGAATATTTTTGGTTAAAATAATATAAATTATTCCTTGCTAAAATTTATTTTATTGTGCAAAAGAATATTATGAATTTATTTTGAAATAATTTTTATATTAGTCTACAAATTGTAATAACATAAAATCACTTTAAAATATTTATTATTTCTTATCAATATTAAGTGAGCATTTTATCTTGCCAAAATTTTTTAAGTGATCATTTATAAGTTGTGAGATCATTTTTTGAATTGGATAGCTTGGTTTATTTGTAAGAGATTTATTTTATCAAAATTTATTATTTTATCAATTTTGTCTGTTAGAAAAACAACTCTCACATATTAAAAACTCAAGCAAAAAAAAATACAACACTATGGTTGTGCACTGCATTGCCACGTGTGCATAAATCTTGAGAGTTTAAATTTTATGATGTTTGATCGATTGCATTTAAAATATATTATTTTTTTATAGTAGATTTAGAAGAGGCTCTTTAGTTCAAATATATTGTATTTGAAAATTATCAAATTTAAGTTAATTTTAAATATAATGTTGGATGTAAAGTGAAATCAATCATTACTCATCGCTACTATTGCCATCACGTCCCAACCTCCCACCCGCTATCCTTGTCGTTATCGTTATTACTGCATCGATCGTCTTGTATCGATATCACCATGATTATTGTGATTCATTTGATTTCATTCTTATCTATTATATCATTTTATTTAGAGTTGTCAATCAAATAATTATAAGTATTTCACATGAATAAATTTAAAAAAGGAGACTTATGGAACATGTTTTAGCATATAGGAGCTTAGTTTTAAATAATTTAAAAAGAAATAAATACTTCTCAATTGAAGGAGTGACCATAAATTGAATTACAGATTTGCAGTGATGTCACCTTTAATTCATGTAGGCCAAAAATGAAGAGGGCGTTTTCGGTGCCACCTCATCATTTTAATATTTAAAAATTATAACAAAAACTCAAAAAAAAAAAAAAAACTTATATTATGATGTATTTTTTTAATTTAAGTATAATTAAATTTATATTAAACTTATGTTGAAATCAACAACATTATTTTAAATTATTAACTATATGTAATAGTTATTCCATCCAATCTTTTAGTGTAATTTGATGCTCGTAAAATTAATTCGATTAAATTTGCAACTCAAATTAAATATTTAAATATTTTTTTGATGTTTTAAATACAAAAAAAATTTAAATTTTACAATAAAATGACTCATTAATTTAGATCATTTAAAATTTCAACGACACACTTTGTTTCATTTATTTTTTAGCCAGCATATAAGTATTGTTACGTGCTAGAAAATCAATTACGGTAGAATAAAAGTTTACGCTTGCTTTGTTGTCAAATCCACAAACAAATAAATATTTAAATAATGAGAGCAAAAGAAAATTCCGGGATTTTTCATTGGAAAACTTACGAAGATGGGGAAAAAATTACAGAATTAGTCAGGTAAAATGGTCCACTTATGTATTTATTTGAG